>CABFVZ010001351.1:0-49305 GCA_902151445.1 Timema monikensis
ATAATAAAAAGAAAGTTTGTAGTTTATCTGTTATTCTTGTTAATTCAGACATTTCCTCACAGCCATCCCCGCATTTAGTCCAGCCTATCAAAGTTTTAATATACTACTGATAATATTTTAGGCACCAACTAAAATCGAACCATTCAAATAATAGTTTTTTTTAAAATTAATTTAGCACCGCGTCTTACTAACCTTTCGGGTTAAGCGCTTAAGTACTAATTACGCTAATAGGTTAGGAATTGAGATGGCTCAAATTATAGGAAGTGAATCTGCATTTTCGTGGAGGGAGATTGTAAAACCATTTAGGAAAACCCACCCCTAGTTTACCCGACCGAGATTTGAACCTCGATCTTGCCATCCTCGGCAGTCTAGCTCAACACGAAACCAGCGCGTTAGCTAACTAAGCCACAGAGGCGGGTTTCAAATAATACTGAACTTCAGATATAAAAATTACTTCAACCGAATGCACCAGCTCTCTAATCACCTTGACGTCACTCCAATCAAAGCTTGTCTTGCCAAACACACACAAAAAAAAACTGTGTACGTTATTGGTTTACAGCAGCCTAAATAAGCGGGCAAGCACGGGGTTGAAAAAAAAATAGAGGGGAAGGGAGGAGAAGGGATGCAGACGACCGTGGAGAGGGTGGCAGGTTGTAGGGTTGTGTTTTTTTTCTCCCCCGTGACTCATTCCTCTCTCTCCCCCTCTGGCCCCTCACTATTCCCGTCCCTTCTTTAAGTATTGATGAACTGGGCTGACTACTGGCGGTTTCAAAAATGTAGAACGCCAATTTGGACTAGAAGCGAGGTTGGGAGGGCTTGCTTGGGGTTTGAGGGTTTCAAAAAACAGCAACATACTGTTTGCATGTGCTCAAACGAAACCGCCAGAGTTTCACGTGATGGTGGAGTTCACTGTAAGAGGCACGGAATAAGGGTGAAGGGGGTGGAGTTTAAAATGTGGGGTGTGGGGGAAGTATTGAACTCCTAGTTGAGAAGACGCCAGTCACATGATGTATTTTTTTAATGTACAGTATTTGTAGAAACATGTTTTATTTTCTAGTTAAATTTGCTAAATATGAAATAGCTTCTGGAACAAGTACAAAAACAAGACATCCAATCTGTTTATTTACAATTTAGCGACAGTGAATCAAGTCAAGTTTACAGTTGTAAATGTTCGACCTTGACGGGAGTCGAGCCCGAAACTTTTAGATGAGGATGAATTTACGTTGCCAAATGAACTGTGTTGTCAAACTCTTACAATGTTATTTTATCAGTAAATTGGAAAAAAAAGGGGAAAAAAACTCTTGGAAACGGGAATCGAGGTCGGTACTCTTAACTTATCACGCCAATACTCTACAGGTGAGCTTTCCAGGATTCGTCCCGTGCTCAGGGTAGTTCTTTATTCATAGTTTAAGGCAGAGTCTGTGATGGACAATGAGCTCTCGATGAATCAGACATCGGCGACTCGAGTAGCATGAAAGAAGTCGACCTCGGAGGTATTGGGGTAAAGTGATCGCCTCACGATCCGATTATTTTTCTAAGCACCGCGTCTTACTACCCGTTTGGTTTATACGCTTATGACCTAATTATGGTAATGGTTTTAAGGATTAGGAAGGTTATAGTCAGAAGATATGCATTCACGTGGAGGGAGAGTGTAAAACCATTTTGGGGGAAAACCCACCCTCAGTACACCCGAGCTAGATTCTAACCTCGAGCTCCCCATCATCGGCAGTCTAGTCCACTCAGGGAGCAGCGCGTTAGACCACGCGGTCACCGAAGCGGGTGACCCAATGTTCATGGGTTCAAAACCAGCCGGATTCAAAGGATGTTTCTTGAGTGATAACAAAAGAACCAGAGAAGGTATGTGAAAAAACACATTTCCTGGCAAAATTTGTAAGCCCTTTCGCACTCGCTCATAGAAATTCTCGTGTATTGATATAATCAGTCGGTTCATAAAGTACACGTTAAATACCTGAAGAAAAAAAACACGAACGAAAGCTAACGTTTTGCTATTCATGCACAATAAATTGTGCAATAATTAGTTTTCTTCCATCCTAGAATGTTGTTAAATAATAGATATTAGATGTTCAACGTCTATTTAATGTATTCATAGCATACTTAAAAAAAAAATGGTACGGAAATCCACACAGACTTTGTCGCTCCATTGTTTAAAAATTGAGATATTTACTCAAAGCTCGTAACATAAGTGAGACGAAATAATATACACTAGCAAAACCAAGCAAACATTGCGTTGTACTTAACGTTTAACATTTTTTGACTTCCGGATTTAAATTTTATGATTTTATTTAAAAAAAAATTCAAGTCCTTGCTATTATATTTGGACGAGAAAATAATAATATTGAGTTCACAAGGGTTCGTATTAAAATTTCGACTTCCGTTTAACATTTTAGACATTTTATTAGGGGTTGCATATCTTGTGGTTATCCCATTTTTATTAAATTCCTTATTTATAAATTTAGAGCAATAAAAAAAGTAAATATTGACTATTGAGTCTAAAATGATAGAGATAGATTATTGCTGTATAAACATTTCCCCTAAGAGGTTCAAGAAAAAGAACAAACTTTTTGAGAGACTTACTTATCTACTTACTTTATGGAATTAGAGAATTATTGAGTTAAAACTTAAGTAGTATCTCTGTACAACTAACGCTCATAAAATTGTATTCATATATTTGCCAATATCTCAGAAACTATTGGTGTTAGGATATATTTAAAATAAAAGTTTTTTATTTTTAATAGTACTGCAATTTTGCAATGATAAGTTATTTAATATCTTAAATAGTTGCGGAGATATGGAAATTTCCGTTTCTGAAAAGTACCCTAAAAATAATTTTCATGGGAAAATGAAAATAGCAATTTTTTAATAATCTTAACGCCTAGATACTAATTTTTTTTTAATCAAAATCGTTAGAGCCGATTTTGAGAAAAATGATTTTTTCTATTTTAGCTTTTTATTAAACTACTCTTAATTTTAGGATTAGACAGATACATACACACGGCATTGTAAAAACAACTTTTTAGGGTTCGGGGGTCATTAAACGTCACCATCAATCAACATCTCGGGTTGGATTTTTTTACGGTCGCTATACTTGGCCTTTAATTTTCGAAAAGTTAAATTATATATATTTGCGTTTAGCTTGAACATTATTAGTTTTATAAAATATGTTTTAAATAAAATATGAATATTATAAATATACCTACATGTTTGTAGGATATGTAATTTCATATCTCAAATAGTTTCGGAGATGTGATAAAAATTGAGAATGTAAGGATCAGACCGGAACCCTTAAAGTCATTTTGCCGAAAAAATTAGCGTAGCCATTTTGTTTATAATGTTGATCGATGCTTAGAAATGAAATTTAATCATAATCGTTAGAGCCTATTTTGATAAAAATCAATTTTTTCTCTTTTTACCCTTCAGTAAACTATCCTTAATTTTAGGGTTAAATATCCATTTCCAAAAACCCCTTGGATCAACCCTATGAAAACCCTAGATGCGAAGTTTTAGCCCGATCGGTAAATAGTTTAGGCTCTAGTCTAAGGCACAGAAAGACAAACAGAGAGAAATTCAAAAACCAATTTTTCGGATTCGTGGGTCATTAAACGTCAAAATTCATCAAAACGTCGAGTTCGATTTTTATGATGATTACAATACTTTCTCTACCATTTAAAATAGCGAAAGTTAAAATAGACACAAGGTTATAAAGGCTACCATTTATTAATTTAATCCATAAAACCTTTTCCATATTAAACAAGCTTACAAACAATAATTATGAAAAATTAAGCCAAGCAAATTGGCCAATTATTGGTGAATCAATTAGGCCTAGGGTATAATCATATTCATTTATTTTGTGGTAGATGAGGAAATAATACTTCCCATCATTTTATTTTAAATTTTTAATTGGTTTCAAGAATTATTATATAATATCCTCTCCCCCTTTCCCAAATAGCTGAAGGTCAAATTAATTAATCGTATCATAGATAATCAAAATCTAATTCAAATGTCTGACATCATTTTGTTTGTAAAGATATGATTTAAGTAATGGAAGATTTTTTTCCCCATACAAACAGGAAATCATGAACGATTTAAACCTCATGCTTATTAAACATAGTTAATTAAATACTTCAAACGATTTAATAACCCTTTAACTATGCTGATGCTAATCATAGAAAATAAAGTTCGATCAATGACTGGGTGAACTTGAGCGTTTTCCTCCGAATTTGTCTTTAACGTCATTTATCGGGGTGAAATGTTGATTTATTTCCTCAAAAATCCAACCGCATCGTCCTGATTCCTAAGTTTAGATACTCAATCTACTAAAGGAGTTTAGGTGACAGCTAGCAAAAGTTACCGGAATTACTCTCATTATCATATTTTATGAAAGATAATCCAGGACACTTCATAAAAAAAAAAATTTGCAATATTAAGAAAGCCTATGACAAGTTATACACGTCTACTCTGCAAGACAAACTTAAGTTGGTACGAAGTAATAAAAAGGAAATCATATAGCAAGAAACTCAATCAACAAAATATTCAAATAATTGAAAACGTAATTTGAATCTTTTGTGAAAATAATGTGGATGGTTGGGCTTCTTGTTTCTGTTGCACTCCAGTCTAGTTTTCATCAGATAGTATTTTCCTTAAAAACAGTTTGTTGGATTTTATATGGTCATACAAGAATATTTTGAATTCACTTCCCCGTTTCAAAGTTCCTTTACTGTTGACACCTGCAATCGACCACTTCCTGAGGACCAAATGTTGCTCATAGGTGAGAAAATCCTTTCTATTGAAGCTGATGTATCTGGTAAACACACAGCAAATTCTTCTATCTCAAATAAATACAACCATTTATCTTGAATGCTTAAAGTTTATGACTCCCAAAAATTACTCGAAAGTATTCTCCAACTAGTAAAAACATTACTACACGTTCATGTTGTTTTTTTTTTATCCTCTATAAACCAATAATTTATTCTTCTTCAACTTTTATAACCTCTCATTTAAAAATATTTGACTTTTTTCAATCCTGGACACAATCATGGACGTAATTATAAATTCAGGACTGTCTGGGCAAATCCCAGACGTCTGGTAAGCCCTAACTCTAATGTATCCGTTCGCCAACCCATATGATCTCCAATATTATACAAACATGTTGATATGTAGTCACTTTTCGCAGTCAAAATGTTCACATTAAACTATTTGGTTTTTTATTAAGCCTTTTCTTTTAACAGTTTTTACTCTATTGAAATACGAACTTATGGAAATGACTGTTTTGATTTTTCTTTTTTTTGTGGAATCGGCATCTTTTGTAAACTTCAAAATTAGTTACAAACGAGAACTTCTAAAAGGCTGCGTTCTCTTCTCAAATTAAGATGGCGAATCAGACGAAATGAAGGCGGATGATGGAATTTTATGTTGTGTTCATACGTATATGATAACATAAAATATTTATTTTGAAAATAATATTCTGTATGGCTCTTTCTATAAGTAATTAGATATATTTATTTATTTTGTTGGCCAGTTATAAGAAGATACAAATGTGAATATAATAATTTATAGTTTATTATTTCATGCACAATAATAGATTTTGCTGCCACAACCGAGAAACAAACATAGTTTTATTAATATTTGTTGTCCTTTCAATAAGTTACGAAAACGCCAATTATACAGTGATTGTTTTAGAAGTATTATTCGAATCGTTTGTTTGTTAATACTTATGATAATATTGTATTATCATGAAAATAATAATTACTCCTACATAAGTGACTTAAAACCAAAGATTGCAATAAAAATCTTTTGCTAGCTGTCACTTATCTTAACTGCTACCTTAGATATACAATACTATAGTTTAAGTCATATCTAGACAATGATTGCTTGTATCTGTGGACAAGTGGACAAAGGCATCAGTCTTGCCTTGTCTGTTTTAACCTGTGAATGGGTGATCGAGATTTAAATCCATGGAAGGGTGCGCTAAGGCAGAGAAGGATGTAGAGTAGTCCTCCACTTTGGTTTCCTAATCCTGTCTTCAGGAAACTCTTGCGCATTTCCTCCAGATTTCACTATTTATAAAAAAAAATCTATCTATATCAAACACGTTTCTTTGTTGTTTCTTTCTATCCAGGGTTGACTCATAAACACACTAAATAACGAAGTGTTTATTCCGGTCAAGGTTAACAGCCTGGGTAGCTCAGTTTGTGGTACAATGATATATTTATATTATAAGGGGTTTTAAGATTTTATAAATATGAAGATTTTGTAATTATTTAAAAAAAATTGATAAAAGAAGAAGAATATACAGATACAAGTAGATATAAAAAAACAGTAAAAAGAATTCAATTGAAAAATCCTCCCTCCCCTTTTTTCCCCACCTCGTGTTTATCTAAACTATGTGGATCGCGAAAGTTGTTTCTTAAAAATAAACGGTTATGTGGTTTAAAACAAAAACAAAAGTTCGGGAACCACTGGGTTAAAGAATTGTGGAGGCAGATAAGTATGTGGTGTCATCTTGTGACGATAGCCTGGGTGGCTCAGCTGGTAGAGCATCCACGTGTAAAGCCAAACAAGAGACCATTCATCGGCTCAGAATACACCCCGTTAAGGTACAAGAGTAAATCCAGCAGAAAATACCCTGGAATGCGACGACTGGTCAACAGAGAAAGTACACCTAACACGCACCACAAACCACATCTCAAAAGAGCGAGCCAGCCAGCCTAGATTCAGTCCCGCTATATCAGGGTACAATGTCTAGATATTGCGAACTAATAATAATCCACCCTTCACCCCCTTCCTAAAGCACTAGCTAGCTAGCTTGCCTGTCTGTCTATCTAGCTCGTTGTATTCTTTTCTGCCACCAAGTATTGATTTTTTGTGTGGTAATGAATTCCGGCGGTGAAGTTGGGGTGGAGAGACAGGTCGGGGGAGGGTGGCGGGAAAAAACCCCGCACCTAAGCCTCCCCTTCCTTCTCCCTTTAGCCTCAAACAAGAAGGGTGGTTTTTCACCCTTACGTTGCTCTCTCTCTCTCTCCACCACCTCACCAGCTGTTTAGTTTGGTTTACTTCAGTTTAGTTTTCACTTACAAAAGCTCGACCATTTACGTCTTGAGGGATGAAGAAGACTTTTTTTTTCCACCTAGGCTTTTTCTTCACTTTTTTTTTTTCGAAAGGAAGGGTGAAATACATTCCCCCCCTCCCCTTTTTTTTAAGTCGAAGTCACTTTGACGACAAAATGTCGACGCTAAAAAGACGTCGCCCTGTTAATTAAACCCCGAAGACAAACAAAGCTCTTGTTTTATTTTCGGTCTTTTACTTTTTTTAAAAAAACTCAGCCAGCACGTTCATGTCTGGATACAATAAAAAGGGAATATTTATACAGATTTTCTGCAGAGTCAAAGCAGCTATATTTATATTTTTCTAAATCCCCAAAAAGCATTTCCATTCATTTATCTATAAGAAAAAAGGATAAATATCACTAAACCAGGTGGAAAATTTTCCCATGAAAATCTCATCTTTTTCAGGACTAAAAAGATAATGGAAAGATGCTATCATCAGTTAATTAAAATACATACCGACTAAAATTTATATGTGTGTATATATAGGCCTATAAACTGTATATGTAATCAAGGCATATTAATACCCATTCGGCTTATGCCCATATGTAATAATTAATCTAATGTAGTAGGAGTTAGTAAAGTTGAATTTAATGGAAATGTACCAGCATTCGGGTGAAGGTAGAGTGGAAAACCATATAGGAAAACAAACCTCAGTACACCCAACAGGGGTTCAAAACCCCACTCTCCTCGTCATCTCTAGTCCAGGCTATTACATTTTTTTAGCACCGCATCTTACTACCCGTTCGGTTTATACGCTTATATACTATTTACACTAATGGGTTAGAAATTGGCAAGGGTGAATGAATAAAGAAGTGAACTCACATTTCTGTGGAGGGAGAGTGGAAAACCATTTAGGAAAAACCACCCCCAGTTTACCCGACCTAGGTTATAACTTCTATCTCCCCGTCCTCAACAGTCTAGTTTAACACGAATCTAGCGCGTTAGCTAACTAAGCCACAAAGGCGGGTCGGGGCTATTGCAAGAGTGAGTGATACCTTAAAACATTTGCCCATAGAAGGGTGACTATTATTATTATTATTATTATTAAAATAGGTGGTTTATTTATTCTGCCTCTTGCACTTCCCACGCTTGATACAATCAACATTCTCGTGTTATCTCTAGTTTAAAACTTTTTTTATCAATTTAATTACCAGCACGATCGACATCAGACCCCGGTCACACCTCCCTTCGCTTCCCCTTGCCCCCTTCCTCAAACCCGAGCCTAAGCATTTCCTAGTAATGAACACATACCTGCACGTGTGTGCAAGCATAAACAAGGTATTAGTCTCGTGTTGTAAGGCGTTTGCGTTATGGAAAGGTCAGGGTTCAAATCCCAGTTGGGGTGCAATGAGATGATATGTTTTCTTAAGGTGGAGTGCTAGTGAGCGTGAGTTTAGGGCAGTATTTTTGCAGTTTTTATAGCACAAACATCTTTTGGCCAAAATAAATCAAATATTTCTTCTATAGAAACATAGAGTTTTGTTTTCTGCACATGCTAATCTCAACAGTTGTTGAATATCTGTCATGAGCATGGCGGCATTTGGTGACAAACNTAGTGAGCGTGAGTTTAGGGCAGTATTTTTGCAGTTTTTATAGCACAAAAACATCTTTTGGCCAAAATAAATCAAATATTTCTTCTATAGAAACATAGAGTTTTGTTTTCTGCACATGCTAATCTCAACAGTTGTTGAATATCTGTCATGAGCATGGCGGCATTTGGTGACAAACTTTTTAAATAAAGAGAAAGGTTTGTCACCAAATGCCGCCATGCTCATGACAGATATTCAACAACTGTTGATATTAGCATGTGCAGAAAACAAAACTCTATGTTTCTATAGAAGAAATATTTGATTTATTTTGGCCAAAAGATGTTTTTGTGCTATAAAAACTGCAAAAATACTGCCCTAAACTCACGCTCACTAGCACCCCGCCTTAAAGAAGAAACACATCATCTAAATTTTACCTTCCTCATCCCTACGCCATTATCGCGAATGTGTGGAAAATACGGTTGGGTGAGAATCCACGACTTAGAGCAGCAGCTTCTAATCATAAACACTTAACTCTAGATTTGGATAGCCGTGATAGTAAGAAGCCATTGTTATACAGTTCAATTTTCATAGGGAGAACCTTATCTGACGGATAGAAAAAATACTAGATCTACTTGTAGGTATTCCTACATCAAGTGGTGTGATTTGCAGCTGTCACGAATGATAGATATCCTCAACACCTATTAAATAATAATAATAATAATAATAACAACAACAACAATAAAGTAAAACATAATCACGGTTGACAACAATAAAGTTTGTATTTTATGAAGGGTCCTTCCTATCAAAATTAAACTATAACTTACTAATGAAATGATAAATTGTATGTGATCGAACTATAGTTTTATGCCTGGATAGGCCTTTTGGCATTTCGATTATTATATTTTATACCAATAATATTAACGTAGAAGTCTTCATAAAGATGTTTTATGCATCCGCATTAGAACGAGTAAAGTTTGGAGGGACAGGGAATACCGCCCTCAAGATCTGGAGCTTCGACCACTCTGTAAACGGCGACCAAGTGCGATGCGCGTCTAACGTATTAAACCACTCGTACATAGGTACAGGTCTCTGTACCTGTATTCACCCGTTCTAACCATTCGACTACAAGAAATTATTATTTTTTTATAACCGCGTTACACTAGCCGTTCGGGCTATAACTTACGCATGCGTACAAATTACACTAATATGTTAGGGATAAGGAAGGTTGAATTTAGAAGAGATGTACCCGCATTTGTGTAGAGGTTGTTAAATTATTGATTAAAAACCACTCTCAGTACACCCAACCTAGTTCGAACCCTGATCTCCCCGTCATCGACAGTCTAGTATATGGCGAGAGTGACAACAGCTTTAAATCATTCGACCAACGAAGCGGGTCAATATTTTATTAAAATGTAATAATGTCTGTTAACGTATTCATAAAATATTTTCATCAGGCTAGGAGGGGAGGAATAAGCTTAGTTTACTTTTTTTTAAATCTCACAAAATAATCATACATAGAATAGTTATTTTAAAATGTTGTATACATTATTCGAGAAGAGTGGAGGAAAAAAAAGGACTCCTTATAAATATGTATCGGCCATCAGATGGATATTTTTGTATTTAGATCAGGCCCACAGGTCATGTTTTCTGAAACAGATACTAGGTTTTGACATTTAAAACAAAAAAACATACCTATTATATAAATAATATTAACAAGGGATCGAGCTGACGATCCGCTTCGGTAGTCGAATGCTTGAAGGCGTAACTCTTAAAATATACTGGAATGCCTATGACGGGGATATCGGGGTTCGAATCCCGCTCAGGTGTACAGAGGTTGTTTGTTCCTAAACGTGTTTTTTTTCCACTTTCTCTTCACGCAAATGCGGATACACTCCCTAAAACACTTAACGTAATTAGTTCATATGCGTATAACATGGATAGTGAGACGCAGTAAAAAAAAAAAGCTTCAAAATATGCTCTAAAACATACACAACAGCCAGACCCCTGGCCTGTGAAAGTCAAGATGCGCTACCTACCAGGCACGTGAGTGGTTTGACATGTGGCGCTAATCCCATCGAACCGTTCACACACCCGAGTTTTCCCACGCCCTGTCCAGGATGAAGCACGACACGTACTCGCCCTATTTCCCCGAGTGTCACACGCAGAGACGCACCCAAGACCTTTTTTTGTTTTTGAAAGTGAATGTTTATTTTAAATCACTAATGTCCAATAGAAGAGTTATTAACGACTTCGTCTAAGAGGTGGGTGTGGGAACGCTGGCACAGAGAAAATACAACCACATTAAGCATGAAGAGAGTTTGGCAGAGAAAAAAAAAAACATTAGATTTATTATTATTAGCACCGTGTCTTACTACCCATTTGGGTTGTACACGCTTACGCTAATGTGTAATGGTTGGGTGATGTGAGATGAAATGAAGGACCTACAGTTTAACGTGGGATCAGAACCACGGTGGAGGCCTGGCATTCCTCACATTCACAAGTTGTGAATAATACACATCTCGTCAGTGGTTAAGGAAGGGTTTGGCAATCAGATAAATCTGTGCCGGGACCAAGGATTGAACCCCGGACTCTCAGCACAGAGGTCTGACACCTTGCCCATGGACCACCAGGTCACCCACTAAATAATTTATATATATATACACTACCCCATGGCTTCTTTGGTGCTGACTGACAGCTCACAGCTGACTTCTGACAGTCAAAATTTAGGTATATACATAAATGTTGTCTGTCAGAAGTGACAACTGCTATAAACACATGTTTTTGCAGATCATCTGGTTTGGCGTAGGGATACGTAATTTGGTCTGGTAACTTTTTAAAGCTGTCAACAATCAGATGTGAGCTGTCAGTCAGCACCAAAGAAGCCGTGGGGCTACTGTATATATGCACCACGTTATACTACCAGTTTCGGCTATCTCTATATTTATACTAATAAAGTAAGGATGCGGAAGGCAGAATTTTGAGGAAAATACGAATGACAATACAACTTGTGTTGTGACCTCACCTATTAAATTATATAATTCGATTCACAAAAATCCATTTTATGCTCCTATACCAGTTTACTTTCGTTTCAAGGGGATGTTGCTCTTAATGATCAACAGAAATATGCATAGACTTTTTGAATTTTCAGAATTGAAAACTTAAAACTTAAAACTATGACTACAATTATTTTATTTATAGTGTCATAGAAAATAGTCATGTATTAATTCCAGTAAATACCAAACGCATGTACTGTTAAAGGTTTTATCAATATTCAACCTAAGCGCCACATCTGATTGGATGCCTAGGCAACCCCCTTAAGGTTGCATGTTTAGTAACATGTGTATTGTTTTAGGTTAAATATTTAAATATAGAGTTCTGATATAACTCTGTGCTTAGAAAATGTGTCTTAAATTGCTCAAAGCCATAAAACTGTTTGTATTTTTCTTTTTTTTTAAACTTTTGTGAATAGCAGCAGCCCGACGCAAGGCGTCCTATTTGACCGGTTGATGGTGTGATCCCCTTTCTCCTTCCCTTGCCCGGACACAAGCACTTCATCCCTAGCTGGACAAGGGAAAGAGGAGGGGGCTGATACTCCCCCCTGCTCCCTTAAACACTCCCTACAACTCTTCGCTAAAGCAGGTGGCGTGGACTGACGGCTAGGACAGCGCGGGATGGAGGGGGGTGACATACGTTACACGTACTTTTCACACGAAACCATTCTAGTAGTCGAGTGGTCAAAGCGATCAACCACAGGCATAAGAGGACCCTGGTTCATTTCATGGCGATGCTCAAGAGGAGAATTAACTATTTATGTATACAAACGGTTTCGTCCTGCTAGCAAATTAGTATATATCTAGATAGGAGCAAGAACTGTGGATAGCAAACATAATAAATTTGAGGCTCTATCTCTGGTTTTTTGCGGCCTGCGGACCTTTTGGAGAAACCAAGATAAAATGTGGCCATTTTTTAAATATATAAACGCTATAGAAATATAAAATTTGGGAATTTGATATTTGAGAATTTAGCGTAATTTAGGGAGATCTGACATGTGAGGTCGGTGCACCAAATTCATACTATTTCTCTGATAGGGATCGATTCTTAAAAACATTCTTTGGTGGCCACTTGCTCTGAGGCGTAGAATAGACTATCGGTGATAGGGATTCGAATACCGGTCGGGTGGGTGGTTTTCCCTAAATGATTTTCCACTATACCTCCATGAAGATGCGGGTACACTTCACATATATCCAATCATCCTCATTCCTAATTTGTTAGTCCAATTAGTACAAATGCGTATAAACCGAACAGGTAGTAAGACGCGGTGTTAAAAAAATATAATTTTTTTTAGCACCGCGTCTTACTACCCGTTCGGGTTATACGCTTAAGTACTAATTATGCTAATGGATTAGGAATTGGGAAGGTTGAATTTAGAGGAAGTGGACCAGCATTTGCGTTGAGTGAGAGTGGAAACCCATCTAGGAAAAAAAAACAGCTCACCCGACTGAGATTCGATTCTACCCGTCCTCGGCAGTCGAGCTCAACACGACTAGCGCGTTAGCTAACTACGCCACCGAGGCTGGTCCAAAAGTTGTTAAGGCACCGAATATCCTATATGTAATGTTTTTCAGAACATTGGCTAAGTATGAAAATATTTGCTTTCTTACATTAACTGGAACCGAAAGTTTTACAGTTTACAGAAACAAATTAGTCAACATTTATGAAAATGATTTCGGCACATGATTTAAGGTTCGACAATCACATTAAAGATGCAAATAAAAGTTTTCAAAATTCTGGTAAAAAATTAATGGTACGGTGCACCGCAAACATTTCCCCGCCCCTTTATCTAAAAATGGAGACATTTACTTAAAACTCCTAAGAAATGCAAAACAAAATAATATAAATATTTTCTAAGAAACATGATGGAAAAAAGAGCATCACATTCTACCAAAGAGCATAAATGAAATAATATACACTGTTACAGAAACAACGAGAAAAGATAAACTCATCTATCCACCAAAGATCATAACAATCAATTTCTCATTTAAATACATCCTTAAAAATATATATGATTATAGTTTGGAAACTATTGATTTTATAAAAATATGTTTCAAATAAAATATTTTTATTTTCAATAGTCCTACATTTATGCAATGATACGCTATTTCGTATCTCAAAGTGATACTAAGATATGATCAAAATCATAAATATACGCTGATGTAAAGTACGCTAAAAGACATTTTCATGGTAAAATTAGGATTGCCATTTTATTTGTAATATTAGACAATACCTAAAGAAAAATTTAATTAAAACCTTCAGAACCAATTCTGATAAAATCGATTGTTTCTCTTTTCGCCTTGAGTAAACTTCCATAATTTTAGGGTTAGATCGGCTGTAACCTACTGCTTGATTAAAAAAAACCTCTTCAAGTGACCTTTATGAAAACGCTATAGGGGCTTATACCAAAATTTAGCCCAATCATTTAATGGTTTCGACTTTAGACCGAGATACAGATCGAGGATATTTCATAAACACTCAAGGGGTCAAGAAACGTCTACATCAATCAAAATCTCAAATTCGATTTCTTAACGATCACAATACCCTTTCTATCCTAGGGATCACGAAAAAGTAAAAATATTTGGTGCGCCTTAATTATTATTATTATTAGCACCACGTCTTACTACCCGTTCGGGTACTACGCACTTATGCTACGCTAATGTGTAATGTTAGGGTGATTGTGAGATGAAATAGAGAACCTACAATTTAACGTGGGATCCGAACCACTGTGGAAGCCTGGCATTCCACACATTCACAAGTTGTGATTAATACAAGTCTTGTCAGAGGTGGAGGAAGGGTTTCGTAATCAGATAAATCTGTGTCGGAGCCGAGGATTGAACCCCGGCCGCCAGCACAGAAGTCTGACACCTTAACCTTAGACCACCAGGTCACCTTGGACGCCTTATTGTTTTATATGGGGGCCAACTTTTTTTTTTTTTTTAAATAAAGTTGGAGCTCGTTTTACTTAATAAAATGACAATACAAATTTATTTCCTCTCAGTATTTTCGCATTTTCAATATGGCCCTATTACACGCTTGGTTCATAGGTCCATCCTATTGACCAGATAGAATATTGCAGTCTTCGCACTTCGGTTGAGAATTTACTGTTGGGTTAAGGGCACCGCCTAGGCCTACTGAAGTGACATAAATTCACACTGCTGTAGATTTCTTGTGGCACCCTCCTATTAAACCACGACTTTATTTGTTATAGAGGGAAGGATACATTTACGTTTCTAACAATTTACTTTGATCTGAGAATTGCGGACATTTCGCGTGAAGATGAGCTAGTTTTACCTATTTGGTAGTTTTTTTACTAAATCACGAAAATAAATAATACATTTTAAGTTTTATATCTGGAATCATGTTTGGAAATAAATAAAACACTTCTTAGATAACGCGGGGTTTTCTGGGAACCCGCACCACATCTCAACGCCCCGGTAGACGGCCTCCTCAAAGTCTTTTTGTAAGTTGTGCGTCAGTATAGCCCTGTGCTAGGAGGCCCAAATGTATTTTACCCTTTTTTTTCTGTCTTACCACCCATCCGGAATATCAGGGCTAGCTAGGGACGAGAAGGGTTAACTTTAGAGGAGTGAGCTCGCATTTGGCGGGGAGGAAGATTATGAAACTTTTTAGGAAGGGGGGAAAAGCCTATGTAAGCCCATCAAACACTAAACCTTCTTCGTCACCGGTAAAAATAGACAGGACGTGACTGATGCCTTTATCGAGGCTCACATTTACCGTCTCCCAAATAAAATTTTGGAAGAGACATTACTAGATCTACATCAACATTTTTAAATTAAAGGACTAAATACAGTGGAGCTTTCAAAACTATCGTTGTTAGTAAACTTTAAAACCGTGATTTTTGAACGATCGAGGGAGGAAAAGGGAATGATATCGAACCCGTGACCCTCCACCGGGCCTGAGAGTAGCCCTATTGTAGAGGTAAAGGCGCGTGGCATCGTCATCGTTGTCGGGCGCGAGGTGCGGAAAGCACAGCGACGCGCGGGGGCGGGGGAGTAACTGGGTGTCGTCCCCGCATTCGACCGAGACCGGAGCCTCCGAGGCTGACGGCGAACGGCGCGTTGATTGCCGGGAACAGGAGCGAGCCCTTGGACCGGTCTAACGCTCGCATCTAGCGAGAGACACACACACACACTGGCCTAGAAATAAGAACAAACACTTGGCAAAAAATTACACCCTTTTTGTTGTAACAACATTTACAAAGAAAAATTCTACTCCGGTTAATCCAATTGGAATGCCTTTAAAATAGGTTCTAACGTCCACTTAGGTGACCGCATGGTCTAAAAGCGTTACTCTCGCGATAGGTTAGGACTTCCGATGACGGGGAGAGCGGGTTTTGAATCCCGGTCAGTTTTACTGACGGTTTTTTTCCCCTAAATTGTTTTCCACTCCACCTTCGCACCAATGCGTGTACATTTCCTTTAAAATATAACCTTTATCCCTAGCACAGTGTTGTATTTAAATCATGTGCGTATAGCCCGAACGGGAAGTAAAATGCAGTGATTAAAAAAAGTTGTATTATGTTGATAGACGAAGCGAATACAAATTATGCTCGATTTATTGCAATTTGAAACTTCTAGGGCCAGTTTCATAACTAGACTTTGTACTCCTCAAGTACGGCGTTATATTAAACAAGACACATACCTACCTAGACCAGAATGGAACGGGCCAATTTCACATAAAGACTAACCCAACCTATCCGAGTCTAGTTATATGTTGTCTTGTCTTTGTGGCCTCGAGCCATACTCGAGATTTACTCAATCTATGAAACTGACCCTTAAAAGTGTGTTCCCATACATACGCCACACAGACAAACTGACAACTGCACATGGCTGACTTTTTTTTTACTTCAATCTTAAGTTCAATCGGTGAAATATTTATAGATCTCAGTCTTATATTTCACTGAATTTAAGCTTTTGTGTTGAAAAATAATTGTACACAGTTGAACTCATTTTAATGACGCATATAGGGAAAAGGGGGGTTAGGGCACATACACTACTCTTAAATTTACTAAATTAATACAAATATATATTTTTTGAAATCAATATTGATAATATTTCACGATATTATCAGTGTTATTTTATAGGTAGGCGATAATATCTATCAAAAGTTACAGCTGCAGATAACATGGCATGACGTATAAATATGTGAAAGTAAATCTAGTAATATTTTTCTAGCTGCCAGATGTGTCCATCCATGTAAAAATTGGCTAACAATATATCAAAAAAATTCTCTTTCCTCCAAGGTCGAATAATCCAGATTTCTATAACCAAAATACTTATAGAAATCGATAAGGATGTTAAGGAAAAAAATAAAAAAATAATTTCCTAAAAAGGATTATTTTTGTAATGCATTCATAAAAAATAAATACACTTAATTAAAAACCAAGTTTAGATAATATAGAAAAGATGTATCTTCCCTATAACTATACCATTTCCCCTGAACAATTACGAATGTATCTGATATTACCATAATATTTTCCTTATGGATATAAATTCAATGACACATCCAGATTATGGCCTCTCTGAATAGAGGAGCTATTCAGAAACCAACAAAAACCAAAGTGCTACTTAGGTTCAAGTTACCATAAGAAAACACCGCAATATTACCCTAAGGCACATCACATCTTAACGTTACCACATGAAGAGTTTACTTTCGGATAATTGAACTATATTTATATTTTTGATGTATGTATTTTGTCCTTCTCCTTTTTAAAATTAATGATGACAACGTTTCGCTAAGAGTTTCATCAGGGTATGTTGACTTGAAAAATGTCTTAAGAAACTCAGACGAGATGTTGACAGTATTTATTTTAAATGGGAGATTAACCTAAAAATTATACAAATAAATAATAAGTTCTTGCAAAGACCTTCATATATATATATATATATATATATATAGTATTTATACATGAAAACATGGGAATTCAAATATTTAGAAAAATACTTACCGCGCGAAAGATTGACAGTATTTTTGTAATACGCCTGAATAATAATATTACATTTTTATGCTCAAAAATGTGTCATATTTTTTTTTTATTCGTCCTTAAAACTCTCCAAAGTAAACAGTAATAGCACTATGACCAATACAAATGTCCAAATAAACTTCAAACATGTTTACTTTTTATCTAATGAGACAATAATTGTTTTTTTAATTCCTGTGTCCTTAGGCACCATAAGTCCAACAAATGTTTTCAAACTTCTGGTTCTTCAAAGAAGTAATCTATTTTTTTAAATGGTTTTACGCATAAGTTACTCTAGAAGGCAGAGAAAGGGAAGTTATATCTAGAAGAAATGCAATCGCATTTGTATGGAGGGATAGTGGGAAACCCTTTAAGGTATATCTCTGATTTTCTCATTCTCTTTCAATGCAAAAAGTATAATTCCTTCTCAAAGTAACTCTCCGTTTACCGTAGATTAAGTCGCGAATAGCTTATGCATTGAGCGTATCTCTTTTACTAATAATTGAATAAAACCATTCAAGATAGGAGTTGTATGAAAATACTAGCTAATTATATCTATAGTCTCAATACTGAAAACTATGTACTAAAAGATGATATCACAATTTGGATTTTCTAGGAATACTAACGGCCACTATGAATGTTTTTCAACTCTTTGGTCATGTTTAAGCAATTTTTTTCAAATTCTAATGTCTTGGGGCGTTTTTGCTAAGCATTATGTTTATAATCTCGCCCCGATTACTAGCTTTGATACGAGTGACAAGGCTTTTTACATTTTTTTATTGATTTCGAAATAGCATTAAAAACACCTTTTTACGCCATTGACCACAAAATTGTGTGCCAAAGGAAGGATAGAAAAAAAAAGCACGCAGCGTGTATCTTAATTATGTACTTTTAAAGTTTGGTTTATTATATATTAATTAGTTCTAAAATTTCAGACGTCAAAACAGAGCCTGCGCCATTACATTAGTGCTAATAAATGATAATATATCTTATGCTTAACTCACAGAATAATATTAAAGAACACAGTCAGAGAATTTCTTATATTTTAAAATATGACTAGTCAAGTTGTTAAAATAGACTCCCGACGGGGAAACAATTTGTGTATTCAACGATTCTGTGCTCCACGATAAAAAAAAGCGTTAATATTAATCATAATCTTAGACAATCTAGCAGTAATAAATTAAATAGATTATGTACTATGAACGAGAAAGTAAAAAAATCAGTCAAGGTTTAATGTAAATCCAATATAAAAGATCCTTTCTGGACACAAAAAAAAAAAGAATATTGAAGATGACATTTAAAAAAAACACAATATTTGCGATTCAGTGAATTGTAAAGTATCTCTCGAGTTTGCAAAGTGCTAATTTGCAATTCCGTTAAGAGGGGAAAGGGGAAGTGAGGAAGTTGCCCTGAGCGGGCATCTCGCATTTGGAGCACCCTATTAGTCTACTCGGTAATTAGGTAAATTAAGATAAATAGCACATGTGTGCTTTTGAATTAACACTTGAGATGTGCTCGATAGGTATATTATGTTGTATAATGTGAAGTGAATAAATAAAAAAAAGCCCTGCACAGCATGGCTCAAAATTTCACGCCAATAATTGGAGATTTTATCACCGCGTCTCCCTACATGTTCAAAGATGTACTAAATTACGCTAATATGTTAAGGACGATAAAGGTTAGATTTATAAGTGTTCCAGCATTTGCGTAAAAAAATAATTTAGAAAAGAACTCCGCACATTCTAAAAGCATACAGATAATTTTTTGACTATAATTTATTTAGCATCTCGTTAATAAATGTATGAAGATTATTATAAAAAGGTGAATGATTTCCTGCGATTGTTTAACGTTTGTTAAGGATTTGACGTGCAGTTTTTAAACATTTATCTATACCAGCAAATGGTTTAATAGCTATTTTACCTAAGACACCAACATTAGCTATTAAACACCTCATTATAATGTTAACAGTTAAAATATCAAGCCAACAGTAAATACCTATTAACAGATACTAAGTTTTCTAATTTAAATTCAAACTAGTTTATTTTAAGGTGTGGTGATAGGGATTGCAAGTTAAGGCAGTATTTTTGCAATTATTTTAATTTTTAAAAAATCAACAAACTAAATCAAATATTTCTACAGTAGAAACAAAGTTTAATTTTCTACTAACGATAGTATCAACAGTTCTTGAATATCTGTCAAAGATGTACTCGAATCTAATGACAACTTTTTCTCTTCATTTAAAAAGTTTATCAACTAATGCTAAAATGCTCACAACAGATATTCAACAACTTTCTTTTAAGGTCACCATGTGTAAAAAATTTAATTCTGTTCCTACTGGAGAAATATTTGATTTATTTTAGCTAATAAAATTATTTATTATGAAAATTGCAAAAACAGTGACCTTTTTTCAAACTCCCTTCCATCCCATCTTAAACCTGTAAGTCCTACTAGCTCCCTGAATTATGAATTGCAAATAACGGAATCCTATCTCCTAGATTATGCATTATGACTATAGTAAAAATACAGGAAAACCATTTCCATTAATTACATATTAATTTTTATAGACATTGTAGGCCTACATGTAAAGAAACTCGACAATTCAGATTACGGTAAAATATTGATATAATCGCATCGCGGAAAAGTGTAAAAATGTGTATTGAAATACATTTACATTAAATTTATTCAATTAAAATTTTTAGTAATAATTTTGAAAAGTAATAACCAAATTATGTAACACAAAATTTCATTCAGTTCAATGCATCATTTTAATCGTGACTTTATCATTTATTACTATTATTTCGATTTTTTTTTGTTTTTTCAATGCATATATAGTTTATGGATAAATTCTATTATTAATATTATTTCGAAAGTTTATATTTTAATGATAAAAACTAGTTTTCATATTATTCTTTAGTTATAATATTTCCTGGTAGAAAGTGATATTAAATACGATTTTCCGTTGTGAAAATTGAGGTAATGTTTGATGTAAAACTACGTTATTTAGGATGCTAAAGCGATTTTATGATAGCCTTCGACAAATGCGTAAAGCAACGGATCTGAATCATTAGGTAAAACTAATATAATAGGTTTTGTAATAATGAAAGCTATTAATAAATCATAAGAGGACCATTTAATAACAGGTCAAGTTCTTGAATAAAAAATAAGCTTGCTGCTTGTTTAGAACACAAATTTCGCAAAACTAGAAACATTAGGTCTTATCAGTTAATTTTCGTTTCATGATGAAGTTTCAACATTCTTACTTTAGCAAAGTTACAACGGAGAAAAAAGGAACTTAATAAACTAGTATTCTGTTTAATAGATATTTTATAAACTGTTACGAGTTTTTTCTTACAGCAAAGAGTTCCAGGAAGAAAGAAAAAACTTATTGAAGTTCGATTATAAACATTATCACAATATTTTAATTTAGTAATAAAATTATTTTTTAAATCCATACCAAATAATTTTAAAAATACAAGATTTTGTCCTGAGTTTGATAGTTTTAAAATGAAGTTTAAAAAATGTTAATAATAAATTAGGTATGTTATTGAAGTCTGTTGAAAACTAAAACAAAAAGTAAATTTTAAAACATCAATAAATAATAGAGTAAAAAAAAACACCCAGTCCCGATTTTATTTATAAAATAAAATTTAAAAATAAATGACAAGTTATTAATACAAACGGTAAAGTTAGATATTTTAATTTGTTAGGCTTAAATTCATTAGAAAAAATATCTAAATTATAATTTTTTTTAAACGTCATAAATCATAATATTTTAGCCGATAATTATCTGACGCCGACAAAATTTTAATAACACTAAACTTTTGGGGAGAGGGATGAAATTATACCTAGTCATCAAGACATTGAAATTCACGCGAGGCTAACTGAGTTAACGCAAACGTCTTCCATTCAAAGGTTTTATGGCTCGAATCCTATTCGGACGAACTTCAGTATTGCAAGACATAGAAATCAGATGAATTTGCACGGCCGAAATAAATCGACATTTGTGGTTAAAAAAAAAGTATTGGTGGGCGCAGAGAATGAACGTCAAGCTAGTATTATCTGGTTTGCCGGTGACGACGAGTAAGTTCTCTTTCCCATGAGGGTAGTTAAATGAGGACAGCACCGACGAGTAGAAAAATGTGGTGCAAAAAAAAAATAGCACACAAAATAATGTACATATTTTAAAAAAAAATCTATAATCTTTAAAGTGCTAGGAAACAAAAATGCGGAAAAGGTGATCTTTGTACCTGGTAACATCGCAATCCTCCAAGATCCGTCTCGCCATGTAGTGTGGTCGACCTCAAGACGTGGATGTCGTCAGAGCAGGTAAGATACGTTGATAATGACGTTTCAAAAACTCGGACCCTAAGCCCCTCAAAAAAAAAAAACTCGCTTTGATATCGTTAATTAAGTAAATGATGAAAATGGCAATCACAGAATTTGAGGAACACTGTTATTACTGAGTAATTATTTTCGTTAAATAGGAACTATATTAATGATCGTTATGTGTGGAGAGAAAGAGGAACCAAATACCATAGGTTCTGGACTTTTTTTTTTGTTTTCTTCTTAAAAAAACAGGAACTATTGGTACAGTCAGTTTTTTGTTTCCAAAAAAAAATGTACACAAGTTCTTGTGACAACATTCACAAATACTGCGACAGATATAGTAACTTATCTTTCTATCCCCATCAAAAAAAATTTCACTTCACAAATTCAAATGAACGAGTAGAAAATTATGTCTAGCTCTAGATAATATATTTTAAGTTTTCTAATTACTTGTAAATAGGAACATTTAAAGTTATTCTCCACACACTGAATAAAACACACATATATAATTTTATTTACATATATGAAACACACACCAAAAAAACCTAATTCTATTTCGAATCTTCTTTGGAATAATACTTTTATTTCTCCAAAAATTCCAGGAACTTTTTATTTCAGTATGTATATGCACTTTTTTTTTTTGTTCTCCAGTGCCAATAAAAGAACTCGCCAGAGTACGTTTGTCTCTATATGTCTTTAATTATTTTTTTTATAATCCCGTGCACGATTCAATGAGTTCAGATATGCGAGGTAGGTATCGTCCGTCGGCCGCTACATGTTTTGATTGGTCAACGAGGGGGTGAAAGGGGGTTGAAGTTTGAAGGGAGGGGAAGGGGGTTATACCCCCGGGGAGCGGGCCGACACGCACATGTGTGCGAGGGAGATAGGAGAAAAACACACACACACAGGATAGTGAGGAAGGCTAGAAGACAAAGACACTAAGTGGAGGAACCGGCAAAGTAAAATGATAATAATAAAAGGACTCACACCTGGGATATCAACAAACTGGGGGTGAAAAAATAAGTTAACTCTTTAGAAAATATATATGTATGTATATATAAAAGGTAAACCACCGGCACTAAAAAAAACACCTCTTCTCTTCTAGCCACTTCCTCGATTGTCCTGGTCGCCGAGTAATATTGGTTCGTTAGCGACTAGTAGATCCAAAATACTTCTTCCGTTTCTTCTTGTTCTTTCCTTGATAATCGAGACCGACGGATTCGGGGGGGTCGTCGAAGAGGGGACGGACGACCCGGGGCCCCACTAGTTCCTCTGACGAGCTCGCCCTTCGCTCTGAAGTAGGCGACGCGCACCCGCTATTTGCATGAGGCGGTTTTTTTTTTACAAGGGAGGGGTGGCATCCCCCGAACCCCGACAAGATACGGAGAAGAAAATGAAGAGAGAGAAAAAAGAAGAAAGATACAGGAGCATACGTTAAAGAGAGTAGGAAAGAAAATCAACGACGCGGGAAGAGGGGGAGGGGAGAGACGAAGAAAGAGAAAGCTACGACGCAGAGAAGGGTGAAGGGAAGGAATTAAGGGGGGAGTTGATGTGCTGGGAAGAAGAGGGGAGTGTAACTTTCCTAATTAATGCTATGGTGAAGGGGAAGGGGGGCTAGGTTTAAGGCCCTCGCGGGGTAATGAGTTGCGATTGCGTAGTTGGGTTTTCTACGGAGTGGATGAGAGGGAGGGGTGCGCGGGGGAGTGAAGGGTGTTAGGGGAGGGGGTGGTTAAGAAGGCATCGCGTGCTATACGCTCTAGTCTGTGGGGTAGTAAGCCATTCAAACCCCCTTCACTCCCCCTTGGCCATGAGACAAGTCGTTTCGAGGACCGGTTAAACGAACATATACATCGCCCTTTTTGATACCATTCAAAACATACAAGAGGTTGTTTTTTCTCTTTCTCTGCACTAGTTATAGACTTGAAGGGAATAAGATACTGTACTGAGACGTAAGCAGCATTGGTTTGCGACGGGGGTAATATTTCCTAAACCAGTACACCGTGTCATAGGCGTAGCTAGGGATTGATAAATTGAGGAGGTGGTGAGGGGGTTGTCAGCCCCGAGAGGTATGGACTCTACCTACCCTAGTAAAGAGGAGGGCTTTGAGCGCCTAAGTGACGATTTACGATTATAATAAATAATCGGCTTGAAATTCAGTTAAAACTAAAACCCTGAAATAGGATCAGATTAACACAATACTGGTTCATTTAAAAACAATTTACAGCAAAATAACTTAAGGACAGTGCCCAATTAAAACATTAATAATCTGAATATCAATCGACAAAGTGATTTTTTCCAATTCATCTAGAACTTCATCTGGAGAAATGCTTATTTCTCGATGTATATTTAACATCGCTAGGCCATTAAACCTTTGCTCCCCTGTTGTATTTCTCAAGTACCGGTAAGTTTTTAATCGCTGAAGAATTGAGAACGATTTTTCAATGGTGTTTGTTGACACTGGCAAGGTTACTAAGATTTTCAACCAAATACTGATAAATGGGAATATTTCTTCATTGCAGGAAACATAATAGTTCACAGCCTTTCGTGAATTTATTTTCAATTCATTCACGCTTTCGTGCCACATGTAAAGTTCACCAATTGTTGCCATTTCACAACACTGCAAATCTTGGACGTAAAAAAAAGCAACCAGCCTTTTCAACTGTTCCTTCTCTACTTCGTTGATAATCGATTCCTCTGTTGGCATCAGAAACATAAAATTGCCAAGCATTTCTTGATGATTCAAGAAACGAGTTTTTAATTATTGACTCACAAAATGATACAAAAACGGCAAAAAAAAAACAACAACGGCAAATCTGAAGTAAGCCTCATCGGAGTATACTTTTACACCACACTCCTGTGTTTGTCTGGTAAATAGTCTTGGTGAGTGACAAAATTTGAACCAAACAATTCAGCCAGTGTTTTAGCTGATTCATAAATGGCTGAAAACTCAATTTCGTTGTTTGTTCTTATTTCTTGATTTTTTTTTCCCTTGAGCCGATTTACCATGTTAATGGAGCTAAAAGATCTACATTCTCAAGTTGCAATGCTCGGCAAAGTGGTAAGCTCAGAGAGAAAACCTTTGCTAACACCTGTAGAGTAATTAAAAAAAGACTAATTTTGTATGGCACACTGAAGTTGAATTGCTGGTGATGGTGCATAAGTATCTTCCCAAATTATTAATTTTTTACCAACACTGAACAATTCACAATGCCGCATTATATTATGAATAATTTGAGTGATTATTAATAATGGAAAGGTTTTAAAAAAAATTGCATATGTTTTTTTAATCAACGTAGAGAGGGTTAACAACAACACCCCCCACCACCACCACCACCACCGGTTAAGCCACGGTACCGGGTGAGAGAGAGAGAGACTTTATTAGTGAAATGTGTTTGTCTACGTAATAAAGACCACGAGTCCGAAAAACTTAAAAGGTGTTTTGGTTCAATTTTGACCCGCACCGGTAGGCACCCGTACTAAATGTCAAGCTAATCTGGTCTGGTTTGTCGGCGGCGGGGGAGGTCGAGGTTCAAATGTTGGTCGAATATACTGAAACAGTTGTCCCTACATTATTTACCCACTCCTCCTTCAGGAAACTGTTGGCACACTTGCTCTAGATTCTACCTCCCTAACACGTACCCCATATATACATGCATGTATGTACTGTGTATTTATGTTTGGATGTGTGTTCTTTGTGTATATATGTATGGATATAAATACATGTATATACTTTGTATATGTATGCATGTGTATGGGTGTATGTGTATGTGTGTATATGTATGGGTGTATGTGTATGGACATATATGCTTATGTGTATGGGTGTATGTGTTTGGACATATATGCTTGTATGTATTATGTATATGTATATCTGTCTGTGTTTGGATATATATGCATTTGTGTGTGTTTGGATGCAAATAAATGTTTGTTTGGATATATATGCATGTGTGTTTGGATATATGCGTGTGTGAATTGTGTATATTTATGAATTATGCATGTATTATCATTAATTGACTCGTTACGTCAATACTCCTGTATTCAATTCAATCAACATCTGGTCCCGTTTGTTTTTTTTTCCTCAAAAAATGGTTAGTTTGGAATCGTTAATATTGTCTCGGAATAGCTCAACCACAGCTCAGCGTGTCTTCCATCCCTCTCCAGGGAAACTGTACTGAAGGGGGGGAAACTGTACTGAAGGATATTGCGGTCAAACAGTTGGTGATTCAGCCTCGCTGCGGGCTACACAAGTTGTGCTATGACAAATGTGGTAACTAACGGGAATAGAGGGGAATCTTTGATACTCCCACCACGTCACTTCCTTATTTCCCCTCCAGCGCCTCTTTAACTTTTCTGTTGTACACAACTATTGGGATATTTTTTTATTAAAAAAACTTTACCCATCAATTACATTTAAAATGTATAGATATTCCCTTTAATGACTCATACTAGTATTATCGTCGAATCAAACAATTTTGTTTCAAATTGCTTTATGAATTTATTTTGACGGCTTGTTTTATAAATTATTGAAATAATGAATTAAAATAATAACCATTTAGGTTGTTTTTTTTTGTGTGGAAGCGGTGTTTTAAAATAAATTCATAAATTGCACTATACTTATGTAAAACCTTTTTTGAATCCCAGTTTTAATTTTATAATTTTATTTAAAAAATAATGTCATCATTTGTATATTTGGACCGATAAAAAAGATCAATATTGGGTCCCCAAGGGTCAACACTTCGTAATAAAATTTCCGACATTTTATTAGGTGTTGCATATCTTAATGTAATCGCATTGCTATTAAATTCCTCGTTTATAAATTTTGACCAATAAAAAATGTAAATATTGACTATTGAGTCTAAAATGGAGATAGATTAATGTGGTACAAATATTTCTCCTAAGAGGTTTAAGGAAAAATAAATTTTTTGAGAGAATTACCTAAATTTAATTACTCAATGACTTTGGAGGATTATTGCGTTAAAACTTAAGTAGTATCCTTTTACAATTAAAGCTCACAAAATTGTATTAATATATTTTCCAATATTTCAGAAACTGTTGGTTTTATAAAAATATACTTCATTTAAAAGTTTTTTATTTTTAATAGTACTACAATTTTGCAATAATAAGGTATTTAGTATCCAGAAATTTCAGCTTCTGTAAAGTACCATAAAAGTAATTTTCATGGGAAAATGAAAATAGCCTTTTATTTATAATCTTAATCGACGCCTAGATACGAATTTTAATCAAAATAGTTAGAGCTGATTTAGAGACAATCGATTTTTTCACCATTTATTTAACTACTCTTAATTTTATGTTGAGACACACACAGACAGACGGCATTGCAAAGACCACTTTTTAGGGTTCAGGGAGTCATGAGACGTCGACATTAATCAACATTTCAGGTTTGATTTTTTTTTACGGTAGCAATACTTTGCCTTTAGTTTTCAAAAAGTCAAATAATATATATATTTGCGTATAGCTTGAAAGTTATTGGTTTTATAAAAATATGCTTGGAATAAAATATTTCTATCATAAATAGATCTACATATTTTTTTATGATAAGAAATTTCATATCTCAAATAGTTTCGGAGATATGATAAAAAATTATAATGTATACGCATCAAACCGGAGCCCTTAAAGTCATTTTTGCCGAAATATTGAGAGTAGTCATTATGTTTAGAATATTTATAAAGGTTTTGAAATGAAATTTGATCAAAATCGTTAGAGTCGATTTTGATAAAATCCACCTTTTCTCTTTTTTCCCTTCAGTAAACTACCCTTAGTTTTAGGTTTAAATATCAAATTCAAAAAATCCCTCGAGGCAACCCTATTAAAACCCTAGATATCAAGTTTTACCCCGATCGGTAAAATAGTTTAGGTTCTAGTTGGAGGTAAACACAGACAGAAATTCAAAAAAACACTTTTTCGGATTCGGGGGGTCATGAAACGTCGAGATTCATAAAAATCTAGACTTAATTTTTTTTTTTACGATTATAATACTTTATATAAGAGAGTTTCTAAAAGGCTGCCTTCTCTTCGTAAATTAAGATGCCAAACTGGACGAAATGAGCGCGGTTTTGATGATGTCATACAAACAGTATTAGTTTGTGGTCATGCGAATGTGTTTACAAAATAAAACTTATATTTTTTTATGGTTCTTCCTTAAGTTATAAAAAAAATATTTGGTGGCCCACAACCACAAAACAAATATGATAATTTTATTATTATTTTTGTTATTTAAATAAGTTTGGAAAAAGTCAATTATTATAGCGTAATTATTTGTGAAAGTAAATACCATAAGCAATTGATAGCACTTTTGATTGATATAGTTATTTCTACATAGTTAACATTAGTGACTTTCAAACAAAGATAGCAATTAAAATCTTCTGATAGCTGTGAATTACCGCAACTCCTACAATAGATGGAATATATATTTTAAGTCGTGTTGAGCTCGACCACCGAGNGGTTCTAATCTCGGTCGGGTGAACTGGGGAGGGGGGTTACTAAATGGTTTTCCACTCTCCCTCTACGCAAATGCGGGTTCACTTCCTCTACATGCAACCTTCCCAATTCCTAATCCATTAGCGTAATTAGTACTTAAAGCGTATAACCCGAACGGGTAGTAAGACGCGGTGCTAAATATTATTATTATGTTTTAAGGTTCACCCTGATCTCAATTTTAAATTAAATTAGGTGGTCCGGAAAAGACCTGGCCTATGCATTGAAATGACGCGAGAGCCCGCCTCTCACAACTAGATACTTTTTAATTTTAGTGGATTGGTAAAATAAGAAAAACTCCATTTCGCGTTTAATAAATTGAACATTTATGCATCAGCATGATGGAAAAGAGATTATCTTCTCTTTCTCTCCCCTCGGTTAGATGTTGACAAACCTCCACTTTCGCTTTTAATATGATGGAGTGAAGGAAGCTTGGACAAAATGATGCAGGCAACATCGGAAATACAGAGTTGTAACATTCGAAGTATTTGAAGGAAGATGGGAAATCCCGCGTGTAAGTGAATGGCAACGCTGTTGCACCATACCGAGCCTGCAGTTTCTCTCTCAGATTGTGACGACCTCATCTACTAAGTTACGGTGGAGGGGTAGTTTAAGATTAACGATTTATTCGCATTGGTGGTAAGCTACGTTTTAGTGAATGCGTCGATTCATAACAGGTTGAGGGAAGAGGACTCCAAGAAATTACAAGCATTTGCTTGGAAAGAGTACAGGAAACCATGTTAAGGGGTAGAAACTACTCCCGTTAAGGTGATTCGTCCAACAAGCTTCTCATAGAATGACTATAACATTTTGACAGGGAATTTTTAACATGGTTGAAAAGGGGGGTAGGGGGGGTATTGTGAGAGGTAGGATGGACAGGTAGGGGTGACCTGGTGGTCTAGAGGTAAGGTGTCAGACTTTTGTGCTGGCGGCCGGGGTTCAATCCTCGGTCCCGGCACAGATTTATCTGATTACCAAACCCTTCCTACACCTCTGACAAGATATCTTGTGAATGTGTGGAATGCCAGGTCGCCACCGTGGTTCGGATTCCACGTTAAACTGTAGGTCCTTCATTTCATCTCACAATCACCCTACCATTACACATTAGCGTAAGTGCGTATAACCCGAACGGGTAGTAAGACGCGGTGCTAATAATAATAGGATGGACAGGTGGAAGTGGGAAAGTAAGCTGGGATTGCCAGCTCTTTGTTCACAACAGTGTTGTCATAGCACTACCTCTTTTTTTTCCTCTAAGGAACTTCACTGTTATTTAGTAATTTAGAACATGAATGATCACTGCAGGGCCCACCCGGGAGTTGTGGTCTTGAGTTTGAATCCCGGCTACTAAGATTAAAAGAATATTAATAATTTAAAATAATGAACTTATTACACGTGTCACAAAGTATTTAGTGTACCGAATACTATTAGGCCTATATTTACAAAATGTGTTTCTAGAAGAAGAAAAAAATATTACTAGGCAATTTAATGAAATAATTTGAGTGGTGAGAGTTTAAGGGTTCTTTTATTATTCGTTTAGCACCGAATCTTACAACCCATTCACGGTATACTCAAATGTACTAATCACGCTAATTAATTAGAGATTAGGAAAGCTGAATTTAGAGGAAGTACACTCGCATTTGAGAATAGAGACTGGGGAAACAATTTATAATAAAACTACCTTCTGTACACCTGACAGAGATCGAAATCCGATCTCCCGATCTTTAACGATCTAGTCTATGACGAGAGTGACGCCTTAAAGATCATGCTAGCACCTAAGCAGGTTTTAGAGTTCTTTATTTGTAGTAAAAAAAGTATTACTTTTCGTTGTTATTATTATTATAATACTTAGCAGAGCTCATGATTGGCATCTTAAAAATCGGCCGAAAAGCTGTGAAAATGTTCTAATGCCACGCACGTCAAGTGGCCTACAAGACTAGAACCAACTGGTCGACCAGCTTATGGATAAGAAGGCAAAGTGATCGACAGCCAACTGGTTGACCAAATAAATAAAAATATTTCAAACTTGAGTGTGTCAAATGATCGACACGTTTAGGACCATTTGATAAGATACACAACTGTTTGACATGAGAGGACCTACTGGTATACAAAAGTCGAGATGGATTGACCAATTGACCGACAAGTTAATACATTGCAAACGTGTTCGACAGCAAAATTGTAAACGGAAAATAACAAGTAAAGTCAATGAAATTTAGTTTTTTAATAAAATTTGTAACTCTAATAAATACCCACATTTATGGTCCAATGCGTCATTCACATTCCTTATTCTGCATATAGCTCAAATGGGTAGTGAAAAGCTAAAAAGAAAAAAAGGAGTTTAGTCGATTTTTTTAGCACCGTGTCTTATTACCCTTTCGGGTTATACACTAATTTTGTGGATTAAAATCGTCATTAATAAGGCGTCAATTTTCTAAGTTGGTATTTTTTGGGTTAACCAGTTGGCTGTCAATCAGTGTGTCCGCATATTCATGAGTTCAGTCAGTTGGTACAAGTCATGTCCTACTCGTGTAACCAGGCCTCGGGACATTAAACAATAGTAGATTATGAACCAGTGGTAACAAGGCCCCGAGACATCAAATAATGGAATATTATGAACCAGTTGTAGCCAAGGACCCAGAACAACAAACACAAGTGGGTTCCGAGTTGAAGCTACAATTCTAACTAAGATTCTTCAGTGGATAAGTTAATGTATGATTTAGACTGATTTTAATAGGAAGATCATTATTTGACAACTAGAAAAGTCACTAGAAATGGGTTCACTTATTCATACGTCAAATAATGTGATCTACAGCTGTATCTTCGATGAAGGCCTATACCATAATATTTACCTAAGCTATAGTCTGAACTGACTAAACTGACTACACTTTTATAACGTCAGTGCACGTGGATATAATATCACGAGCGAGGGACGAATCCTGGATAGCTCAGTACTAGAACATTGACACGCTAAGATCCCGAGTTCAATTTTATTCTCGTGTCCCGGTGTTATTTTTCAACAAATAAAGTGTATTATTTCCATACAGACATTCCCGCAATTCAAATTATTTGCAGCTTGTGTGTTGATATTCATTAGTAACTATTTTAAGAAGCCGCAATTCAAACCAAAACTCTTTGTGGTGAATTTAAATGTATGATATAGTTCCTTACCAACTTCAACAAGTAGGGAACTACAATGTATTTAGCAAATTATATATAAGCCACATATATATCTCCTACGTTTGTTATGAGTTTATTACGTACCCAAGGCCGTAGCCAGCCAATAATTTCAGGGTGGGTTTGGTGGACACATCCTCTAATTGCCGGAAGCTAGAATTTAAAAAAATGATAAACCGTTCTAGAAGCTATCTGAAGTGTTTTTGGCCACATAGCCCCCTAACTGCCAGAGGCTAGAACAAATTTAAATATTGAACACCTCTAGTAGCTCTCTGGAGTGCTTTTTATGGTTACACAACTTCCTAATTTCTACTTGTATCTTAATTTTGATATTATTTGAACCATAAATAAAGTCATATAGTATTTATAAAATTTTGGGGAGGGTTTGAAACCTCAACCCCTCCTCCCCGCGTCTACGGTCTTGTATGTACTTGAAAACATCGTAGACCAAATCTTTCATTGTTTAAAGTTATATCGATTCTTGTTCGATTTCACCTTTTTGTTTCGTTTTCTTGGTTTTGATGCACGTTGCTTTTTTTTTAGGGTTAAGCTTAGCCATGTTCAATCAACACGCAAAATTATGATTNTTTTTTTTTAGAAAATGTCTAAAGAAATTCAGTATTCATATGACATTAAATATATTTTCATAACTTTTAAGATGTTTTTAATGTTCAATTTACAACCAGTAATAAAAGTGAAACTCATATAGTTTTAAACATTCATAAAGTTAGTTGTAATATTCAGATAAACAATAGGTTTAAAATCAATACGCGTTTTGATGTACCAAGATATGAGTTTCTTTGAAACTTTGAGGTGAAGAATAAAACTAACACAGTAAAATACCATCAAAGTGTCAAATTACTAGAGTAAGGAAAAAGAGACAAAATAAATCTCACAGCTCGTCACTCAGGTAGTAAGACGCGGTGCTTAAAAAAACAACACGTCTTAAGAGCGAATCATTAGCCGGAGACCGACCGTAGCCTGATTTTTCCTTGGTCGGCTAGTCTGTGTTATTGGTAGGTACAGTCAAACTAAGAAGTTTCAGGAAATGGACATAAATTTACGTTTGCATTGATCAACGCGGTGTAAATAATAAAACAAAAGAGTAGAGTAGGACTAAAAAACCAAACAAATTGGAAATAACGACATTAAGTACTACAAAATGATATTAAATCAGAGTATCGGGGTATGAAACGAGAAGTACTTTTATAAGATCAAAAAATTATGTAATTTTACAACTTTTAAATAGCTTATAAATTAAATACTAATTTTATTTAAAATATTGTAAGTACTTCATTGCATACACTTCACATGCATGTATAGCTAGAATAAATTCAATCCCAATACATTAACTACTTTACCTTAAAATTAGTACGCAAAATGGATAAAATAGTGAGTTTGACTACTTATAACTTGAGAACTGTAATTATTTGAAATAAATGAATCAATATTTATAGCTTATATGTATACACTTATTAAAATAATTCAATAAAATATTGATGGTCGAATGACCTTAAAGGCCTTACAGGGGGAGAAATGTTGAGGGTTTAGCTCAGTCCCATCGCCCAAGTATTATCTTCCACCTCACTGCCTAGTATAGTGATTCATTGCATCTAACAATGTTATCTTTTTTTTTTAATTTGAATAATTTTAAGAGACATTCAATGTTAAAACAATTTCTCAGTAAGAAACTTTACTCCAACACCCTGAAAGAAGTCCGATATAGAGATGTGAAAGGGAGAGTTTTCAGTTTTTGATTTTTATTTATTGTCTTTTTTCTAGAAAAAAGTACAAATATGCAATCAATCAATCTCAAGTTTTCACTACAAATCGTCAACATTAGAAACATCATCATATTAGTTGCAATAAAACAATAACAACTATTAAAGCTTCTATTCTCATACTCGCCACCCGACTACAGTGCTTGGCGGTTGAGTGTATCACTAACGTTGGACTTGTTGAGACCATTATATGCTATTACTTCAATATTATAATCAGAGCCTTAATCCCATTCCTTTGGGAATTTAATGATTAAGTATCAAGATTTTCATCTCTGCCATTATTAGGTTGTATTTTAGTTCCAGTGTATCATCGGTAAGATGATGCCGGCCTCTTAGTCTAGTGGTTAGCACACCCGGCCACTGATCTTGAGGTCCCGGGTTCGATACCCAGTGGTATCACAGGTATTATTCCCCAAAGAGAAAGTGTTCCTATGGTTACTATGGTCCGGTTAATTAGGCTTATGTTAAGATTTCCACCTTCATAATCACAACCAACAAGTCATCTAATTGCGGGTATGACGTGTAGACTGTAGACAACTTCCTAAGAGTACCCCGGGCAGCGTTCTGTTCCCACAGAACGGCTAAAAGACTACATGCACGGCGAATAGACTAGCTTTAAGGTAATTTCTAGCAATTTTCCCCTTCGCCCCCAATCCCCTTTATGATGGCTTTATGCGTATATACTTTCAGCTTTACTCGCTTAAAAAAAGTACATCAGCTACGTCTATTGTACTTTGAAATATTAAACCCTTGTCTCATATGTGTTACCCGAGTCGTACAACGGACCTTAGGAGAGTATAGATATTAAAAAAAAAAACTCCCTCATCCCCCCTACCCTTTAAAAACATGCTCTCACCATCGCGGGTGAACCCCTGATCCTACCGATTGGGAATCCATGGATCAAGCCCTATCCGACATATCACCCGAACAGGAGTGGTAAACTCATCAATATTCAGCGGAACCCATTGGGCTAGTAGGGACACAGGACTGTTACGAAATACACATGACCAAGCAGGGGGAGGGGGAGGAATATCAAGAGAGGGTGTGGGGGGAATATGAATATGGACTACCTATATGTTACAATCGTGTATTTCTTTGATGGAAAGGGTGGTAAAAAAAAATGGTAGAATTATATTCAAATGAATGGTTTCCTACGACCCAATACTGTTTTGTAGTCTAGATGTATGAGTGGATTTTTTTTTTTTCTGTTCGTGTTTTTATTTTTCAAACAATTACGTACTGGAAAAATACACAAACTTCTGTGATGAAAGTTGGAATGAATCGTTTATTTTAAAAAAAATCTCTCACAGAGACAAAATAAAGGGTCGGTTGTGTTATTTATACTTTCAAAGGGCGCAACCACAGTTTAAGGAGGGCTTGGTGTGAATCCCGGATGGTGCGTAGTAGGATTTACTGGCCTATCCATACAACAGGGAGAGTAAAGCAAATAAGTTTACCTGACGTTTTAATAACATTACCAGTACCGTCAGCCAAGCTACTCAACATCCAACTCACCTGCTTCGGTGGACGCATGGTCTAAAGCAGCGGTCCCCAATTATTTTTGATGGAGGTCAGTTTTAAAAACTCGACATACTTCCACGATCCGGCAAAACTTTAACAGTGATTCAAGTTCAAGCCCTATAGGACTATACTTATTAAAAAACGTGATATTCTTTCCTTTTTGTTATTGTACTTATTGATTATTTCCGGTAGGCAAGGTCTTTAAAAATGTATCTGCGGTTTGGATGCGGACCGCGGTTCACTATTTGGTAACCACTGGTTTAAAGGGTCACTCTCGTATTGGCCTTGATTGTCGATGACAGAGATAACAGGGTTCAAATCCGGGGCAGGTGTACTGAGGGTGTTTTTTTTCCAAAATGGTTTTTCCCTTTCCCTCCACGCACATGAGAGTACACTTCATCTGAGCTCAACCTCCCTAATCTCTAACACGTTTGTGTAGTTAGTATGTCATATGCGTATAGCCCGAACAAGTATAGCCTGATTTCTGTTGGAAGAACATATTAGAAAATTCAAACATTTGCGGCCAACATTAATAACATTTATTTATATTATTCGTTTTATTTTATAAGTATTGATAATATCTACTAAAAGTGACAGTTGCAGATAACATGACTTTATGGATGATTATATTAAAATTGTTTTAGTAACTTTAGTAACTAACTTTTACTGTGCTTCCTACTAAAATCATATTATAGTAAGACGCGATGCTAGAGATAAAAACCCAATCCAGGGAGGTGGGACTCTCAAACTGAGAACTATAAATATTTACGAGTTTCTCAATCATTTAAAAATTAAATATTATAATGAACACTTTGTTTAAGGTAAAAACATACAGTCTTACCTTGACAGGTTCCACTATGGCCCTGTCTAATAAGCTGAATCATGACGGAAACAAGCAAAGTAGGCTTGCTCTCATTCGAACGTGTACACTCCGTTTACCCTGAAAGGTAACAAGCTTACCTTACACGTTTCCACTATGGCGTAGCTTGTAAGATAAGGCCATACATAGTGTAATCCATCAAGGAAGGACTGACACCTTTCAGGATGGCCACATTAACAAAACCATTTAAACTATCATTATAACTAGTATGGTAATATATCACATGGAGAGGAAAAACCCTCACATCTGCTGTTGTTTGATGTTTACAATACGAGTTGTAGAAAATTTAGTTAGGGACCATCCCCAAAAATAAAACTAAGGTTTCGAACGTCTTTTTATTTCACTTTAAATTTTACAAATAACAAAATATAATAGATAATCCCTAAACCGTAAAGAAATACAGATAGATTTAAAATGCAATAAAAATGTTTTAGTAGGGATATCATGGTTCAATGACAGGTTAAAAAAATATAAAGTTTATTTTCTAGTTGACAATACGCTCAACAGATGTCAGTAGGAGACTTGAAAGAGCCGTCCTAATTGAGAATACTACACCTTGAGTGGAAAGCTACAGTGGGAGGCCCAAAATAAATGTGACTTGGAAAAAAAACTCCATGTCTTGAGCCCGCGAGCGAGTTACACCGACCGAGCGGCCGCCACCGTTAGCGATGATAGTGCCAACATTTGCGGATAGAGGGTGTCAATGTGGTCAACACAACGAAACTTCGGGACATTAATCTCAGTTTTCTATGCCATAGCTGTTACTTCTTTATTAAATTAATTAATTTGTTCTTACGAGGCTGAATTTGACCCCGTTACAGACCCACTGATTCACAGAAAAACCTGGAAGCGCCGGGGATCGAACCCGGAACCTGTGGATTTGTAGCTAGAAACTCTAATCAAGAGACCAGAGATGCGTTCCAAATATTTCTTACTATGTACAATAATATTACTGTATAAACACCGAAATATCGCGAGAGGTGTTTTTACAAAAGTTTACTAGAACATTACGTGAATATCAAACTATATTTAAAGTTCAATCAAGTGTTTTTAAATGTATTTTACTCATGCGAAATAAAACGAAATTGAATCTGTTTTATAAATTGACTATATGACCATTTTCATGCGAATAATGATCAATTAAGTCGATTTTAATGAGAAATATTGATTTAAAAAAATACATATTTTTACTAAGTACAGCAGACGTTCTTGTGGTTTGCCTTTTTTCTTTTTGTCCTGAAATTGCCAGAAACAATACTAGCAACTGTACAATTATTATTATTATTATTATTACCACGTCTTACTACCCGTTCGGGTTATACGCACTTACGCTAATGTCTAATGGTAGGGTGATTGTGAGATGAAATGAAGGACCTGCAGTTTAACGTGCAATCCAAACCACGGTGGCGGCCTGGCATTCCCCACATTCACGAGATGTCTTGTCAGAGGTGAAGGAAGGGTTTGGTAATCAGATAAATCTTTGCCGGGACCGAGGATTGAACCCCGGCCGCCAGCACAATGTACAATTACAAAAAAAAAGTATTTATATTATTATAACCAAACAAAGTTCTCATTCCAGAAATATTATTTCTCTCAACCAAAGATCATTGATAAAGAAGTGAAATAATATGTTTGATCCGGCTTCCATGAGCTATTGTGGCCAAAGCCAAATAATTTAAATTTAAGAATAAAAAAATAAACATTAATTTTTCTATCCATACCACTTAAATGAGGTGATTTTATTGGTAATTTTCAGCCGAGAAAAAAAAGCATTTTATATACAGAATTTTAACATCAAAATAAAAATAAATATTTAGTGTAATCCGAATCATTTTACTAACCACAAATCAGAGTATCTTAAATATATTAGTGGGAGTGGCAGGAATCCTCAGTTTATTGTTACTATCCTTATCATTTATTTCTCTTTATTATTATTATTATTATTATTATTATTATTATTAGCACCGTGTCTTACTACCCGTTCGAGTTGTACGCACTTATGCTAAGGTGTAATGGTAGGGTGATAGTGAGATGAAATGGAGGACCTACAGTTTAACGTGGAATCCGAACCACGGTGGAGGCCTGGCATTCCCCGAATCCTCAGTTAAAAATGTGTGTGAAGAGACTACAACATCCTCACTTGTAGCCACAGACGTCAGGCTCGCAATAAACTGGATTGTCGGTGATTCGAGAAGTTGAAGGTCGAAACCTGGCCAGGAATATCAAACTTTTTATTTTATTTCCTAAATAGTTATTCACTCTCTTTCTACGCATATTCTGGTACATTTCCTCTACGCTCTGCCTTTTCCATCTCTACCCCATTAGTGAAATCAAATGCGAATAGCCCGGAAGGGTAGTAAGAAGGGGTACACACACAGAGAAAAGTTGATGCAGCACAGTAAAGGTTTATCCCCTGCAACGGGCGCGTCTCTTGTTTCCATGGTAACAAAAAACCCTCCCCGCTAGTCTCTTGAACGACCGCTTCTCTCCACTCATAGCTGTTGCCTTAATATTTTGAGAGTTTACCTCTCACCAGTGGCACCGGCGTGTCAGATTCTGGCCCAGAAGAAGAGTTCGAATCCCAGCCGGGCGTACTGGGATGTTTCTACGAAAGTGAAATTATTTTAATTCTCTTCTCAGGCGAATGATTGTAAATTTCATTTTAGCTACCATATTCATCCATAAACCATTCGATGTCTATGTTGCATTATTATTAATATTAGATATTGAAAATAAGTTTTTAAGGCACACAATATATTCTAATCAATACATGACTTACGAATACATTATTTTTTACCCATCCTTTGATTCGCGATTTCAATAATAGACCTGAGGAAACTTTCAGAAGATGTTCGGGGGGTAGGTTAGGGAGGGTACTTATAGTCTTGAATAGTTCACTTATATGTACAATGCCAGGCCTCCACCGTGGTTCGGATTCCACGTTAAACTGTAGGTCCTTCATTTCATCTCACAATCACCCTACCATTACACATTAGCGTAAGTGCGTATAACCCGAACGGGTAGTAAGACGCGGTGCTAATAATAATAATTATAATAATAATATATGTACAAGGTGGTTACTCAAGCTTTATAATGAAACTCGCTATGCTTGCAGTGTAATTTCTTTATAGGTCTTACCGTATAGTCATAAGAGACCTACAAAGAAAGGTCCGCACCGACTTTAAGGTTGATCCGACATTTTGAATTTTTTTCTGAGGTTAATTTTTTTTTTACTTTTTTGAATTTTACCGTCGGTTACAGGCTAGAAGCTAAAAGTTTGCCAAATTTAAAGTTTCTAGCTCATCTGGAAGTGGGTAAACGTTAATGTCAGTGAGTAAGTCAGCCATGTGGCTTTATAGTAGTATAATTCCAGCATAATCTCCAGTTTTCCTTGCAGACAAAAATGATTTTTTTTTTGAAAGGTTTTTTTTCCTGTGACTTTTGAACAAAGTATTTTAAATGATTTTTTTTTTTGTAAAGGGTTTGAACAAGTAATGTTAATAAGTACCTCTTCAAAATATTTTGAATGGTCCTCAATAAAAAAAAATTCAAAATATTGATACCCTTTGTATTATTTAGAGAAGGCCCTAAACCTCTTCTTTAAATTTCCGACACAGACGACAAAATTCAAGCACTTTTTACGGGGTTTTTCCTGGTAGAAAAAAAATGCAACCATATTCCCGGTTTTCGCCGCCATCCCGATGGAGACTAAAATAATACAACCCAAATCTCTTAGTAAGAGCCTTTTATTAATTACAAATATGATTCTTTCGGTCAACAATGATAACATTTTACTATATTATTGGTGTTATTTTAAAGGTATTGATAATATATCTCAAAAGCAAAAGCTGTAGATCATGTGACTTGGCGAATGAACACGTGAAAGTAAACCTAGTAACTTTTCTATCCATTAGGTAAGGTCCTTTCTACCAAAACTGGGCAGAATTTAAGCCCTAGAAGGTTTAATTTTTTGACAAAGGATATGGAAAGATGTAGAAAATACGCACTTTTCTACTCTTTTCTTACTACCAGTTTGGTTTAACGTGTGGAAAAAGAGTAGTAATAGCTCTAAGGAAAATAATATACTCGGGCGGGATTCGAATCTCAATCACCAGAAAACCAGACTAGACAGTCTTGACTTTCAGTTCGTGGTCCCACTAACGCGAGTACAAATGAAGTTTTTAGTAGGCCTAATAATAGTTTTTGTTTACTTACATATTCAAAACGTTCATTTTTCAAGAATAATTTTGCATATTTTAAAGTGAATGGAAGAGGGAAAGGCGAGCAGGATTGCAGCAGTCTTCCATTTGAATACGCCCTTCATTAGACTTCTTCTTGATTAATTAGGCCCTTCTCCCTCGTGTCTTATCAGCCGCGTAGCTGAATTACGCTTCTAAGACAGTCAAAAATAGACCTATCAGGAGTAGACAAGTGTAGTCAGTTCACAAGAGCACAGACTTACAGGCTATCGAATTCTCAGTCGAGGGATCTGGTTTCGAACCTCAATTATGAAAAAAAAAAAGTGTTTTTTATTTGACGTTTATTTCAATGTGTAATAAAATTTGAATCCATCTTAACATAATGAGAGAAACATCGATCACCAAACCATTACTTTATTTCAATTAATATCTGCAGTCTGCATTAACAGGACAAACCTAACAACAAATGAATGATAACAGTGTAGGCACAATCTAGGATCGAACAAGAATACCTATGACCTAGAGCAAGCTCCTCTAGGATGAGAGACATGGGGGAAGGAGGAGTGTTTATTATATGAAGGATACGGGGGTGAGGGGAAAAGTCTCATCTTTCCCATTTCCCAAAACAAATTTTGTAAACTCCATTCACGGTAGGAAATACTCTCTGAAAGGTCTTTTTTCCTACAAATATCGTACTATATAATATATTTCTGGTAGGGAAAAAGACCTTTCAGAAAACAATTCCTACGCTGAACAGACTTTACCTCAAACTCCAAAAGGGCCCCAGAAAATACTTTTTTTAATTTAATTTAAATATGACAAAAGCCTCTTTTAACCATAATATAAAGTGCATTAGAAAGTCATACTATTTTCTAACAGATGAAACAACTAACTTAATTTGAGTTAAAATAGGACTTTCCCCCGTTTTCCCCTGTACCCTTTATATTTCTTCACCCAGTAATACCCATTCAGGCTCTAGATAGGGTATAACTAACTATAATTAGTCCGTAGTCCCAACAAATAGTAAGACACGATGCTAATGATTTTTTTTTAATTATAAAAGGTATGTGCTCCCTATCCTATCTCTTATTTGTTAAAATGTTGCCCGCCCTTGAACATAGATCCTCAGATATATACAGAATGTACCGTAAAATGTGTCCCATTTGACCTTGTTTCCGAGTTATAGTCACGTTTGTACTCCAGTAATGTAGAGCTGCTTGATATTATAGGATGTGAGTCTGAATGTAAGCCTGCAGTCGTCGTGTCGTAGAATACTACTCTCTTTAAAAAATACATTGCGTTGAAATGCTTTCATTCAAGCTTAATATGGACATTTTGACTACTGCCTATAATGTTGAGCAGCTCCACGTTACTCGAGGACAAACATAACTATAGCTCGGAAACAAGGTCAAATGGGACATACGTTTATATAAACTTTTCCCATTGTTTTTGTCGCCTGTCCATCGCTGAGGTAGCTCCAACATGTTACAGCACACCTGTATACATCCGCGGATCTATGTCCAAGGACGGGCAACATTTCTTAAGTCAACAACCCGAAGATTGGTTTGATGTGATTTATATTCATTCATAGCTTAGCACGCACTCAGCCCTTCGGCTGGTTAGTGCTGCCTGCACCATCTGGCGTAAATCTCATGTACTAGGGGAGTTCAGAAAGTTTTGTGGTTTTCTGTGGCCTTCCAAAATTAATTTCTATGGGTGAACGCTAAAGAACCTACCAATTTTGTAGGGAAAGATATTTTCACATAATTTCCAGGGTTATTTTACATGCCAAAATCGACATGGGACCAACGGCATTACTTCCCCTCCTAAGAAAGTTGTGCTACGGAGTGTTATCGCTCAATAAAAAATCCATTGACCCCAGCTAGGTTTGAACCCACCAACATCGGGTCCTTAGGCGAGTACTTTATCTCAAGACCAACTATGTCGACATTTATATCCGCGGACATTTATATCTAACGACGGATCTTATATATATAAACATATAGTGGTAGCAACAGCTCCGAATGAGTCAACCCACCCCTAGTTGCAAGTTATATGGGTCAACAGGGAAGTCAGACTCACCCCTCCCGTTCTCTCTCACACACTCAGGGGTGCGTGAAAGAAAAATCAATGTCAGACAAGCGAGACACCCTACACACACACACACTCACATAAGGATAGTAGGTTACGTCACTCGACAAATTAAACAAAAAGAACTCACGTGTTTTACTGTCATGTATCACGGTTTGGACTAGACATAATTTATAATCTTCTGATGAAGGGAATATCAGGGTTCGAATCCAGGTCGGGTCTACTAAAGGCTTTTTTCTCCTTAAAATGGTTTACCACTCTACTTCCACGCGAGTGAAGATAGATAAACTCTAAAATACTTATTTCCTCATGCCTACCCCATTGGAATGATTATCATAATATATACGTAAAATCCGAACAGGTTGTGAGACGCAGTGATTATATATAAATAAATTATCATGATTATTAATATCATCACTCAGCGTCGTGTCATAGGGCGTTGCCAGCATAAGCAGAGATTGTGTGTTATGTTATCAACACCCAGCAGAAAACTCAATGTTCAGGTATCGACGATAATACATTCCTATGTGAGGTATGTAGAGTAGAGCCTAAGTATAATTGGTCAAATTGGACAAAGTTGGTGGTAACATATTACATGTGCCATTTAGAAATCTATTCTTAGTTTGGAAACGATCCACGACACGACACGACACTGTCATCATCATTAATGTGGGGATATAGAAAACTCGAGAAAAGCCAGTGTGTATGCAGGTTTTATTGCAAAACTTAGTTTGGACAGAATTAATCAAATAATTCTTCAGTAAGAATATAAAGTTTAATTTTCTTCCCATGGTGATATAAATAGATGTTGAATAACTATAAAGGGTGTCTTGGGAATTAATGAAAACTAAGTCGTCTAGCGCCGCTATGCTCATGACAGATACTAAACAACTGTTGGTATTATCACGTGAAGAAAATTAAACTACATTTTGTAATGGAGCAATATTTGATTATTTTTCTTAATTTTTTACAATCACAAAACTTCCGTCTTCAAAGGGTCAAGAGAAAGTAAAAATAGCTCATTTTCAAGGAAGTTTCAAGAGAAATTTCGCAGTTTCTCAGATAAAAATAAAGGGTTATATGATTATTATTATTATTATTATTATTATTATTATTATTATTATTAGCACCGCGTCTTACTACCCGTTCGGGTTATACGCACTTACGCTAATGTGTAATGGTAGGGTGATTGTGAGATGAAATGAAGGACCTACAGTTTAACGTGGAATCCGAACCACGGTGGCGGCCTGGCATTCCACACATTCACAAGATGTCTTGTCAGAGGTGTAGGAAGGGTTTGGAAATCAGATAAATCTGTGCCGGGACCGAGGATTGAACCCCGGCCGCCAGCACAGAAAGGGTTAGAAACATAATCCAGCCTCCCTCAAACAATCTAAAATGATTGAAGATTGTTTCAGTGATTTTTAAAGCTTGAGAACTGACATTCTCCAAATAATTCCTTAAAGTAAGAACTTTTCTTTTCGAGAAGGTGGTGCCCTTAAAATGCGCACAATCTAGACGGATAGTAGTAAGCCATGATAATGGAAAAAAAAGTATTTGGTGTTTTAAAAATAAACCTCCCTTGTGTTCTTGTAAAGGTGTGTGTGTGTGTGTGTGTGTGTGTGTGTGGTGGGGGTTGGGAGTTACGCCCCTTTATGGGCACCTCAAGAAGTGTGTTAATTAATGACAGCGCTAATTAACGCACTTGACTGACAAGACCACCCGTGTTTTAGAAACCAGACCAGTCCTTGAAATACGTCAATCCGGCGGTTTCTACAAGCGTTAACGCAAGGGATTAGTCGTCGCGATAGCAGAGTGGATAGAGGAACAAACTTCTGCTCTTAGGCTTGTCCTAAGTCTTGATACTTCGATGTGCTTGTTAAAAAAAATTATTTACACGCTCGTGGATTTAAATTATACAGCCTCATATTTAAGGGAGTGTGTGTGACCAGGGGGCTAACACACCAGAACCCCCTCAAACTGTTACAATAAAAACACATTTCTCTTCTGGCCCTAAGGATTGAAGTCTTAATGAGATTTAATTTTTTTTAATAACAATAGTACTTATTATGGCTAATTTTTATTTCAAACCAATCTAATTTATTGCGATTACAATGTTTACTTATTTAAATAAAGTATTTAATATTCAAACTAAACAATTAATTTTATATATAAAACATGATACTGTCGAAAATGTTTTTTTTTTGTCTGTTTGGGCCTAATCTCCCCCACCCCCTGTACATATATAGAAGAAATCCTAGCGTTACTTGAAGAACATTAACTGTTAGATGAAGTCGTTTAAGGTTAAAATTGTTTGTAAGCCGACTGTTGGTAATATGCTTATATGGGGTACTTTTAATAAACAGATAAATATACAATATTTTTGTTCTAAATAATTCAATTTTTACTAACGTTGTTTGAAATTTGCGTTTACAAGCAAGAAACATGTATTGTCCATTAAGAAAAACCAACTTAGCATGCAGATAAATGATGGTATTTACTATTAAATAATAAAAAAAACTCTTCGTCAATCAGTTTAGAAACCATATTTTCCATAAGTTGGCTACATATTAAACAAATAAACTTATCAATGATAGTTTAAAAATATATCAAAAAGAAAGATAACTGTTAGAAATAATATGTTCTAAGTCGACATTGCCATTTTATTTCTAATCGCATTATGTCGATATTTAGAAAGATAAACTAAGCGAGATATCTTTGATCATAGATTCATTTTTACTTTCTTACGACCCCCCGGAGAAAGAAGTATTGTGATCGTAACAAAAAACGACAAAGATTTTGATAAATATTAACGTTTCATGACCCGCTGAAACAGAAAAAGTGGTTTTCCCGATGCTGTTTGTATCTGAGCCTAGAGCCGAGACATTTTACCGATGTTGTTTGTATCTGAGCCTAGAGACAAGACATTTTACCGATGCTGTTTGTATCTGAGCCTAGAGCCGAGACATTTTACCGATGCTGTTTGTTTCTGAGCCTAGAGCCAAGACATTTTACCGATGCTGTTTATATCTGAGCCTAGAGCCAAGACATTTTACCGATGCTGTTTGTCTCTGAGCCTAGAGTCAAGACATTTTACCGATGCTGTTTGTATCTGAGGCTAGAGCCGAGACATTTTACCGATGCTGTTTGTCTCTGAGCCTAGAGTCAAGACATTTTACCGATATTGTTTGTCTCCGAGCCTAGAGCCAATACATTTTACCGATGCTGTTTGTCTCTGAGCCTAGAGCTAAGACATTTTACCGATGCTGTTTGTCTCTGAGCCTAGAGTCAAGACATTTTACCGATGCTGTTTGTCTCTGAGCCTAGAGTCAAGACATTTTATCGATGCTGTTTGTATCTGAGCCTAGAGCCGAGACATTTTACCGATAGCTGTTTGTCTCTGAGCCTTGAGTCAAGACATTTTACCGATGCTGTTTGTCTCTGAGCCTAGAGCCAAGACATTTTACCGATGTTGTTTGTATCTGAGCCTAGAGCCGAGACATTTTACCGATGCTGTTTATATCTGAGCCTAGAGTCCAGACATTTTACCGATGCTGTTTGTATCTGAGCCTAGAGCCGAGACATTTTACCGATATTGTTTGTCTCCGAGCCTAGAGCCAAGACATTTTACCGATGCTGTTTATATCTGAGCCTAGAGCCAAGACATTTTACCGATGCTGTTTGTCTCTGAGCCTAGAGCCAAGACATTTTACCGATGCTGTTTATATCTGAGCCTAGAGCCAATACATTTTACCGATGCTGTTTGTCTCTGAGCCTAGAGCCGAGACATTTTACCGATGCTGTTTATATCTGAGCCTAGAGCCAAGACATTTTACCGATGCTGTTTGTATCTGAGCCTAGAGCCGAGACATTTTACCAATGCTGTTTGTATCTGAGCCTAGAGCCAAGACATTTTACCGATCAGGTTGAAAATAGGTACCTAGGATTTTATAAGGGTTCCCTGAGTAGTTTTTGAAATTATATATCTAGCCCTAAAATTAAGGGTAGTTTACTAAAGTGCAAAAATCGATTTTCTCAAATACCGCTCTGACGATTTTGATTAAATTTCTTATCCAAGTATTGTCTAACATTACAAATAAAATGGCAACTTTGATTTTCCCATGAAAATTAATTCAAGAGGACTTAACATGGGCAGAAATTTCCAGTTTTGATCATATCTCTAAAAATATGTTAGATACGAGATAACTTTATACATATCTTACGGATCTTTCTGATAGTTAAAATTGAGTGTTATGCTCTTTGGTAGACAGATACTACTCTTTTATCAATGTTTATAATATAATAGTGAATATTATTTCATTAATGTTGTGCTTTTAGGTGGCTTGTTTCTGCAACAATGTAGGCCTATATTCTTTTGTATCACAAATCTGATTTAGTGAATGTCTCTAGTATTAAGATAAAATAGTGAATGTGCCGTACACCATAACATTTATTTGTCTATGTTTTTACAACACGATGCTTAGGAATAGCCACCCAAACAGAACAAAGCTAAATTTCCCCAAATTCTACAATATTTATCATAACAATAATATATATTTAGTATTAAATATTGTCACTAACATATTCTGATTTATATATTTCTTAACTACGGGAATTTGTGTATGTGTGCACAATATTAAGACTATTTTATATATTTCTTCGACTGAGGTTAATCTATTAACAATTTAGTCAAGAAACTACGCACCAATTAAACTGTGGAGATTATGTATGTCTTCCTTTTTACTAATTAATAAATGTTACTAATAAAGGCTACTACTATGCTCCACGAGAAACACTACTCTAAATGTTACTCATCAATTTATTGATAAAGTGCGAAATATACAATAAAATCATTCACCTCATGTTGATAATTTTAATAGTTGGAAAGTCGTTGAATACAAATTATTCAAAATGTATGCTCATATCAAATTAAATTTGAAAGAATTGCGGGCAAAGAAGAGTAATAGCGCATAGTCTGATAGATGGCAGGTACAGGGCTGCCACTTTTTTCTTAATACCAAATTCCCTATTTTCTAGATTTTCCATAAGGAATTCCCATTATTCCGGGAAGCTTGTATTGTATAAAAAAATAAAATTTAATTTTTCATCATACTGACTAATGTGACATGTTTAAAACATGAGTATATACAATTGATATGGAAATACATTTTCTGTCGCTTCACAGCCCTTGTTTAAGGGGTAAAAACTCAAGTTTGAATTAGTGTACTTAATTATTCCGTTCCCTTTTTCGATCATCCAAGATACCTTTTATGTTAAACTTTTAGTTTAATGCCCCAAATTAACAAATATTTAAGTAATTATTCTAGAGTTTGTAAAATTCTTTGTGTTTACCCGGATTTTCCCAGGCACAAAACAAATCTAGGTGTTTTCTCGGTTCTTGTAAACCCTGCAGACCTATTACTGACTATAGCACAAATTAAACAGTAGGTTTATCAATTGAAACCTCAGAATTTTATGTTTTTTAAATGCTCTAGACATATATATATACATATAAAGTATTTACAGCTTAACAACATTTCACTCTATCTAAAATCTAATCTTTGGGCAGAAAGGATATCCTGATATGTGCAATGCACAGATATGTTTTCTAGTAACTCACTAGGTTAAGTTGAAGCATATGAAACTCAACCAATGAAACGTATTATGTTAAACAGAGGTTTCCGAGCTCGAATTTGTGAGAGAGACGCTATCTGTAGCCAACAATAACTCAACATTTTAACCAGCATTATTTTAATCCCAAGAACTAATTGAGTTACTTGGATTGCGGCCCGGAAAAAACAACACCATAAATCCATGCAAATCATTCCATCACCGATTTTTTTTTTTTTTAAATGTAACACCTTGACTGGCTACTTACATATTGCCGGGGTAATTCCGTTCGGTGAAGACGACGCAGGTTCCGGTTCTGACTATCCCCCGTGGCGAACCGTTCCTGTCACACTCCTTTTGAAGTAGTATTTGATACAATCACTTTACAGTCCAAAACATTTTTTTTACACAAACCGTTTAATTGACACACTAAAAACGTGCTTAATAGTTATTTATAAATCGTACTTACAACAGGAAAATATGTTCAAGAACACTGTGTACATATAGCAATAAATTGTCAACTCCCCTTTTTTCCTACAATTACAGTCACTTTTTGATCTACTAACCAAAATAAACCAGCAAAATGAAGCAATGTTTTTTTTCCCCATACATTCACTAACAAATGCAATATTTAATTACATTTTCGCTTTAATTTCGTAAAACTCGACGTACTTCTTAGCAGAGAACAAATTATTTTTGTCCGCACGTTGTCCTAAGGAAATAAAAAAATATATATATATATATCTCTTGAACAACAAAAAATAAAACGTAAGAAATTCTCAGAGCAAATTACTGTAATGGACTCTAGAGAAATAAAAGGGGGAGGGGGGGCCGGTTGAAACGAAGGTCACGTGATAATATGAGAAAAGAAAAGCTTATCACAAAGAAAGGAGAAATAAATGAAATAAAAGAGAAAGAAATAATTTCATTATTGATTGAAAAATAGTTAATTGGATTTACCTCTCTCTACCACCCTAGATTTTTTTTTTCTAATTAAATATCGTCTACGCGTCTCTCTAAGCATTTGTCAAAAGGTACAAATATTAATTAGGTTTCCTTCAATGTACGTTTAAACACACCATATGAAGAAATTAAGTTTTGTAATCAACTTTTACTCTCAGACATATTATGTATGATTGATTCAAACTCTCACACTTCTTCGTTGCGAAATGTCTTATTAAATAAAATGTGCTGAACAATTGTTTAGAGTAGGACACGACATTTACAAGTCTTCTTTCTCACCCCACCACAACAAAGTTATTTCTTAAAATAGAGTATATTTACATATTTACAACTTTTTTATTGTTTTTAAAAAAATGCGTCATTTGACAGTTGTCTACTGAGTTTAGAGAAGAATTAAAACACTAACTTTACCCACGTGGTAATCTGAAGTCACGTGTCTTTCTATTTAAAAAAAACAACACTCGCGACAAACATCACAACAACAAAAAATACCTGCTACAACATTGTGTGTATGTCTCTCTTTTTTTTTAGCGAGAGTTCAGTAAAATAAAAATACGTGAGGTAAAAAAAAAAAAAAAAAAAAA
>CABFVZ010001351.1:49511-69298 GCA_902151445.1 Timema monikensis
AAAAAAAAAAAAAAAACAGCTGACGGGTGACAACACTTCACAATACGCCAAAGCTGAAAACGTCTTCCAAAATACGAGACTTTTTTTTTTCTTTTAAAGGTCGATAAATAAAAAAAAAATTCAACAAATCACAAGTAGGAGATCGTCGCCGAAGGCTATCTTTAGCATAAAATACAAAACAATCAAAACAACATCCAAATCTCTCCGCCCCGCGAAAGAAACCGGAGGTTGGATGTACGATACGTGCGCACTTTTTTTATTTCAATTTGTTTTTTTAAATCTCAAGTGTGAAACACTAAAAATAAAACGACGACGCCACCTATGATGCGTGGTCCCACATGTGCGGCCGTGTCAAGACTGGGTAAACGTATACACACAGAAGGGTAAAAACACATCTGAACGCAAGCACTAGACTCGGCACACTAAATTACCGAACGAAGAGTTGGGAAATGGGGGGAGGGAGGGGAAGCTAAAAGCTCGGCGGGGCACAGTCAGGACTAAAGAGAGTGAGAGAGATAAAGTGAGAGAGAGTCAGGGAATTAATTACGGCAAATAAGCGCGCTGGCCAGAAAGAGACAAGAGGACTGGAGTGAAAAGGGTGTGGAGGGGGAGGGAGTGACCACGTGACACCAAACTGGGGGGAGGGGGGGGTCAGAAGGCCGAGCAGAGATATACACTCCAGCCCAAAGCCACCCCTAGTTACACACACACATGCAAGGACAATATTACTCTGTACCTACCCTCCTGGTACATATTGTATTGTTCATGTGTGACCGTGTCTCTCTTTTTTCCTTCCCCTTCTCTTTCCTGGCCGTGTATCTGTTCTTTCTCTGTCTGCTCTCATCAGACAGCCCTCCCGAGAGTAACAACGGCTCAACTCCACTAATTAGCACCCCACTTCATTGGTCGAACGGTCTAAAGGCGTCTCTATCGCAACAGACTGGAGTGACAACGACGAGAGAAAAGGGGCCTTGGTCGGATGTATTGAAGATGGTATTTACTAAATGGTTTCCCACGAAAATGCGGTACACTTCCTCTAAATCCAACCTTCCTCATCCCTAATCCATTAGTGTAATTTAGTACATAGGGGTAAAACCTGAACGGGTAGTAAGACGCGGCGCTGAAGAAAATCAACTCTTCCGTCACAACATTTTTTATCTAGAGTGATCCAGACTTGTAGCTCCAGACAGGCCGATTTTGTGGAATTTATTTTACAGCTACAGTCTAATTTTCATAGGAGGAACTTTTAAGAATATACAAACATTTTTAGTCCAAAATTGATAAAATATTACTATCATATTATTATTTTATAAGTAATAGCTATCAAACGTGACAACAGCACATCCCATGACTTGACGTATGAATACGTGATAGTAGATCTAATAAATTTTACCACTATAGGATAAGGCCCTTTCTATGTAAGTTGTACTGTATATTAGGCCCAACCTGCGCTGTATGCTGGTGAATAGTGTGTTTGACTTTTGAATGCGATGTTCAATATTCTGAACGACGGAATCAAACCTGAATTTTTGTTTTTGTAATTACACATATCTCCCTTCACCCACCAAAAATTCCTTCTTTAGTAAAACAAGGTTTTTCTTTTTTTTTTCTTTTATTTAAGTGTCAGTGCGATGCACACGATCCATCCTAGGAAAACAGGAAGGGAGAGTGAAGTTTAGAAGAATGCACCCAAATTCACTAGAATAAAGAATGGGGGGAGACGGGGGACGGACCCCCAATGTGGAAGTAAATTAAACCTTTAATGTGCTCAGCCCGGTACTAAAACCCCACTATCTTGGTCTAGTTCCACTGAGCCAACTCTGCCGGTGTTACTTTTTTTTTTAGCGCCGCGTCTTATGACCTGTTAAAGTTATCTGCATATTTACTAATTACGCTAATGAGTTAGGGATGAGGAAGGCTGAATTTAGAAGTATACACGCATTTGCTTAGAGGGAGGGTGGGAAACTATTTCGGAAAAAGTACACCTTACCGGGATTAGAACCCCAACCCACCCTGTCATCGGCAGTCTAATATTACAGGTGTGCGACACCTTAGACCACGAGACCACCGGAGAAAGTTAGCCGGTGTTGGTCATCTTTGTAGGTACGAATTTCAGAATCGATTTAAAAGTGATTTTGAATAACGGACAAGCGCATAAGGCCACTTTTAATTAATGTAAAACTATAAATAATATTTCGTTTTAGCTCTTTTAAAATGAACATTATTTTGACACACCCCCTTCCCCTTTCAAAATAGTTAAAACCAAACACAAACTCAAAATACCAATATAAACTATATATTATAAATAATTAGATTATTATTATTATTATTATTATTAGCACTGCGTCTTACTACCCGTTCGGGTACTACGCACTTACGCTAATGTGTAATGGTAGGATGATTGTGAGATGAAATGGAGGACCTACAGTTTGACGTGGGATCCGAACCACGGCGGAGGCCTGGCATACCCCACATTCACAAGTTGTGATTAATACACGTCTTGTCAGAGGTGAAGGAACGGTTTGAACCTAACCTAAATGTTCCATTTTGAACAAAGTCATTATTAAATTAATTTTTACTCCGCAGTTTGTGTAAGGGTATTACCGAGCGCTGATGAATCGTTAAGCTATTCATGTTCACCGACCTGTCCTCATCTTTAACTAGTTGTATCCAGTCCACCTCATTACACCCCATCTCCCTCAGGTCCATTCTAATGTTATACTCCCTTCTGTGACTAGGTCTTCCCAATGGTCTCTTCCTATTGGGTTTGATAGACTCTAGTCAATATCCTGAACACGGTTCTAGATTCTTCCATTCGCACTGCATGTCCTGCCACCGTAATCTACAAAAGTTGATTATCCTAAAAATGTCTTGATATGAGTACAGGATATTTAGCTCATAATTATGTAACCTCCTCCACTTCCCAGTAGCCTCATCGCTTTTCGGACCAAATAACTATCTAAGAAACTTATTTTTGAACAAGCTAAATTTGATTTCGCCGTTTAAGGTAAGATACTTCATTTCACACCTCATAGAGAACAACCGGTTTATTTAAAATACACAAACAAATTTACTTAAAATGTATTAACAAGAAAATTAATATTATTTATTTGGTTCAATTACTTGCTAAGCTATGGTTCAAATAATAGCTATGCATGTAGTTCAAATCTTGTTTACAAATCTAGATGTGAAATATTGTTATTAAAAAAGAAGTTACATGATTTTTTATTTTATAAATAAATTCATAAAAATTAATACCAAATCTTCAACACGAAATATAAAAGTGTATTTATTTGTGGCACACAATTTCTTAGTAGAATGTTGCGTTTAAAATATACTATTTAAGAAATTCAATGCTTAGAAAATTAAATAAGATTCTTAACATTTAACTTAGTCGGATTTTGTCTGTAAGAAACCTTAAAAAATAATAACATATTTTGTTGAAATGTATCTCTCTATATATAAATCTGAATGTAGATCTGTCCGAAAATGAAAACCCACTTCCAGAAGAGCAGGAAAACAGTAAATTTCAAAATATTGTGAGGGGAGTCAATAGTTCGAAAAGATAAACACTTTTTAGATGAGGTAGAAAATTACAATTTGGCAGCAAGGTAAAGATACCACTACAAATAATCATGAAAGTCTGAAAAACTTACATTTTTAGATGAGAATCCAGGAAATAAGGAAGATTTTATAATAAAAAAAAATAGCTATTAAGTGTGGTATAAAATTTTAATTCGGCAGGCAGGTAGGACAGCCCCATAAAAACAAATCAGTCTTAAAAAATGTAAGAATTATTTGTTTATATATAATATATAAAATTTGACCTTTATAGCAGTAACGGGGTTTGACATTTTTCCAAAATTCACCAATGTATCTTTTGAACCTGCTGACATCGAACCTTAAAATTTAAATTGAAGGTTTCTTTATAGAATTGGGTGAGACCTTTTGAGGTATTTTCAAATATCTCCCCCTAAGAGTGTGGAGAGGGGCAGAAATCTGTGGCACTCACTTAATCACTCATAGCCGCATTTCCCCAACCCCTGGGTCTATAAACTTGAAATTTTGCTTTGCAGGAAAGTAGCGGGATTTTTCCATAAAAAAAGAGGAGATTTTAAAATGAGGCCTTGGGAAATGTGGGAGGGGGTTATGATTAGTTTTTTTAGATGAAATAGAAAATTCAAATTTAGTAGACAGGTAAACTGACAGCTCTAAATAATCATAAATATCTGAAAACCTTAAATTTTGTCATGGAATCCCAGGAAATAAGAGGCGAGGTGTAATCAAAGATATAGTTATTAAGTGTGATATAAAATTTAAATTTGAAAATCAGATAGAAGGAAACCTTCAGATAACCAAATTAATCTTAAAATTTGAGCTTTTTATGAAGTAATTAGATATATTGGGGGAGGGATGGGGGCTAAAGGGTTTTAAATTATCAAAATTTACAAAACACACTTCTCAATGAAATAGAAAACTGAAATTCGTAAGGAATGTATAATACCACTTAAAATAGCCAAAATATTCTCATAATTTTAAATGGGACCCCAGAAAATAAGTTAAAGTGGGGGTTTATGTAAGAAAAATAACTTTTAGGTGGGCTAAAAAAAATTTAAAAAAATTCCAATCAGGTGGTAGAAATTCTCCAGATAAATAAATAAAATAGTTCCAAGAGAGAATTGGAGAATGGTGGGGAGGTGAGGTGGGAGGTGACAAACTTCCAAACCTAATACTAACAACTACTTCTGTGTGGGATAAAACTGAAATTTGGCATTATTAAGATCTACAAATAAACGTTAAGGTCTGAAGATTTTAAATTTCAAAATAGAACTACGGAAGATTGGTGGATAATGGAAGGAAGGGGGCGCTATGTAAGTGGAAAAAACCTTTTAGAGTAGGTGAAGATTAAATTTGCCAGTAATGTAGAGAGATCATTCCAAATATCAAAATTGTTGCTATAAATTCTCTCTATATAAGATGGGGCTGGTGAAATGGGGAGGCTTCAAAATTTCCAAAACTAAAAATAATAAACTACTTATCAGTGTGGAATAAAATTGAAATTTGGCGTATAAGTACATATAGACCCTACTTTTCTGGATAGCCGAATGATATATGAGTAAATAGAATTTCAAAATTGAAAACCATGAAATTGATACAACTATTTTCAGTGTGGTTGAAAATATAAATTTTTCAGGCACGTATCATATAAGCAAATAAGCCCTAAAATTTTAAAATTGAAATATGGGAATCAAAAAAGTGTCGGGCGGGGGCGTAAGGGTGTAAAGTAGCTTGAAATCCTTCCAAAGCTATATAAAATCTACCTCTCAGTGTGGAATTTAACACTAAGGGTGCAAGAAATGTATGAAAGACGGGGGAGGAGTGAGAGGTGGCCTCTAAATTGCTAAATTAATAGAAAAGAAACTTTATCGTGCTTAGGAAAACATTGTGTTCGTTTTTGCACTTAGTTTGGATGTTAGCTAAGATATTTCAAATCTTAATTAATTTTAATTTATTGAATGAAATAATTGCCTTGGGATTGTCCATAGTTTCGAGATTGTACAAGGAGAAACTTTATAAGTGTTGGTCACCGGATGTTGAAAGTCCTAATTTGATATAGTTTTGATGTGGCTTAACCGATTATTCGTGCGAAGAACGAGTCAAACAGCTAGTTGATAATATATATTAAAATATTTTTAGAGCCGCGTCACTCTTTAGGTTTTTTTATATTATGTACTAATAGAGCTAGTGTGTCAAGGATTAAGAAGGTTGAATTAAGATTAAGTGTACCCGCAATTTCGTGGCCAGAGATTGTAAATTGATTTTGTGGGGAAAAAAAAACTCAGTAGCCTACACCTTACCATTATTCGAACGCCAATATTTTCGTCATCGGCAATCCAGCCTATTACGTGACGCCTTAGAGTTAGACTATTCGACCACCAAAGCGGGTGTCTATCACAAATGACAGCTGATCACATGACTTGACGTATTAATACGTGAAAATAAAAGTAGTAACTTTGACAGATAAGGCACTTTATAAGAAAATCGGACTGTAGTAAGCGTGTATACAACATTTATACTTACCATCTTCTAAGTAATAAGACATTAGGAATCCTACGTTAGTCTGAAGGAAGACAATCAAGTAGTGAAACCCCTGCTTACAATTATTATTATCGACTTCCTTGATATTCTGAACAAATTGCATGTAAATCAGCCTCTGTCTGCTTCTCGGATTCACCATTTGGAATGTAAATTGAGCTATTTGTGTAGCGCAACTAAATGGGATTGAGAGACAGGGGGGGTGGAGATGGGGGAATTAACCAAAAACAAACAACTAACCACATGCAAGCTTAGTTCTGGAACTTCTATGAAAGATATGGTCATTAATTTTAAATGTATGCTTTATTTTCTCCAACAGTTAACTGTCCATCTGGAATCTAGATAATAAAAAAACAAATAATTTAGAAATGTTTAAAACTGTGGGCAATTCTAAGAAACAATGGCATGTTTAGCAAGGTGTATACCCACTTATTTTATCAGTTTATTATTAATACCTTGAGCTAGTTCTATTCAGTCTACCTCATCACACCCTATCACTATCTTGAGCTAGTTCTATCCAGTCTACCTCATCACACCCTATCACTATCTTGAGCTAGTTCTATCCAGTTCACCTCATTATACCCTATCCCTATCTTGAGCTAGTTCTATCCAATCCACCTCATTACACCCTATCCCTATCTTGAGCTAGTTCTATCCTGTCCACTTCATTATACCCTATCCCTATCTTGAGCTAGTTCTATCATGACCACCTCATTACACAATATTCCTATCATGAGCTAGTTCTATCCAGTCCACCTCATTACAACCTATCCCTATCTTGAGCTAGTTCTATCCTGTCCACCTCATTACAACTTATCCCTATCTTGAGCTAGTTCTATCCTGTCCACCTCATTATACCCTATCCCTATCTTGAGCTAGTTCTATCATGACCACCTCATTACACAATATTCCTATCTTGAGCTAGTTCTATCCAGTCCACCTCATTACAACCTATCCCTATCTTGAGCTAGTTCTATCCTGTCCACCTCATTACAACCTATCCCTATCTTGAGAGAGTTATATACACTTTCTAAGCACCTTGTTTTTGAACACTTCAAATTTCTTCTCATCGTGTAAGGTAAGAGACCACGTTTCACACCCAAAGAGAACAATAGGTAAAACTATTGTTTTGTGTATTCTTAGATTAGTTCTTAATGACAAAAAGAGGGATGTTAACATAATGACCGAGTAATAGCATGAATTCCCCATAGTGAATCTACACATACAAATATTGAGTATAAGTTTTCATAACCATTCTGATAAATGTTTTATTTTTAAAAAATGTTTAGAAGAAGTAGACGCCTTACTAAATCGTTGAGTAGTATTATCTGGAGTAACTGAGCTACCTATAAGAGTATTATTTGGACATTTCAAAATGTGTCTATGGGGAGAGGAGGGTCACAAAACCTAGCCCCTTGGGTACAATTCTGGTTCCATGTGATAAATCTCAACCTGTAGAATATAACCAGATGAATAGTTGGGAAGTTGGCTGCAGGTTCTAAACTTTTTAGTGTTTGTTAAAAGTTATATTCTCTAAAAATGAGTCCTCGCTTGACTATCTAACTAGAGGTTTATTCGTCAATGGCTCTTAGCTTTCAGAGTTGAATTTTAAAAGTTTTTTTCCCTAGCCACACGACGATGAGAGGTGACCCTCCTCCCAGCTCTCTATATCGCTCTCATCTTGTAGCTCTATTCGACTCCAGTTCTCTCCCAGCTCTCTAGTCACAGATTTGTAGCTCTATACAACTCTAGTTCTTTCCCAGCTCTGTAGCTCTATACAACTCTAATTCCAGCCCACGTCTTTAGATCCCTCCCATATAAAACAGTTCAATACCTTCACGAACGTCGTTAGCGCGGGCGGGGACGACGAAGATACGTGGGGGATTCGAATCTCGTCATCGGTAAACCACATAAAATGATTTTGACATTTAGATCATGTGGTCACCAATACGGAATTCAACATAGATTACATTTTACTAGATTATTATTGTTATTTTGTAAATATTGAAATTATCTATCAAAAGTGACAGCTGCAGATAACATGAATTGACGTATGAGTATATGAACATTGTTTTCGTGACCTTTTTAACTGTTTAAAATAAGCTCCTCCTTATCAAAATAGGAGTGTAGCAGTCAACGGCTAAGTTTATTTTCCCACCCTATGGTTTACAGGCACTCTCCTTGCAAATGACGGTGCCCTTCTTACCCTTTTCATTACTACGCTCATTAGTTGAGTCTCTTTGGTGATGACACCTTAGTTCAGTCGGTAGTGCGTCTACCTGTTGATCTAAGGGTCCCAACTTCCATTCCCGGCAAGGCCGGAAAAATCATCATAGGTGAAATTACGGCTTCCCTTTCGCCGAAAGGAATTAGCGGTTTGGGGGCTGGATGTTGTATCATATCTAGAATTAAGTTAGTTTGTAAGTCATGTACTGATATAATCACACGGAAAAGGCACAGCATTTGAAATACTCCAAGTAAAAAGTAGAGGTGAAAAGAATTCTCTCACATTTTTCCTACAGATTTTTAATTTAGATATTGAAAAAATAAATAAATTTAAAATCAATAATCTGTTAAACCGGTCCTAATTTCGATGTCAAGTTAATAGTGAAGAAAAGCCGCACTTCAATAACTTTTTCCGGTTGTAGCGTGATCGAATATTAGATTTTCTGGTCAATCAGTCATGAGACGGGCTATTAAGGGGGTATGTAGGCCCTATATAATATCCTACATATATCTGTAGCTAAAGAAGCATCGAGACGCTGCAGACGTCTAGAAATCTCGGTATTCTAACCCCGATCTACCCAATTTCAGAAGTCTAGTACATATTCTAACCCCGATCGACCCAGTGCCAGCAGTCTAGTATTCTAACTCCGATCTAGCCAATGCCAGCAGTCTAGTATATTGTGAGACTGACGACTTAGACCAGTGTTTCTCAAAGTTTTGGTGATGGAGGACCACCAATGGGAGCTCTGCATACTGGAGCACCACCGGGGGAGCCCTGGGAGAAAAGGTGGAGGAATGAAAGCTATAAAGGAAGAATATTATTTTTAGGCAATTCAATTATGAGCCTATAAATACAAGACAAAAATTATATTTACTAAATAAATGATGAAAAAAGTCATATAATTACAATTAGGAATTAATAGTGATATTTTTAACATTCTAAACCTCGTAAGTTTTTATAAATAATTGTTCAGATTTGTTGACTTAACGTTGGTACAGATTTCCTTTTCTATATGACTTGTGTCTAGAGAGTAAATAAATAGATCATAGTATTAATATTTAATATTTTGCATTTTACATTTTTGTATATGGATAAACATTCTTTAATTCATTAGACTATTAGTACTAAACCTTCCTGGGATCGTGCGGACCACTTGATGGTACCGGCCCGGACCAAACTTTGATAAACACTGTCTCAGACCCTTTTATATCGTGTTCACCCCATCTTAAAAACCAACTATGTGTTAACCTTTCACAGCGTTTTGGGGGGACTTGTGACGTTATTGTCCCGTGACTGGTGCGAAATACATCCGAGGCCTCATTATTACCCTTCCAACAACTCGAGTGTCCATCTATCCACGAAACACCGACACCTTGTGATGTATCAGGAGAGAGACAGAGAGATGGGAGTTATGACTAACCAATCATACGACACGCAGGGCACAACAGTTCAGGGGGGAAAGGGAGGGAAGTAACAAACATTTTATCGTTCCAACCTCGAGTTGATGCAAGATCACTTTTATGCACCGAGATCAGAACATAAAAAACCAGCATTACTGTGCTCATCCATCTCTTTACTATCTCTCTCTCTCTCTTTAACTATCCATCGGTGGTCGAATGCTCTAAGACAGTGTTTTACAAACTTTTTGGTCGTGACCCTAAACATAATATTTTCCCGGTCTGGCGACCCAAATGTCCAGCACTTTATTTACACCCTGATTTTCTTACCGATTGAAATGTAATAATAGTAATAATATTTAGCACCATGTCTTACTACTAGCTCGGGAAGTACTAATTACGCTAATGAGTTAGGAATTTGGAAGGATGAATATAGAGGAAGTAAACCCGCATTTGCGTGGAGGAAGAGGGGGAAACCATTGAGGAAAAACCACCCACAGTTCACCCGGACGAGATCAAAGCCTCAATTTCCCCGTGTTCAGCAGTTTAGCTCAACACTAAACTAGCGCGTTAGCTAATTACGCCACCGTGGCGGGTTGATTGAAATGTAGAGCACCTTTTAAAACAACACACAAACAAGTTTGAAGTTTGACTACTCAGACGAAATTGATGAAAGCTGTTTGGATTTAAAATGTATGACAATTTAATGCGAAATTTCACAGTAATTTTGTCTGAAGTTAGAGATGAAATGAAGTGTTGAAAATGATAGTAGAGATAAGTATTAGACGGCAGTGTTTCGTTAGTAGCTCGTTCAGAAAGCGGACTGCTTCCAAATCTGCAGGAAATATCAAGTAAACCAACAACACATGTTGTCAGGAAAGAGTTTATTTTGCTGGGAAAGCTTTCAGCTGACAAACTCTAATTGCAACGCAACTATGGCAAATTCGCCATTTGGGCCCAACCCAGTTTTATAAAATACAAACATATTTACTGTAGTGAATATTGCTAATATTTTACTGCATTATTATTTATTATTAGTATTATTTTATAGGTATTGATCATATCTATCATTATTATTATTATTAGCACCGCGTCTTACTACTCGTTCGGGTTGTACACTCTTACGCTATTGTGTGATGGTAGGGTGATTGTGAGATGAAATGGAGGACCTACAGCTTAACGTGGGATCCGAACCACGGTGGAGGCCTGGCATTCTCCACATTCACAAGATGTCTTGTCAGAGGTGAAGGAAGGGTTTGGCAATCAGATAAATCTGTGCCGGGACCGAGGATTGAACTACCAGACCCCAGCACAGAAGTCCGAGACCTTACCCCTAGACCACCAGGTCACCGTCATATTTTTCAAAAGTGACATCTGCTCATTACATGACTTGACGTATGGATAGATACATGAACTTTTTCTTACTGTCAGATATGTCCATTCGTAAGAAAACTGTGGTTTAATTTCAATTTACTATTATATTAATAAATAGTTTATTAAATTAACTTCATTGAATTAATAAAATTTATTTTAATATAATTGACTTAAAAAATATATTTTAGTCAGACAAAATGTAGAGCACAACTCTTCGACACTCACTTTTAAAGTTGGAGAGTGTTGAGAACACAACAAAAGGGCAGTATTTTTGCAATTTTTATAAGAAAACAGTTTTTTTTTGTCAAGATAAATCAAATATTGTTCCAATAGAAACATAGTTTAATTATTTTTTATTCCTTCACCTCTGACAAGACGTGTATTAATCACAACTTGTGAATGTGTGGAATGCCAGGCCTCCATCGTGGTTCGGATCCCACGTTAAACTGTAGGTCCTTCATTTCATCTCACAATCACCCTACCATTACACATTAGCGTAAGTGCGTATAACCCGAACGGGTAGTAAGACGCGGTGCTAATAATAATAATAATTTTTTTTTTAAGACGGTGATGTTAATAAAAGCCTCCTGAAATTTAATGAAAACGTTCTCTTTTCATTAATAAAGTTTCTCATCTAATACCGCTATGCTCATCACATATATTCAACAACTGTTGATATCACCATGTGAAGAAAATTAAACTCAATGTTGCTACTGTAGCAATACTTGATTTATTTTTGAAAAAAAAAAAAAAAGTTTGGTATAAAATCTGCATAAAACAAGGCCCTTAGCTTGTGTTCCCTACACTCCCACCTTAAGGCGATTGGCTCTTTTCATTTGGCGTTGAAATGCAGAGCTATGGGAGCAAACGGTTATCTTCAAGAATTTTTATTGTTTTGCCATTTTATATTCGGAAACGGTTTTTTCAAGAATAGAAACATGTTGATTAAGTTATACTTTTTTATATACGCAACTCCTCTATCATTTTAACAGTTATCAAATATCTATAATTTTTGACATTTTTCAATAGAAAACTGCCGGCTTCATAACAACAAATAAGAAAATGTAACACCTAATAAACATCAATACATTATCTAGAAGAGGTGTTGAAAATATTAACATAAACATTTCACTCGTTCTGTAGAAAATTAATAAATACACCTCTCCTGAATTGGTTTAACAACTAAGGAGAGTATAAAACAGTTAATACATTCATTAACTTACTAAATTTACTTTATTTCAGTAACTATTAGACTATCAAGAAAGCCCTGAATCCTCGGATATACCAACATTGGAACTGAGCTATAAGGTCGTGCTCCTGCATGGTCCTCGTGTTCCTGGCAATACTCTCGCCCTTATGGAAGACAGATTTAAGTCCTGCAATTGTATTTCTTGTATAATTCTGTGGTATGAAGAGAGACAATCAATATACCATACAATGTGTCAGAGAAAGAGATGGAGACAGAATGACTGGTTTGTAAACCTACTATGGTGAAGAAAGTTGTGGAAACTCTGGTAGCCGTATTGTAAGATTTGTATTGCAAGGCCCCATGTTGGGCACTTTGGAGTATCGGACATGACCCACCCGAACAAGTGTCGAGTGGATATGAATGCTTTTTTTTTTTTAGCACCATTTTACTTTTATCAGATTTCAGTAATCTTTCATAATTTCTGAGTATCATTATGAATTTGTAATGTCATTATTTCATAATTTTTGACGAATTTAGTTTTTCTCGAGACCTTCTCGCGACCCTAGATTTGGGAGCCACTGGTCAAAAGGCATCACTCTCACTGTCGATAACGGGAAGATTGGGGTTCGAATCTCGGTCATGTGTACTGAGGGCGTTTCCTCCCCCCTAAATAGTTTTACAATTTCCTTCTACACAAATGCGGCTACACCTACTTTAAATTCAACCTTCTACATCCATAACACGTAGGTTATACGTAATTGGTTCATATGCGTATAACCCGAACGAGCAGTAAGACGCGGTGAATAAAAAAGTTATCTTTCTCTGTACGTTAACCCAATTTTTTCTCCTCTTTACAATACTTTAATTAATTATTGGTCCCCCGAAAAAATGTTATTTAAAGAAAAAGCCTAGACAGACTCCCTTCCTCCACATTCTCAAATCTATTTCATCCGTTGCGAATGAAAAAAAATATTTTTGTCTCTTCGCGTACAAGTATTATTATGTAAATTTTGACAAAGAGAAAAAAACACTGTGTAAAGCGGATAAAATAATGATTATCTGGAATAAAAAGAGGGGTTTAGTAGGAAGCGGGTGGGGGGGTTGAAAAAGGAAAGTGTCAACACAAGGGATAGGGAGGAAGGGTAGAAATCCAAGAGGATGAAAGGGTTAAAACACAAGAGAAGGAGAAAAGGGATGGCGAAGGGGGTGTAAGAGAAGGCGGGGGTGACTGCGCTATGTGATAAAGAGAGAGGCGACGGCAGAGCGCGCAGCGGCGACTATCGGAGTCGAGGGGGGTGGGATGGATGGGCAAAAGGGGGAGGGGGTCGCTCTCATTTGCGTACGGGCGCGTAAGACAGAGATATGTATGAACAGAGAGAGAAAGACAGTTTACAGTAGGCGGAGTCTGAACTCCGGAGACGGCGTACCAATAATATTTAAGCTCCTCCCACTCACAGAGTACTATACCCCCATCTCCCTCTTACACCAGGCTTTGAGTACCTTGTTGAGAATGTGAAAATGAGGAGAGAGGGAGGGGGAGGGGGGAGAAGAGGCTTCATTGCATCTCTTTACGCTTTTGTCACTAAGTGGGATGTTCTTGTAAGGCCATGCGTGGCCTCTCCCCCCTTCCAGTCTGTTTGGATGACATCCCTGCGTGGGCCATCAGGCGCCCAGCACGGTCAATCGCATATAGCCCCCAATGTCAGTAGATCACTCATTGGTCAGGTAACATACATTCTCATATAAGGTGTATAGAACAGAGTCTATGTATGATTGGTCAAATGGGAACAAAGTAGGTGATAACATACATTCATACATTCCCATGTGAGATGTGTAGAGCAGAGACTATATGTGATTGATCAAACGGGCACAAAGTAGGTGATAACATATCACAGGTACAGTTTTATCGTGGTCTACTTACCTTGGAAACACTCCACGACATGATAAATATAATTCAGGTACCTGCGAAGGAATGTTTAGAAAATATAAACATTTTTTTTTTTTGCATTCAGCTTTGATACAATTTTACTTTATTATTATTATTTTATAGATATTGATAACTTCTATCAAAATTGACCACTGCATATCAAATTATTTGACGTTTGAATATATAAAGTGTTTTGTAAACTTTCGTAACTATAAACCTAGTTTATTCCTATCTGACTCACGAAGAAAAGCGAATAAGTTGTTAGTAACATTTTTGTTCAAAATAAGAATTGAAAAAACGAAACACATCGGCTTTTAGCCAGTCGACAAAGTTGTCTGTCTCATCTATTCTAATTCACCGGTGACGGAGATGGCGGGGTTCGCATCCCTGCCGGCTCTACTGAAGATGGTTCCACCCAAACGGGCTCCCTATTTTCCTGAACTTGAATACGGGTACAATTCCTCTAAATTTAACTTTCCTTATCCCTAACGCATTAGTTCATATGCGAAAAATTCGAACGGGTAGCGAAACGCATTGAAGATAGGACGGCGTAAGAGGTCGTCCAAGCAAAATGCGAGGAAAGGAGATTTGAATTCGGAGCTGTCATAATCGGGGGATGTGCGAGCTGAAGTTAATCAGACACCGCCCTGGGATGACGACATAGAGAGCGTTGTCGGGTGAAAGTACGACGGACAGACCTTGGTCCAGGGGAAAGTGGGGGGAGAAGGGATACGACAAGTCGAGCGTGGGAACGAAGAGTTTTACCTGTTGGTTGTCTCTCTCTTGGGTTGGACATCCGCAGGTCACAGAAGATACTTTTGGATGCTGGTAATTTAACGTGCGATTTCTACACAATGTGTGTGTGAGAGAGCTATATCAGCACACACGACTTACAAACTAAGCTTAATACAGGATGAGAGGGGACGCGAATTAAGGCTAGTCTTTTTTTTTATAGAAGACCTTTTTTTTTACCAAAATAAATTTCTCCAGTAGAGTATACTTTAATTTTTTACACATGGTGATATGAACATTTCCTAAATATCTGCAATGGGAATATTTGTATTTGAATCGTACTTATTAAATTAAGAGAAAAAGTTACTGATAACATATCATAAGCTCATGATGGATATTAAATTGAACTTACCTACTGGAGAAAATACATTAAATATTCAGATTTTTCAAATCTTCCAAAAAAAAAAAGAACATTCAAGTGCTTGCTCTAAGTAAGGGAGCTTGCCCACTGGTATAAACAATTTGTTTGTAACAAATTATTTAAGACAACTGCCTCGAACAAGTGTTCGATGGTGTGGGTTAGCAATCATCATCATTAGACAAAAAAAGATATTTATGGAACAAAACAATATTTCCATCAGTAGCCAACATGGAGACGGGCAAGGAAGACATGGATTTAGTTATATCTTCTACTATTGGTCTTCTTTTACTAGAAGAAGAAAAATCTATGAATAAACACGAGCTTTGGTCTATTCCTATTTATGATACATGCTCTACTTTAGTCTATTCTGTCAAGATTGTATAAATCAAAAATATACTAAAACACAAACATAAGGTTTTGACACACTGCAGACTATTCGCAAACGTAGAGGAAAAGGGTAAATCGCGCATGCGTAGTTTGCTTTGTTTTTCAAACGTTTTCATCGAGCTTAGTACAGCCAGACTTCGTCAGACAGTTGTTCAATGTTCGAGAAACAAAAATCTTTTAAAACAAAGTTTTGGTCTGTGAGGACGTCCCAGTTTAAATAATAATAATATTTAGCACCACGTCTTACTACCCGCCCAGTTTAAAAATTATGTAAATTTATTGTCCGAACATTTTTTTGTTCGATGTTGGTTTTGTTTAGACCAGCGAGTAAACGAAGCGGCCTAATAGAATATAAAGATTTTAATGCCATTTAAAGCACGAGTTTAAAACGGTCACAAAGTTGATCCCACCTTCATTATCATCATCAAGAGATGTTTCAAATTATATATATACATTACAAATAAGATATTTTTATTTATAATAGTCCTACAACTTACAATGGTAAGTTATTTCGTGTCTCAATAAGTTTCAAAGGTAAGATCAAAATTGGAAATTTACGCTAGTGTAAAGTAAACTCAAAGTCATTTGCATGAGAAAATGATAGTTTCCATTTTGTTTGTAGTATTAATTAGTGCCTAAATACAATTTTTTTCTAATTCGCTAGAGCGAGGTTTGAGAAAATAGATTTTATCTATGTTTGCCCTTCAGAGAAATATAAATTGAAATTCTGGTTCCATTAGAGTTAAGATCAAGGGAGCAATGTTTCAACTTTCTAGGTCATATAGAGGTTTCTGAAGGATGCAGAAAGATACACACACAAACATTAGGAAAGTATATATAATTAGGGTTAAATGGACTGCGTGAAAATATTCCAAATACTCGTGTTTCTCTTAGAATTATCTTAACGCTGCCTGTATAATTTTTCGGCACTGAGAGAAGTTTTACCAAGTTGAAACTTATAAAAACCTACAGTATAAGTAAATGGACCTGCGCCTGTCTCTATTGAAACAAAAATAGCCCAAAACTTTGCGCGCAGAGAATTAGAAGAATATTTTACTAAGGCTAAGGCACGAAAACTTTATTTTTAAGCTGTGAAAATAGGGGACACGAGTTAAGGTAAATGTTTTGCAGCTTTTATAAAAAAATAATTTTTTAATAAATCAAATATTCCCCCAGTATAAACATAAAATTTAATTTTCTTCCCATGGTGACATCAACAGTTGGGGAATATCTGTCAAGGGTGTCTTGGAATATTATGACAGCTTTTTCTCTGTATTTAAAAAGTTTATAATCTAAAGGTCGGTACACACAGAACGCTAAGCTAAGCTAAGGTTTTTTCTGCTAATTGTTTAGAAAAATAGCAAACCATATATTTAAATGTGTTGGTTCACACAGAAAGCTAGGATAAGCTATACCCTGCGACGCCACGCTATGGTTTTTTTTGCGATTGCTGGGCGGACCATTTTTCCATTTCCCATCTTGAGCCATCTTACATTGCGCATGCGCATAACGCAGCTTGGGCTCCGTTTTGAACAGACGTGGTGCTGGTTTGATGAAAATAACCAAAGAAAGGTTTAAGTTTTGTTTTCAGTTTGTTTCAAGTGTATTTAATTTAATTTAATATTCTATTTAGGTTTTATATTTAATAAATATTTTTATATTAAAGAGGAGTCGTTAATTGAATAGGTTAAACCTACACCTCCTAAATTTTCTTTGTCTTCCAAAAATCTGCTAACAGCAGCCTCTTTTCTTCCTCAGTGCTATCACCTGAGCTCAATCAAGACATTTTGGAGAACGCCATCATAACTAAGCTTCACTGGAGCAGACCAGAAAGAAACAACATTGAACTCTGGAGGGAAAAGAGGGACCATGGCTTAGCTTAGTAATGAGTGTCAAACCAAACTGACAAATTCTTAGCACAACACATCTTAGCTTATGTTTGCATTTTTGTGTAAATATTTATTTTTAATTAATAGCAAAAATATTTTATATAACATAATACATGAATCATGAGTTTATGTTGTTGTTTCTTTAGTGTTTTGAGAGGGGAGGGCAGCATTTTCATGCTTTTCCTTGGGTGGCAAAAGGGCACAAGCTGGCACTGAAGCCTGGGCCTGCGTTATTCCATGCGCCACTGCTAATCAATTATCACCTGTCCAGTCTGTCCGTAAATATATATAAAAAACTTATACATTAACGAGCTAAGGATAAGAAAGGTAAAATTTAGATGAAACTCTACTCATATGCGCGTGGAATGAGGCTGGTAAACCGATTAGGAAATATAAAGTCATCTCACTACACCCAGTCGGGATTCAAAGCCCGACATAGCAGTCACCAGAAAACCATACTAGATGAACCTGATATTTAGACCGCGTGGCCACCGATTCATATGTAATATATACATATTCTTGTTTAAAATATTCAGTATAGTCTATAAATGTTCTACATATTAAGGTTTGTGAAATTAGTAATTAATGTTCTACTACACATAAATGATACCTTATTTGATTTTAGAAATCAAATAAATTTTAATTCAGTAATTTAAGAAGGATTTGTACGGAGTGTGCCAGCTACCACGGTTATACAATAATTACAAGTAAACTATAATACTTAATTAATCAAATAGCCAAAGCTATTATTTATGTTTTTTAGTGAGGATTACTCCATCTAGTGATCATATTCTGAAAAGTGAACAATGACATCTGGACACGGGAATGGAACCCGGGACCTTTGACTTAGTACGTCAATGCTCTTACCACTGAGCTATCCAGGATTCACCCCGTGTTCATGGTCATTCTTCACTCTTATTTAAAGGCAGAGTCTATGATGGACGTGCGGAAATCACCAGCTACAAATGTGTGATTTTATTAAGATCACGAGCTATCAGATAACGCAGCCACCTTCAACTTAATAAAATGACACATTTGTAGCCGACGATTTCCACACGTCCATCACAGACTCTGCCTTAAAATAAGAGTGAAGAATGACCATGGGCACGGGACGAATCCTCGATAGTTCAGTGGTAAGAGCATTAGCGTATTTAGACAAAGGTCCCGGGTTCGATTCCCGTGTCCAGGTGTCATTTTTAAATTTTCAGAATATAATATTTAAATTGAGTCGGTTGGATATGAAAATATAATTCTAAATTTTAAAGGTAGAATATAACTAGTTTTTTAAAGAACTTTTATATCTCAGAAATTTAAATATTAAACTAGGATTAGATATATTTTACATCTAAAATAATAGAGTATCTAAACTAGAATGGTAATGAATAGATGTATACATCTTCTCATTCTTAAAAAAAACCTAAGGTTGGTTTGATGTGATATCAATCTATCCGGAGCTGGACATGCCCTCAGCCCTTCAGTTGGTCAGGACTGCCTGCACCATCTGGTAGAAAACACCATACACTAAGAGGGTTCAGAAAGTGTGGTGGTTCTCCGTTGCCTTCCACAGTGGATTTCTATGAGCGAGCGCGAAAGGACCTATCAATTTTGAAAGGAAAGGTATTTTAACATACCTTCAATCGTTCTTTTACATGCCTCAATCGACATGGGACCGACGTCTTTACTTCCCCTCCTAAGAAAATTGTGCTAAGGATTGCTATCACTCAAGAAAAATCCGTATAGCTCGGCTGGATTTGAAGCCACGAACATTAGCTCTTGAGGCGAGAACTTTACCTTAAGACCCCCGAGGTCGATATTTATAAATGTCCAGAAGAACTGCACCGGAATTAGGTTCTACTTGCTCATACCGTCCCATGAAGATATAAAGAAGCCCCCCCTCGTTTAAGTCTAAGAGACCGGTTTTCCCGCCAAAAGACTGTCACTCCCCATTGTTCTTAGCGGAGTAATAACAACCGTTATGGCGAGTACGGGGCTTTTCAGGGCAGGATTTTTTCTCATGCATACATTTCACATTCCTTGACCCTTGTAGGTTTTCATTAGGGGGGGACTCATCACCATGACAAAGAGTTGCCAGTGTCCAGTTTCTTTGAGAATGGTTCAAGAGGTGTAGAGGGGTTGAGGGAGGGACGG
>CABFVZ010001351.1:79249-100126 GCA_902151445.1 Timema monikensis
CCAAACCCTTCCTTCACCTCTGACAAGACGTGTATTAATCACAACTTGTGAATGTGGGGAATGCCATGCCTCCACCGTGGTTCGGATCCCACATTAAACTGTAGGTCCTCCATTTCATCTCAGAATCACCCTACCATTACACATTAGCGTAAGTGCGTATAACCCGAACGGTTAGTAAGACGCGGTGCTGATAATAATAATAATAATAATAATAATAATAATAATAATAATAATAATAATTATTATTATTATTATTATTATTATCATCATCATCATCATCATAATTTCCTCAAACCCTCTGAAGCTGGATTCAAACAAAGATCTCATAGGGTGGTTGGTCGGCGTCTTAAACTTCACGTTCTCAGCATACCGCTATGGTTTCACGATGAAAGCCAGATCGACATGTCGAAAAAGTACTCGTGAAAGCTGGAGTGGACCAGCTCGTGACAGCGACCCAGTACTCGTGAAAGCTTGAGTGGACCAGCTCGTCACAGCGACCCAGTACTCGTGAAAGCTGGAGTGGACCAGCTCGTGACAGAGACCCAGTACTCGTGAAAGCTCGAGTGGACCAGCTCGTCAGAGCGACCCAGTACTCGTGAAAGCTGGAGTGGACCAGCTCGTCACAGCGACCCAGTTCTCGTGAAAGCTGGAGTGGACCAGCTCGTCACAGCGACCCAGTACTCGTGAAAGCTTGAGTGGACCAGCTCGTCACAGCGACCCAGTACTCGTGAAAGCTTGAGTGGACTAGCTTGTCACAGCGACCCAGTACTCGTGAAAGGTGGAGTGGACCAGCTCGTCACAGCGACCCAGTACTCGTGAAAGATGGAGTGGACCAGCTCGTGACAGCGACCCAGTACTCGTGAAAGCTCGAGTGGACCAGCTCGTCACAGCGACCCAGTACTCGTGAAAGCTGGAGTGGACCAGCTCGTCACAGCGACCCAGTACTCGTGAAAGCTAGGCCGCGGTACGACGGAGCGAGTTCATCACCTCATTAATAATGGACTAATTGACATTTAATAGATGTGTGTGATGTTGTGTGTCGAGTGTGGGAGGAAAATGGTGCGGGGAGCCTCTCGTTCACAGAATATGAAACATAATGATCACGGGTTCAAGTCATCAAAGAGGAATTACTTATGCTGACACAAGGGGTGGGCCACATGAATGTGGACAAGCAATAATTACAACATGATTGTCCACAAAGTTAATTGGTGATTAGTGGCCGAGTGATGGATGATGGGTTTTCTCCGCCAGGTGGAAAACAGGGTTGACTTTGTGGTCACAGTACGAACCATCGTGAACAGCTGGTCTTTACGCCGACATTATTATCCACTTTAGGATAAGACATCCTCAATACACCCGACAGAGATTCGAACCCTTGGACATACCCGTCACCGGCAAACCGGACCGAAATGATGCCTCTGTCCACGTGGCCACAGGTATGATTTTCACCAAATCAAATATGGTCATAGAATCATCAAGCACCTTAGTTTATTCGGTATCATGTTTCCCTGGTTAGTATAGAGTCCCGGGTTTAATTCCCGGCATAGCGTAGAAAAATATATTTTTTGAAATGTGGGTTTAGCCTTTCACAATGATAAATTGACGGTCGAAGGGATTGGTTGAATTTTTGGGGGTGGGGGTGGAGACGTGCACTTCATGAACCTAATGATTATTTCAGAACATGGCTTTTAAACCAACTTAAATCTAGAACAGACATAGCACTAAGCCCCCAAACTGTTAATTCATCTCTGTGAACTGATATAATTAATAAATTTATAAAGTGAACGTTTAATAACTAAAAAAAAGTATCCAAAACTCTTAATCACGTGGCCCTGTAACACAAACAAATATTAAAACAAGTTTACATAATTATGTACGTAATGAAAAAAATAAAGCTGATTTTTGATAAAGTCAATATTCACTTTAACAGTTAATTGTTTAACGCAGAATAAATAAAAATCTTGTAGGTAAACCTATACATGGACTTTTTACAAATCTATAACAAAGATCAAGGAATGTAAAACTCAGAATATAGAAAACAATTGTTTTCCTCTCAGGTTGTCATGGTCTCTTACCCTACATGACAAAAATAATTTTAGGATGTTCGAAAACAAGGTGCTTGGGGAGATATTTGGTATACAAAAAGGGATGAAGATACTCGAGAGTGGAGGAGGTTATATAATTATGAGTTACATACCCTGTACTCATAGTAAGACATAGTTAGGAAAGTCAAATCTCACAGATTACAGCAGGCAGGACATGTAGCAAGAATTTAAAAAAATCTAGAACCGTGTTCAGGTTATTGACTGGCAAACTCAATGGGAAGATCTAGAAACAGATAGGAGGATATTAGAATGGATATGAAAGATATAGGGTGTAATGAGGTGGATTGGATATAACTAGGATAAGATAGGGATAGGGTGTAATGAGGTGGCCTGGATAGTGTAATGTAACTGATTTGTATGTGAAAGCATTGACAATAATATCGTCCTAATTCTATAAACATATCTTATTTCATTTAAATTATGTAGTATATTAAATGGCGCTTAAAGCACTTCTTCTTCTAAGAAGGCAAAAGCCACTGAACAGTGACGTCACGCACGTGACATTAGTAAAGTCATGTTGACAATATATATATTTCAAATAATAACTTCCTTTTCTAGAAGGTTCGAAGAGAGATTTTAAAATGTAACTTGAGTCATTTTCCGGCCCTCGAAGCTTCTAGTAAGACCGAGATGTTTTTGTCTTGTATTTTGTTTTTCTAAACTAAACCTTCTCGAAGCTTCCATGAGCAAGGAATATATACAAAGTATGGTGCAACGTAAAGGCAGTGGTCAGTTGGGAGTTGGGAGTTGGGAGAGAACTCACTTGGCGTCTAGCAACACCTGTCCGCGCTAGCCCGCGTATAGTTCGACATGATCTATTTTCGCATTAATTTAACTGATTCAGCAATAAAAAACATGTCAAAATGAAAAGTGTATTAATCGTAATTCTTCAATAGTCGCCCATCGCGGTAACGAAATTCCAGAACGTTACAATAGAACTAGGATAAGATAGGGATAGGGTGTAATGAAGTGGACTGGATATAACTAGCATAAGATAGGGATGGGGTGTAATGAGGTGGCCTGGATAGAACTAGGATAAGATAGGGATATGCGGTGTAATTTTTTATATGCGGAAATGAACTTTCGAGTTCCTAGTACCAGAGAGTAAGTAAGAACAAATTATTAATAAAAATGTTAAACTTAATTGAATATGGAGTGCAGTGAAAATCTTGAACTTATATATTAATCTTCTACCTAAATAGATTAGTTTGTGTATGAAGCTAAGTATTTAATAGCTAATGTTAGATCAGGATGCATTTATATTAAATAAGTAGTGATTAGTGAAGAAGGATCAAATTAATAATATACCCTAATTTGTGTGTATCCCAAATTTGGAAATTCATCCACGGCCATGATGTGTCTTGAAATAAAATTATGATATATTTTTTAAAAGTTTCACCACCATGTAGATATAGTTGTGGAGCCTAACATGAATCAAATTTCAAACAAGCATACAATTTGACATGTCCTCCAGATATAAAAATATGACTGAAGGATGAAATTTGGACCCTTCATCTTAATATATCTGAGCTTCAACATAGCCTAATTCTGAAATGATTTTACTTTGTATATGGCAACATTGCCGTCCGACACCTTAGCTAGGTCGGTAGCGTGTCTGATTAGTGAGCTAAGGATCCCGGGTTCGATTCCCGGCATGGTCGAAAACTTTATCTTTAGAGAAATGTGGGCTTAGCCTTTCACGGTTATTAATTAATGGTAGGGGCTGTATGTATTAAGTCAGATTATAAGGCATATGAAGCTACTACAGGCCTAACAAGCCGGTAGTGGAAAATATATGGCTTGAATAAAAAACTGACTCAGTCCACAGGTTACAAACAGTAATGGATGTAAAGTAATCTATTGATTTTGGCATAATACACTGGGAAGCAAAATGAATCTCTGATTGGTTTATAGTTAGTGCAGTTCTTTCTTTCTAGCGTGGGGATAAAATAAATGATGCTGTTGAATCCAAAGTAAAGAGAATAGAAGAAGGTAGCGCTAGGCGGAGAAAGATACAGTAGCCCCATGGCTTCTTTGGTGCTGACTGACAGCTCACAGCTGAGAGCTAAAAGCTTTGAAAAGTTACCATACCAAATTATGTATCCCTACGCCGAACCATATGATCTGAAAAAAACATGTGTTTAGCAGCTGTCACTTCTGATGGTCAAAATTTAGGTATATACCTAAATTATGACTGTCAAAAGTCAGCTGTGAGCTGTCAGTCAGCACCAAAGAAGCCATGAGGCTATTGTATTTAATTGGTTGAGCTTGTGACGTCACTCAGTATACAAGCCAGTTCATTTCATACACAAAGCTATATAGAACACAAATTAAGTTGTTAAAAATCAGGTATCCTTTTGTAAATCCACACCTATGTCCAATTAACGTCGTTACTAAACTTTTATTTTTGTAAATACTCATGTTTGGCTGTATTCTCATCAAAATATAAATGTTGTGTACTGTAAGCGATGACATAATCAAATCCCTCCTAGTGGAGCTACCTTTCTAATCTCATTTACATTGATCGAATCTGAGTTGTCACTATTTTCTTAGAACAATATTCCCTCTGTTTTACAGGTTTTCAAGAAAGAATTTACTTTTTTTTAGAGACTTTAGAAAGAAATATAGAAGGACATTTTATTTGCAATAAAATTGGCTATTGAGAAGTTATACCATTGATTTTTAGAACATGAGAATTTTACCTTGATAAGGAAATTTATAATGTAATTGTTACCAGATTCAAAATTTATGAAAAAGAAAAATAAGGTGGGGTTAGAATATTATTCGAATCAATGGGATTAGTGTATCAGTTCGCGTTTTCTTCTTTGAATAGTTTTACTATTTAAATAATCGAATATATTTATTTTTATTTTAATGTGAAAATTCCTGAAGTTTTTTTTAGGTACGTGCCAACCTTAAATCTTTGCCTACAACCGTCCCATAACATGGGAGGGTTGAGTATGGTCCCCAAAGTTTGTTACAAAATCAACCCCCCCACCCCCCACATCATCCCCACCACTTTACTTCCTTCTCCTTAAGCAGTGATGATAAAGTAGTATTTGAACAAGGGTAGTTTACAGCTCAAGATTAGTCAGATTATGATCTTTCTAAGGAACGGATTAAAAAGTAGTTAGTCATAAGATTCAAGGTCATGAGACCTTAAAAAAACTCATCATGACAGAGCTTTATCCATTCGATTAAAAAAACAGCCACATAGTTTAAATACACGGTAGAAGGAAATTGTTGTCCCTGTTTTTAACATTTTTCTTGAAAAACACGACTTATTATCTCTATTTTTATTACTACTTCCATTATTATTACCTTTCAAGTAAATGATGGAGTGACCCGTCTGTCGGCGTGAGAACTAATTTGTAATTACGAAGAAGGAAAATGGGTGTGGGGGAGAGGGGGGGAGAGAAACAGAAGGAGGGAGGAGGTACGCTAACATTCCTTCAATGGTCGTTATCCCCCCCCCCCAAAGTTTCATGTTCCAGGACTTACCCACCCTTTTCCACCACGAGGATCTAATTAGACCACAGGTCCTGTGGCGTGGCGTATAGTGTTGCCAGAGTAGCAGAGCTAATGTATACTGTACCTGTGATATATTATCATCACTCAGTAGAACACTCATTGGTCAGGTATCAACGGAAATACATTCTCATGTGAGGTGTATAGATCAGAGTCTACGTATGATTGGTCAAATGGGGACAGAGTGGGTGATAACATACATTCCCTTGTGAGGTGTGTAGATAAGAACCTATGTATGATTGGTCAAATGAGACCGAATGGGTGATAATATACATCCCCATGTGAGGTGTGTAGAGTAGATCCTATGTATGATTGGTCAAATGGGAACAGAGTGGATAATAACATAGAGTCCTATGGGAGGTATGTAGAGCAGAGCCTATGTATGATTGGTCAAATGGGGACAGAGTGGGTAATAACATACAGTCCCATGTAAGGTGTGTATAGAGCAGAGCCTGTGTATGATTGGTCAAATGGGGACAGAGTGGGTGATAAAATACATTCCCATATGAGGTGTGTAGAGCAGAGCCTATGTATGATTGGTCAAACGGGGACAGAGATGTGAAGAATATATCACAGGTACAGTTTTAACAAGCTCTGCCTACATTGGCAACAACGCTCAACGACATAATACTGCAGAAATCATCCATGATATCAATCCTACTTAACCTGCCTTCCTTTTCCCACCACAAAAATAATTTTGGCCAAACTTGAATAGCTCAGTGGTAAGAGCTTTTTTTTAACTAACGGGCATGTTTGTTTTAATGTAACAATGGCTTAAGGAACAAATAGTAATATCTTCCTTAAATCATTTGATCTGTTATCCTTTTGCGCCCAATTTGGGAACGAAATAAAATTACTTCAAGTCATGTTTGAACTTAATCAATATGTGACTCATTTACTTTACTAAAATTTCAATTCCTAACAATATTACTTCAGCGTGAGCTCTTTGAAACGCTGCTTACCCCGATATCAATCAACGCTTAAGTTTCACTTAAGTGACTTATAATCAATTTAAAAGTAATTTTAAGATGTTGTTTTGTTGTTTTTTTAAAAATAGTCGGCGAGAAATTTTTGAAACTAGCCTAGAGAAGGACAAGAAATTACAAGTGTTGATTAACAATTTTAAAGACGTCAAATAAATAACATAATTGAGCTGGAAGGGGAAACATAGTTTTAAAAAATTATTCAAAATAATTAAACTTATCAACCAATGGTAAAAAGTAAATAATTTTCTTAAAAACTGAAATTAATAATAATAATAATAATAATAATAATAATAATAATATTTAGCACCGCGTCTTACTACCCGTTCGGGTTATACGCTTTAAGTACTAATTACGCTAATAGATTAGGAATTGGGAAGGTTGAATTAGAGGAAGTGAACCCGCATTTGCGTGGAGGGAGAGTGGAAAACTATTTAGGAAAAACCACCCTCAGTTCACCCGACCGAGATTCGAACCTCGATCTCCCCGTCTTCAGCAGTCGAGCTCAACACGACAAGCGCGTTAGCCAACTACGCCACCGAGGCGGGTTAAAAACTGAAATTAAACAGAAGACTGTAAGACAGCAGTCAATATGTTAGCAAGTAGGCGAATTACATTCACAATAACACATGGTTTAAGGGCTTTGAAAGAGCTCCTCATACGCCATAGATGCAATATATTAGAAACGTAATTTTTTTTCTATCAATTTTGGAAAAGGTAGCAAAGCAAAGGCTGTTCATTGGTTCCCCCTAAGTGTTAGAGGAGGGGATACGGGTGGGGAAGAGGAAATAATCAAATCAATACGTTTTACTAGTAACTGAAAATTATATAGAACCTATTTATTTATTTTTATTATTCGTCATGTCTGTCAAAACCAACACCTTTCAAAAACTACGCGAGCTGACGTTTTAACTTCATGAGAGTAGATCTATTAGTCCTCACATGACTAGACTCCTACACATGTTTCTCATACATGATTATAATAATTCAGTGGCGGCAATAAAACCTTCCTTCATAGTGACAAACAAAATGATAGGTCCTGTAATTATGTAGCTCGTCTCTTCATCACCATAGTCAAATTTTCGTAGCACAGTTAAGAAAGTTACTAGATCTACTTTCACACATTCATATGTCAAGTCACGTTATCTGCAGCTATCACTTTTGATAGATATTATCAATACCTATAAAATAACAATAATAATTCAGGAAAATGCTATCAATGTTGACCGCAAAAAAATGTGTCTTGTATTTTCCTAAAGGCTCTTTCTATGAAGAGTGGATTGTATACAGATGGCTCCTGAGAAGGTTTTCAGAGGCTCAACCAGCGAAAGATAAGCAAGGAGGTGTTGTATAGGTCCTCCCTCGCCATCTTTAGAATCTTCTTCTGTTGGAGTCTTGTTTGTAGACTGACAAGAGGTGAGATGGTCTGTAATAACAGTCATTAAGTTGTCGCCCCTCTTCCCTCCAGCCTCCCTCCAGTGACAAATTGGGTACCCGGCCGATCTAACAGATACCGGGTACCCAGAGCGAGACTTTCGGCGGTAAAAGGACGCACACGACAAAGCTTTAGGGAAGGTACCTCTCCATTTTTACATTGATTTTAGCAGGAATAGACACCGAGAAAGGATTCTGGTAGGATAAAACACCTTCCATTCATACTTTTTTTTATATATCACCGCGTCTTACTACCCGTTCGGTTTATTCGTCTATCTACTAATTACATTAATGTGTTAGTAATTAGGATGGTTTAATTTACAAGAGGTGTACCTCCATTTACGTGTAGGGAGCGTGGAAAACCATTTAGAAAAAATCGTACTCAGTGCACAAAACCGAGGTTGAACCTCAATCCCCCCCGTCTTCGGCAGTCTAGTCCAATACGAGAGTAGCGCGTTAGACCACGCGGCCACCGAAGCGGGTCATTCTACTTAAATCTATGAATAGTTTTCGGTGCTGACAACCGACATCGCCGGTAAGCTTAGAAATGAAATGTACAGTGATGCTCTTTTTTCCCCATTATGTTTCTATAACAATGTATATTATTTCGTTTCATGTATCTTACGAGTAGTAAGTATAATTTAGGTAAAGGCGCGAGAGAGTATATGCGATACACCGCGTATTACTATCCTTTCGGTCTATCCAAATATTTACATCAGGGCTTAATGGTTGGAGGGTGATGAAGGTAAAATTCAGAGGTAATATTCCCGCATTTGAGTGAAATGAGAGTGTGAAACAACCCTTGGTACATCCGACAGGGATTCGAGCTCCGGTCTCCCCCGTCATTGGCAATCCACGCTAAAGTGACGCCTTATGGCCATGTGACCACACCAAAGTTGGTATCGTTAAGAGCCGATTTCAAGAAAAAAAATGTTCTTTCTATCTTCACCCTTAGGTAAACTACCCTTGATTTTAATGTTATATATCTGATTCCAAAAACTCCAAAACCTTATGTTATGAAAACTCTAGATACCAAGTTTTAGCCCAATCGTTTAAATGATTTCTGTTCCAGACCGAGAATACACATGCAAACACACACACAGGCAAACAAATACACAGACACATAGACAGACATATAAACACAGACAAACATATAGACATACAGACACAATCTTGAAAACAGCTTTTTACGATTCCAGGGGTCATTAAACGTCATCCATTAAATTCTCTATTTAGAGGGTTTTTTAACCATCACAACACTCCCTCTCTCCAAGGGGTCGCGAGAAAGTAAAAGGGTCCCAAGGTGTGTAATTATCTTCTAGAATGAGATAGTTAACTACATTCAAATCAGTCGACATGTCATTTCCTGGACAGTTTAGAGTGGGATGGAAGGGGAAGCGTGTTAAGGGCACTGTTCTTCCAATTTTTATGGCAAAACATGTTGTTCGCTAAAATAAATAAAATATTACTCCAGTACCAATATAAAGTTTAATTTTCTTCACATGGTGACCTCAACAGTTTCTAAATATCCATCATGACCATAGTGGCATTAGATGAAAAACTTTTTAATTAACAATAAAAAGTTGTCATTAAATTCCAAGACACATTTAACAGATATTCAAGAAATGTTGATGTCATCATGTGAGGAAAATTAAATTATATGTTTTTACTGGAGAAATATTTTATTTATTTTGGCCAAAAGATTTTTTGCCATAAAAACTGTAAGAACGCTGGCTTTTTCTGGCATCCCCTTCCATCACATCTTAACAAGAAAAAGAAAAATCCCAATCAATAGTTGTAATCAATCAATACGTGAATAATCGACTTGATTCGACATTCGTCTACGTTTTAAGTTTCGCTTCTGGTCAATTTAAAAGTAATTTTTTTATGTAAAAAAAAAGTTTGGTAAGAATTCCTGAAGCTAGCCAACAGGACGAGAAACTATGCAAGTGTGGTTTAACAGCAATTCATAGACTTCAATAAATAACATAATTGAGCTGAGAGGGTTAAGGGGGGAAACATGGTTAAAAATTAGTCACAATATTTTTCCCATGACAAAACAACAAGTAGGTATCGAAAAGAACAATACCAACGTCAGCTAAATAAAAAATAAAAAAAACTAGTGAAAACACTTGGTGATAATCTATTCCGATGCAGCAGTAAATTCCCCCAGATGTGACGTTGCTCGGTAATGAACCAAGACACGGCCAAAGTAACAACAGACGAGTGGGACATGATGGCTAACAAAACAATCTTTCTTCCCCCACCTCCCTACATCCACCCCCTTCATCGCAGAAAACAAAAACAACGACCCCTAAAAAAAAAGTGTTTCTTTTTTTCGGTGGCGGTGGAACAGATTAAAAATAAAAGGCAAAAGCGAGCAGCGCACAAAAGGGGCGTAACTAATCAGAAATTACGGAGGAGGGCTACCGGAATTACCTGTGCAACCAGCCCTCTCCCCCACCCCCTTCCTTATCCCCTCAGCCTCTGCAATACCTTCTTTCCTCCCCCCACACCCCTCAACAAAAGACTTGTAGCCATGGATGGGAGAGAAGAGGTGGGGGGGGAAGTGATTGATTATGTTGGTAACACTGGTCTGTTCACAGTCAGTTCTTCACATCTTTTTCTTACTCTCTAGACAACACCTGTTCTCATCTTGGGCATATAATGGGGGCTACAAAGCGATTATTGCTGCGGTCATTCATTTTCATTTATTTTATAAAAATTAAAAAAATAAGACACAAAAGTCGCTACTATTATTCCAAGTGAGAAATTTAAAAAAATAAAAAACTGTTGGATGGAAAGAGAATTTAATCTCGAACTGTGACCGTACGTTCCTCATATGGAATGAAATAATCTGCTGGCAAGTGGTGTGGGCTCTTCTTATGGCAGCCGCTGTATAGTCAGATGTACAAATGTTGTACCCCAATAAAAAACAATAAGCGTTAACCCTTTCGCGAATTAATGTATACATATTACATACATACATAAATACAAACATATACATATAAATATACATACATACATACATACATACATACATGCATACATACATACATGCATACATACATACATACATACATACATACATACATGCATGCATGCATACATACATACATACATACATACATACATACATACATACATACATACATACATACATACATACATATAAATATACATACATATATACAAACTACACAAATACATAAATACATACATAACTACATACATAGCTACATACATTATTACATACATACACATACACATATACATACACATACATAGATACACACATACATGTATACATACATACACATATACATACATACATGCATACACATATACATACATACATACACACATACATACATAAATACATACACATACATAGATACACACACATGCATACACATATGAATATATACATACATACATGCATATATACATATTAAAGTTGGTACTGGCCAAAAGGTTCTCTAAATGTACATTCGTAAGAAAATCAATGTATGCCAGTTATGTTGAGGGGCGAAGGGTGTTGTGAGTAAAAGGGGTGTTAATTTTGGACAAGTTCCTTCCCGCCCTACCCACGCAGCTATCCCGAGCTCCACGACTGAGCTCTGAGATGACAAGAAGCGGAGGTGTTTACAAGATACAGGGCGTTAGATCGGAAGATGAAAGGCCTTGTGTAAATGTAATCACCTCCTATGACTGTCTGCCCATGGCGTCGTGAACATTCGAGCATATGAAGGTATGGGTGAGGTCATTCATTAACAGCGCATGCGCTGGGTTTAAAATATCAAAACGTCAAAAGAGAGTTAAGTGAAAGATAATATTTTAACCAAATTCTAGCTGAAGTCGTGCCTTTGAGAAAAAAGTAGGGATTTATATGTCTTCTGGTAAAAGAAATTTTTATTGGTTTTTGTTTTTAGCACCAGGTCTTACCACCTGTTCGAGCTGCACGCATATGTTCTAATTACGCTTATGTGTGAGGGATGAGTAATGTTAAATTTAGAAGTAGTGTACCCACATTTGCGTGGAGAAAGAGTGCAAAACAGTTTAGGAAAATACACAATATGTGCACCCGAACGGGAATCGAACCCAGATCTCTCCGTCATCGGTAATCCAATCTATTCCGAGAGTGACGCCAACTTAGAGCTTAGACCAGTGATTCCCAAACCCGGGGTCGCAAGGATGTTACTGAAGGTCACAGGAAGGTTTCTATTTTGTTTTAAATTATAAATTATTATAATTACAAACATTTTATCAAAGTGGGACATTTTGAAAAGTTACTATAATACTGATAATTTAATTACAATGTTGAAACGTTTTTAAACCCTCCTATACTAGGAATTTTTGTCCCAGATCAAGGACAAGCCTATTCTCACTCCGGAACTTGAAAAGGCTCTTTTACCTAAACTAAAATTTTTAACCAACCTCTGTGAACAAGGATTTTCAGGTCTTGTAGCGATCAAGGCTGAAGTAAGGAATCGCCGGTAGCCTCAGAATGATTTGCGTTTTACTCTGTCCATCAACTAACACTCAAAACTAGGAAGAGCTCACCAAAAAAATGAAGCGGCTTTCATTGGGAAAATATTTTTGTCACTTAACAAATTTAGTCACATTTTTATGCGAATATCTTGCGTAATTTCCCATCTGTTAGATTAAAAAGTCGCTGAAATTGATTCACTTTAGCTGATAACATTAATCTATACAAAATAAAAATTCAAAAGAACTCACCCCAAGAAGAAAACAGCATTCTAATAACCCCTAAAATAGTAATTTTTTTGGTCGCTCACCTAACATTATAACAAAGACACATTTTCATTAAAACTTGTGCTTTTACATTTTATCGTATTAAAAAATTATTGAAATTAATTTTGATTTTGTTATTTAAATTAATTCAATTACGTTAATTCAATAAACACTTTTATGAAAATAATAGGTAATAGAAACTATATGTAATGGCACTTTGGCTCACCAAACCAGGAAAATATTATATTAATTTTAAGGTCGTGATCAGAAAATGTTTTGTGAAACACTCCCTTAGACCATTCGGTCGCCTAAGCGGGTATAAAAGACAGATTTTCAAGACGTTAGTTATAGTAAGCTTAGCATTTTGTTGATCATTTGTTTTGATTCTAGAACATAGTCGGTTGTTGGTCTGAGCCCGTCAATTACAAACACTGTAGTCTAGTGGCATGCTACACCCCCGCTCCAAGTCACTGTATAAACACCTCGCGTCACCGGGAACTACCTTTGTAATAACAATATACGGTGAGCCATAAGGTTTTATAAATCGAGTGAATGATAACTCCTGTTAACAAGAAGGGCCTTCCTTACCTCATTGGTCAGGGTACAGGATACCAGGGTTTCTACCAAATTATGTAAACCCTATCCCCTCAGACTCAGAATTTCATAGATTCTGTTTTATAAGATTTTCTCATTTTTGAATTGTCATAAATAGGGAGTAAATATAAATTTAAGCAAATTTTTGAGCGAAGTATTTAAAAACTACTATTCTTATCTGCAAAATGAACTTAGTTAAAAAAAATCCTTACCTGAAAATTAATGTTATGACTTTTTGATTAATTTTATGACCAAAATCTCATATAATGACTTTTTCTTTACTTTAATGACTTGTAGAGATATTATTCATCGTCGTTAGTAGCTATATTGTGGGGGTGTCTTGGGTAATCCACTTTTGTTAATCATGTGAATATGTGTTAAGAGTAGCGACCAGGGCCCGGATTATGATGACGTCACTTTATTTTTATTTTGGGTACATCACAGACAATCCTCATGTGTTCATAAACTATATTTATGATCCTCTGGTTGTAGAAATGTATATTTTAAGACGCTAGAATAGTCGAGCAGAAAACAAGTGGGTTTAAAACGTTCCTGAGTGGATTTGTCCAGCAATAGGAGAACAAACGGGGGTAAGGGGACAATACTATAACCTTTGTGTTGTGATTCCCCCCCCCCTGTTAAATGACATCATTCGAATCACAAAGATCCGTTCTACGCTCCTAAGCCAGTTATCCTTCTATCACGGCCTCTTAATGATCAACCGAAATATGTGGACGTTCGGCCTTTTCAGAATGAAACGTTTCAAAACTTTTAAACTATACCCTGATTTTGGTTGGAAGAGCAGTAGAGAAAATTCAAACATGGGCATATTTATTTGCGGACAATATTGATAGCATTTTACTAAGGTATATAATGTGTGTTATTATATAGATATTGACAATATCTATTAAAAGTGACAGTTGAAGATAACACAAACTTGATATATGAATATATTAAAATTGTTATAGTATATTTAGTAACTAACTTCTAATGTTCTTCCTACCAAGATCATATTATATGTTTACAAGTGTGTGTATATATGTATAGGGTATTAGAAAATAGTTAAGTGTTTATTCCAGAAACACCAAACTCGTGTATTGTTAAAAGTTTAGTCAATATTTTGCCTAAGCGAAACATCTGATCGGTAATATCTCAGATCCCTAAGCTGCCACCTATTTGAAGGAAAATATCCCAATGCTCCAGTATTTCTTATTGAAATGGTAGCTGTGACGCTTCAAAAACACTCAATTTATCTTCATTTGTTCTGTAGTGATCTTGTTAGGAAAAAATATATTTTTATGTTAAAGAAAGGCAAATTCTATGTTTCTAACCATGAGCTTTAACCTCAGAACTGCGACAATTCACGTGGACGTCTGTAACGATTATATTTTACATATCCCTTTTGATCAGTTAGTAGAGAGAGTCAAATCTAGTCCTAAGTAATAATATTCTAAGTCTATTTAATTTACCCTATATTTCGCAGTAATATCTACGTGGTGCACAGAATTCTGTCTTTTTCTATCGGCCACCCAATCAAAATATTCTCGAAGGACAAGTGAGGGACGAATGTATCCCGTTACTAGAATATTCTAAAGTCTAAATCTTCCTAAACAACCCTGCTGGAAGGCAAAAGTGAGGACACTCGCGCAATAGTCGCCAAACAATCAGGACCTGCATTCATCAAGAGAAAACATATTTTTTTATTAATCACATAATCTAAACACGGGACCATAATTATTCCGCACCGGTCACTAGATTAGATCAATTTAGATCCAACCATATTTTAATGAACCCAGTTCCTTGAGAAGTGAAATAGCAGCACGTGTGATATCACATCGCATATTCAACCTGTTTAGTAAAGCAATAACGCTGAATAAACACTTCATTAAAAACAAAAGTGATTTCAACTATAGCATGATAAAAAAACAACACAAGAAACTATCCCCGCATCTAGTGAGTCTATGTCCGTAAAAAATGTAGTCCCCTCTGAGAACTATTAATTGTGAGCCATTTCACACGTCTTTGAAAACGAGATAATTTAATATTTTCGTTATTTTGGGGAGGGGGAGAGGATTATAAAACTTAAAATTTCAGGTTTTTAATACTCTACAGACGTATTAATTAATACTCTTCAGTTTCATTTTGGCCTGGGCCCTATTTTTAAATAACAAACAGTTTTTTTAACGACGTTGCCTAGTTGGTGATTTCAAACCTAGTTTCAGAATCGGAACGCATTTAAAACTCTAAGCACTATCACACTCCAACGCCAACGTGCGAAATAGAAAGAGGAAGAAAAGGAGGAAACAGCAATTCGCCTTGCGCGGCCTTTTGTTCATCTACTCATAACACTTCCCTTATTCCGCTGTTGAGTATAAACCCTCACTATAAATGTGCACCTGGACAGCATTGACTTGCATTTCAAAATTACCTTCCTCTTGTTTCCTATTCTAGACATACATATACTTCAACATTTTTAAATCCTGGCCCTTAGTTTGCTACAGGACATTTTCGCGAACAAATCAAATAGCCCACGTTGTCGACGATATTAAAAAAACTACTTCAAGATAAAAAAAAATAGATTTTTTTGACAATGTAAGACTATTTTTAGATTATTATTTAAGAATATATGGTTTTTGTTTAAAATTCGCAAAATAAAATGAAAATAAACTAACATGGGAACTCTTATCTTTACTTGCCATGACGTCACAGGTAAGTAACATCATTAAATAACGTGGGACGTCTGCGACGTCTCTTACCGCTCCGGTAGGTGGCCCCCTTACTCACTTGTTTTCACCATTCTAACCGTGTCCTCTACTTATCCTATTCTATTAGAGCTCTTGTATTATTCCTCTACTGTCTTCTTCCTCCTCATCCGAATACATTTTATCCCGATGTTCTTTACCTTTTATGCGAACGTCACTGTCACTTGTTGAGGTCACTGGGTTCGAACCCCGGGATGATTAATGCCTTCACCCAAGGGGGGGTAGAGAGGGGTAAGTGTTATTTCTGTGGTTGGTTATTTAGAGGTCGAAGGTCGCGGGTGTATATACGAGACGTGAGCTAAGAGGTTAAGTCAAACAGCATATTCAACCGGAACAGTTTAAGGTGGGATTGAAAATAACGTAACTTTAGATCTGTGTTGATTGTTGAGTGGTTTTCTTTTTAGTTTTTACAGCGAAAAACACATTTATGGCCAAAAATAAATGAACTATTACTTCGGTAGATACGTTTAGTTTAATTTTCTCCATATTATGGTAATATAGAAACAGTTCTTGAATATCTGTCGTGAGCACCGCGGAATTAGAACCGGATATTTTTCTCTTCATTTGAAAAAGTTTCTGTTCAGATGTCATCATTATTATTATTATTATTATTATTACGACACAAAAAATAATCAAGAACTTTTGTGATAACCTTGTCAAATCCTCAGTGCGACAGTATTACAACTTAAAAATTACGAGTTTTTAGTTATTTTATCATTAATCTCAGAATATTTTAAAACTTACAATTAAAATATATTTTTATTGAAAGTAGTCTATTTAATTAATCCAAATAGGTGCGTTAACGCACACATTTCGATTTATTTCCATTCTGTTCCTGTTTTACTTGCATACTGAAATCTAGGCGAGTTTTAATGTATCACTTTTGCACTGAGGTATCGATGTGTATCAAATTAAACTTAACGCAAATATTAAAGTTTTCTTTTACTTAGTTTAGTCCAAAAATGTTTGTTTTTCTTATAAAAATTTCTTGTTTACATATTTAGCTCGACTCACACTCTCTTCGGTCGTTGATAAATTATCAATCGCTGTCAGGGCACGTGGCTTAAAATACAATGATCTGTGTCGTTTTCTGGAACAACTTCTAAATTCTATTTAAGTGTTTATCTACTCCCTTTTACCCTTCACCTAAAACCACCCTTTGTCTTGTCAATAAGAAAGAGGGAAGAGAAAACTACGAAACTTCTTATATCAATGTAAAGAGGAAATCTCTCTGCTAGTTCTCAAATATCTTAAAATGTTATTCTATGAGTTTATCAAAAAAATTACTGAATTAGTCATAGGATAGATAATCTATGATACCTTTTTTTTCATCAAGCCTATTCTCATAAATCCGCAAAAATGTATTAAAGTCGTTGAAAATGACCTGTCAAATTTTCAAACTTTTTTTTCTATTAGGCTTGATAAAACTCAAACTATTGTGATATTAAAGAAAAAGAACACTGTTGGAATCTCTCGACTTTATTTTAGCGTGAACTATATTTTGAAATTATCCATCGTAGAATTAAATATTGCGTTAGAGCTGAACGTCTGCGCGGCAATTTTTCTCTAATTCACTATAGTGCTACACTGCACCGCACTGCACTGTGTACAAAGGGTTTATTACTTTTGTCACCCACATCTATGGGGACGCATGATAAGGTGTAGAACTCGTTCAGTCTAGTTTACTACTGACTGAAAAGTCAAGGTTGGATAACCGGTCGGGTGGTTTTTTTCCTAAATGTTGTCCCACACTTTCTTCACACGGATGCGGGCATATTTACTTTAAAATCCTACCTACCTTCTTCATCGATTTTTTTTATTTACCACCGCGTTTTACTACCCGTTCGGGTTATACGCTTAAGTACTAATTACGTTAATGCATTAGAAATAGCGAGGGTTGAATTTAGATTAAGTGACCCCGCATTTGCGTGGAGGGAGAATCTAAAATCATTTAGGAAAAGCCACCCCAATTCACCCAACCAAGATTCGAACCTCGATCTCCCCATCCTCAGCAGTCTAGCCTAAATCGAAACTAGCGCTTTAGCTAACTACGCCACAGAGGCGGGTTTTCATCCATATTAAATTAGCGTTATTACTGCAAGAGTATAACACGAATTGGTAGTGAGACGCACCGGAAAAAAAACTAAGATCACGACTTACAAAGTACCTTAAGTCAAACAAAGCACCGAACACTCAACCTTTGAAGGCTACCTAGAATCTTAATACATTATTATTATTATTATTATTATTAGCACCGCGTCTTACTACCCGTTCGGGTTATACGCACTTACGCTAATGTGTAATGTTAGGGTGATTGTGAGATTAAATGGAGGACCTACAGTTTAACGTGGAATCCGAACCACGGTGGAGGCCTGGCATTCCCCACATTCACAAGATGTCATTAATACACATCTTGTCAAAGGTGAAGGAAGGATTTGGAAATCAGATAAATCTGTGCCGGGATCTTAATACAATGGCTACCAGATGAGTCCATACAACAACAAAAACTCAAGATAAGACTATATCGGGCAATGTTAAGATGGGACTATTGGGAACGCGAGAAAAGGGCGGTGTTTTTATAGCAAAACTTTTTTTTTTTGCCAAAATAAATAAAATATTACTACAGTAGAAATATAGGGACGGTTTCATAGTCAGACTTAGCACGCCCCAAGCGCTGTGTTTATATTAAATACAAGACGACACCAATCTAGACCAGAATAGAATGGGCTAGTTTCATTTGCAAAATTAGCTCATTCCATTCGAGTTATGGGAGATATCTTGTATTTAGTGTAGCGCCCTATTTGAAGCGTGCTAAGTCAGAAAATGGGACTGGCCCGTAGAGTTTATTGTTCTACGCATGGTAATCTCAACAGTTGTTGCATATCTGTCAAGAGCATAGCAGAATTTTATGAAAAAACTTTTTCAAATCAAGCGAAAAAGTTGTCAATAATTTTCAGGACATCCTTGACAGATATTCAACAACTGTTGGGTCACCGTGTGAAGAAAATTAAACTATATGTTTCTATTGGAGCAATAATTGATTTATTTAACCAAGAAAAAAAAACGGCCTTTTATTGCGTCCACTTCCACCCCACCTTAAGGACCTTTTCACATGAGTGAGAAAATCCCACTTGTTTACCGTCCAGCCATGTTCAGTTGTGATTTATACGTGTGGTGTAGGATACATCATGACTGACGACGTAAGCCGTATGATAACTACATATACTTTGAAATAGTTGAAACATCATACTGAGCGCGTGGTTTATTCCCTCTGGTCTGAAAGCGTGCATATGAATCAGTGTATCTCAAGGTCGAGGTGCGGGTTTTTTTCTCAGGGGTCCAATAATCTCGCCGCTATATATAAAGATTGGTGGTGCGGGAATTTTGACATAGGAACGTTAACCTTCCTGTGGGAACGCTCCTTTTGAACCAATCTATCTCGACGGATAAAATTCGCAAGCAGCAAAATCACAAAGCGTTCAAATTCCTCTCGTGTGAAAGGGGCCTAGGACTCGCCATCGAGTTCTATCTGACCACTTTGTTATGTGCTCAGTAATTAGAACTTCGACCGTTCCAGGAGGTGGGGGGTAAAGAAGTGAGAGTAAACAAGACAAGGGCGAGGGGAGCAATTAGCGACCAATCAGAGGCCGCGACAAAAGACGCTTTAGAGGTGCGACCTTTTACCACTCACCAACCTCCACTCATCCACCCTTCTACCTCAAACAAATCCTTCCTGAGACCAACTCTTCTTCTAGCAAACATACGGGAGAAAAAGGAGTTATACTCGGTAACAAGCTCTGTGAGGACTGCGGGTCTTATGTATGAAAGATTATGTTCTCTTTCTCACTCTGCCTAGTTGTTGCCAAACCTCCCCTCTCTCTGTTGTTAAGACGGAAGCTATACTCGGTGGCAACCTCTGGGAGAATTGCAGTGATATGTGTCTTGTTTAATTGAAGGTTACAGGTTAAATCTAATTAGTGCCTTGTAAAGAAGAGATAGCGGTAGATAGTATATTTAAAACTAGGGAACTATTCCATCTAAATTTCGAGAGGAGTTGGAGGAGGGGGAGGGGGGTGAATTACATATAAGCTACTTTAGTTTAGTCCCTAATAAGCGCATAAAAATAAATCATTAGAAGCTTTTTGAAGCTAAGCGTTACAATATTCCTGAGGAGTCTTCCAAGAACTTGTTTCAGCAAACTGCAGAAGGCAATATCTTACTAATTATAAACAACCATTATTGATAAATTTCCGTACAATCGATTACAGATTCCCCAATAAGTTCCAAGTGTAATCACGCCACTTGTGTGATAAGCGTCTGCGATGAAGAATGGATCATGTATGGATGGCATCAAGAATGTGTCGCCGGCCTGAAAACACAAAATTGGCGCGTCGGTGGTAACGTCACAAAAGGAATTTCGTCTGCTTTTAGCCAATCTCTTTTGCGTCGGGGTAGTCGTCTCATTACGCATCTGACCATCTTGTGTGGATCGTGTCTGTTTTCTAACAACGTTGACGTTAATAAAGGAAGTACAAGTATAGGCCAATAATTAAAGAAATAACAAATCTTGGATTATATCCCCTCCTTTACCTGCTTGCACAAAGTTACCACCTTAATCTCCATGTATTAGATTATACCCTTATCTCCTTGTACTATATATATATATATATATATATAAGCAGGTAAAGGAGGGGATATAATCCAAGATTTGTTATT
>CABFVZ010001351.1:104091-127626 GCA_902151445.1 Timema monikensis
GGGGGGGGGGAGAGAGAAAGTGTTTTTTACCATGAAACTTTGAAAAAGTAGTGTTAGAAACATAATGACAGATGGTCACTTAGATTCACTTCTGAGAGTCACCTTGTCTCAGTTGGAACCAGACTATGAAAAACTTTCATAAGAACAGTTACACTTTTCACAAACTCCTTCATTCAAGTGGTGTTAAGTATCTGTTTTATTTAAGTATTTGTTAAATAATGTAGACAACTCACATTGTATTAGAATTAGATATCATTATAATACAAATGCATTTTAATAATTAATATGTTTTATGCTAATTGTACACTAGTTTTGTAGAATGTACCATTGTAACTTTTCATAACATATGTTGGCCCGCTTGACATTTTCCTTTTTATTTTGGCCCACTCGTCGAAAAGTTTGCCGATCACTGGTTTGGTTAAAGCCCATAACGTGACTAAGTTTCTGTTACACTTACGTTTTCCAAAGAATTGAACCACATCGCGAAACAACCTACTGTTGGCATTTACTTGGATTTCTTAGGTAAAATTTCTAAAAACACATGTTTTGTCAACATACGAGTTACAAACCAACTTAACCTAGAACAAACCTAGCCCTAGCACCTAGATGATTTTAAATGTCTAACAAATCCATCCCGTGTACAAAAAGGTAAATCTATGTTTTCAGAAATCGAACAAGGAACTCCTAGACTTGCGGTCGAGCACTCTAATAATTTATCCACGCACACGGGTCTATCATATAATTTAAAAATAATTTAAGATAGCATCAATTAAGAGCAAACGCTTAATTAGATATACAGTAAATTGATTATCCAGCTTATACACAAATATTAGCTCTGTGGTCTACACCTGGGATTCGAACGCCGATCTCGCCGTCACCAGCAATCTAGTCCAACACGGCAGTGACGCACTGTACCGTATGACCAGTGATGCTGATAAAAGAAATACTTCAATTGTCCAAAAACGAAATTTATTTTTATCCTATAAAGATACTTTCGCAGTAACCTTTGATCATAAGTAATATCAACACTAACTTCTGTTCTCAATTAAATAAAATAAGTTAATAAAGGTGAAGAGTGATGTTTTGTGCTCTTTGGGGAGTCCTTATCTGGATGTCCTCTTTGACGAGTCAAGTTGGAGAGTCATGTTTAGTGCTATTTGTCAAGTTGGAGAGTGATGTTTTGTGCTCTTTGGGAGTCCTCGGGATGTCCTCGCTGTCAAGTCAAGTTGGAGAGCGACGTTTTGTGCTCTTGGGGGAGTCCTCGGGATGTCCTCGCTGTCAAGTCAAGTTGGAGAGCGACGTTTTGTGCTCTTTGGGGAGTCCTCGGGATGTCCTCGCTGTCGAGTCAAGTTGGAGAGCGATGTTTTTGCTCTTTGGGGAGTCCTCGGGATGTCCTCATTGTCGAGCCAAATAGTGAAGTGGGAATGTTGGGGATTGTATGATCCTCTTCTTTGAGAGTCCTGGGTTGGAGTTCGTCGTGATGATTATATGGGTTTGGTAATGATATTATTTATGTATATAAAATACGCTAATTAGTTGAAATTTATCTTTTATTAATTTAAATCCAGTTTATTCAGAATAATTTTATTTGCGCACCCGATACGGCAGCTTAACATGTCGTGAGTTGAATTTGAAAATTGTAATATAAATTGGCGAGATCAGAGTTTCACGGATAATTCTTCTGTAAGATTACGAGTCAAGTTTGAATATTAGAGAATAGTTTGACACAGGCCGTTCCTACGGTAAAGTTGCAGACTGAATGAAGAGAGGAGCCTTCTTTTTGAGTACCTATATAGTTTGAAATAAATCCTTCTAGAAGCTTCTCTCTGTCTTTAAGTTGCAACATGTTGTATTTGTTCTAGAAGCGAGGGAGATAGAGAGTGTTTTCTAAGTGGTCATATTTCACAAGTTTTTGAAATAGGAGTAGGGAGACGTTTTAAACAATGAAAATACAAAGTGACGTCAGAGTAATCGTAAACAAAAACAAAATATATTTTTTTTTATCATCCAAGTGTGTGAGGAGATTTCCTAACACATCTGAATACATTTATTTTTATGTTCCGAAACTATTCATTAATTTGGAATATGTTAAGGGTGGGAACTTTGCATTAGAATTATTATTATTACATGAAAATCTATTTAATTACAAAGGGAAAAGGGGGAAGGTCACATAACACACATTTTCCCAGGCAACACCTTCATAAGAACCTCCAAAAAATACTTTTGATAAAAAAAACAATCAAAATATCACAGAGATTTCTTTTAACCATAATATAAAGTGGCTTAGAAAGGTTTCATGATTTTCTAACAGATGGAGGCACTAACAACATTTGAGTTAAGATTGGACTTATGCCCCTTTTCCCCTGTACCTTTCAAATGTGAATGCGCACATAGAGACAGTCCTTTAAAAAAAATAAAAAAAATATCTTCCTTTGTTTTAAATTATTATTATTATTATTATTATTATTATTATTATTATTATTATTATTATTATTAGCGCCACGTCTTACTACCCGTTCGGGTTATACGCACTTACGCTAATCTGTAATCGTAGGGTGATTGTGAGATGAAATGAAGGACCTACAGTTTAACGTGGAATCCGAACCACGGTGGAGGCCTGGCATTCCCCATATTCACAAGTTGTGATTTATATACGTCTTGTCAGAGGTGAAGGAAGGGTTTGGTAATCAGATAAATATGTGCCGGGACCGAGGATTAAACCCCGGACCCCAGCATATAAGTCCGACATTTTAGCCCTAGACCGCCAGGTCACCCTCTTTGTTTTAAATAACAAAATTTATTATCAAACTACCATCTATTTTATTTTCCTTTAAAAGTATTTGTCCTTCAAATGAATTACTTATTCAATAGTAAGAATCGGCAACTTATTACGGTCCCCTCCAAAGAACATTTCCCATCATGCCACAATAAAACCATATGACGAACGGGATAAAACAGTCGCGACAAGAGGACAATACCTTTTCAGTTTTTATTTTATTTATATTTTTTTCAAAGGAAGGAAATCTTGTTTTCGTGTGTACCTGACGTTTCTCACTTTATTTCGTCTCGACATTAGTACCTCTTTGTGCCACGAACAATAATTATTCATTCATCATGACGACAAAACGAAAAATAAAAGTCTCTCCCGAACCGAAAGGCACGCCAATAACCCTGCTCTATAGCCCCGTCTTCGTCGATAATTTGACCTTATTTCATTTCCTAGCCTTGCATTTTTAATTAATATCTAGATAGATAACTTCTAAGTTTTAACTTTGTTTATTAAAACCTCAAGCTATTAATAATTAACTAAGCTACGGACGATATTATTAACTATCGGTCATGTACACCTTTTTTCTTTACGTCAAGCTATATTTATCTTTGTTAATCATTCAAAGAATCCTGGTCTTTTGAGCGATTTGGGTAAAAAAAAAACATGATAGAGAATTCATAACTGAAGGGCAGAAGAGGGAAACCGTTTTCATTTAAAGGAAACGGGAGGGGTACTTATAAAAATTTCAAACGTTTAAATATAAGAAATTTTTAAGAATTGGCTTTTGTTGAACCGTTGTGCACGCAAATCACATCACACGCGATAGCTATTTTTTTTTTGTTCGCCACTATGAAGGACCCAATGAATAATGTTAGTAATAAAAGGTACAACAATATTGGCGATAAAAGGAAATGTAAATTGCTACAAAATTACAATAATCAGACCAAAATAAATGTATTCGTCATATTCCAATGTCCAATGTTTAAGATAAATATACATCCGCCATAACAAAAATTTAAAATTATATGCATTAACTAATTAACTGTAGCCAACATTTACTTTGACAAATTACGAATATATTTCTGATCATATTATGTCAATTTTTTATTTATATATGGGTATTGAACGTGTGCTTTCTAGACCTATCGACTATATCAGAACACGACTTATAAACCAACTTAAATCTAGAACAGACACAATATCAAGCCCACCTATCCCTCTCCTCTAGACATTAATTCATCATTGCGAAAGGGGAAAACCACATTTACTTAACGATACATTTTTGGTCATGCAGGGATTCCCGGATATGCTAACGACTAAGCTAAGGTGTCGGACTACGATATAAATAATTATAAAATAACAAATAGTTAAACGTATGTGAATTAAACCAAAAGTAATACCGTGCTTTGTTTAGAATAAGTTATGTTAAATATAAATCAAGCTTCTTTAAGTTGAAAGTGAAATTATATCAAGTTGATATAGTGTAAGCCAGCTTAAGTAAGTGGATATTAATTTGACCTTAAATGGAAATTATTTAAACCCAAAATATTGACTACACTTAGCAAGGCCTACATTTTTTAAAATTTAAATATTTAACTTTATAGTTATGTGTTAAATTGATTAGTGGAATATCATGTTTATATCGAGAAGGCCTAAAAATATTTTGTTAAATTTGACACTTAATACTAAATAAATATGGATTTTTAAAAATTTCGGACATCGCTGGCCTGGATAATTTGGACCCCCCCTCTCCCCCCCCCCCGAATGAATTATGTACACTTCTTTCCCTATCAGACCGCACTATGGACCTATTTTATAGCTGCACCATAGTGGCATCAAGCAAGGTAACAGTCCTATATTGACTGATTACTCTATGAACCTATCTTATGATCTGCTCTATAGTGGATCCAGCAAGTTAAACTTGCTACCTTTTAGGGTAAATGGAGTGTACATTTAGCGATGGTGTCCTATAATCAAATTTTCATAGACCAAGCTTTCAAGAAACTATTGATATTTTTTTTGCAGCCAAGATGTATAATATTTTACTACTTTATTTGCGTTATTTTATAGATATTAATAATATATATCAAAGCGACAGCTGCAGATAGCATGATCTAACGTATGAATATATGAAAGTAGCCGCCAGATAAAGACGTTGCTTTGAAAATTGGACTGTATCAATTATCAAAGCATTTAATGTAAAACTAGTCCAATCAATTGGACAAATTTGGTCCACTCTGTAAGCCTACTCCTTCTACATAAATTATATTCATATTCCAATTCACCCTAAGTATTCACTCATAGAAATAAGTTATGAAGCCATCTTAATCTAAAAGTATAACTGATAGAAACTGTTCCCCTACAGTAAAATCGTCAAATAACCGAAGGCAGAATTTGCCTCCCGATGAATCCGAGCCAAAAGTTACCAGAAATACATTCTCCAGCAGCACAATACCAATTACCAGTTGATTAAACGATGAATGCATATGTGAGCACCCGGATGTGACTGTGTGTGTGTGTGTGTGTGTGTGTGTAAGAGAGAAAGAGAAAGGGCGTGGGGTGTCCACAGTACGGACGACCCCACGCCCAACACGCAAAAGGACAATCCTCAACGCACCGTTCTCCACCTGTTATACGCGTCCTTTTATTTTAGCACCAAATATTACTACCCGTTCGGGTTAAACGCTTTTGTACTAATTATGGTAATGGTTTTAGGGATTAGGAATGTTATATTTAGAGGAAATGTATTCGTATTTGCGTAGATGGAAAGTGTAAATCCATTTAAGAAAAGTCACCCTCAATACACTCGACCGAGATATGAACCTTGATCTCCCCGTCATCGTCAGTCTAGTCTACTGCGAGAGTTGCACGTTAGACCACGCGGCCACCGAAGCGGGTGATACGCATCTTAACTACCATTTCGCGAGTCATCGACAACGTGAGCTATGTTTATTCTGGAAGAAGTCTTGGAAGGTAAAATGGGGGAGGTGACATTTAAGGAGAAAAAATATCCTCAATTCATTTGTCCGGCATTCAAAACCCAATATTCCCATCCTCAGATATGAAGTCCAACGCAAGGGTGACGTCTTATACCATGCGACCACCGATACTGGCGATTATTTATGCCAAAAAGTCAAGGGATAAGTAAGTAAGTTTGGAGGAAATGTATGTGAATTCGCGTGGAAGGTGAGAAAGAAGCAACATTCAGGGGGTAGAAAGCGGGGGGTAACTTTATTACACTCACCTGGGATTTGAACCATGACCTCCCCGTCACCATAGAATCAGACTAGACAAGCTTTACGTCTTAACCCACGGGAGTCAAATCCAGAATTCCGCCAATTACAGAAGCTTAGAAATAAAAAAATACCAATCTTAAAAAACACTATAAGTTACCCGCGACTCGCCTAACCAGAAATCGAAAGCGGTACCCCGGTGTCGGGACTGCAGCACCAGGTGGCACAGACCCCGTGCATGTCCGGTCCTCATACGCCACTGGTTCCAGGCCGGTATCTTGGTACGAGCGATTACTATCACTCCGGGAATATTATTGACGGTCGCACCGCGTGACGCCCTTGGGCCGACGTTCGCCGCGGGACCGGGAGTTGAATCCAAGTGGGGAGATGCTTTAGTATTCGTGTAAACTCTAATGATAATAAGCTAGCAGTGACTTAAATTACCCAATCAAAGGGTGAGGATGGGAAGGGAGAGTTTTAAATAGCTGCGCAAGCACGAGAAGAGAATATATGTTAGACTAGAGTTTGTGAAAACCTCAATGAACAGGAGTCGAACGAGCTAAGCACTCGCCAATTTACATATTATATTAAGGTATTTCGATCACCAACATTTCATTGCACAATTTTAATACGAGTATAATTATAAGTTATAAGCTTTAATATTTCAAATCATTAAAGTTCACGAAATATAAGAGATCCAACTTGATATTCTATGCTTTTCGTGTATCATTGTTAAGGTAAAGTAATTAATTTATGGAGTTGAAATTTCGTATAAGTATAGGTCTACATGCATATGAGGTGTACACATTGAAACACTATTGATATAAATATTAATAATAATAGTATGAATATTTTATTCTGCACACATCATATGCATGACTATTAGTTATACTAAATTACAAACCCATACATTAATTACTTTAGTTTGAATAGTTAAAATATCAAGTTTGACCTCTTATATCTCGAGAACTGTGATGATTTGAAATTATATATATACCTATATATGCCTATATATATTCTGTTTCACTCTTCACGGCAATAATCGTGTGTATATATATATACGAATGATTGCTGTGAAGAGTGAAACAGAGCGTAAGAGGTTGTGGGACAGATACAAAGAGAAAAAGATGAATGCAAAGAAAGTAGTAGAGGAAATAGCAAATTAGATTAAAAGGAAGAAAAATAATGCAGATGTTTTGAAGAAAATAAGAAGCTATTCTGGAAGGTGGATAAAGCGAACAAAACAAAAAGAGCAAGGAAAAACCTATGGCGTTCAGAATGAGCATGGTGAGGTGATTTGGAATGAAAACTATATAAGATAGCGATGGAGAGAGTATTTTGAGCAAATGTATGACGGAAACTTATAAAGATTAACAGAAAATAGTAAAAATGTTATGATGAATGAAATAATTAATGAAGATGAGGTTCTAAAAGCTATGAAATTGTTAAAGAATGTTAAAGCTGCGGGCGTATGGGATCACAAGTGAAATTCTTAAGTGTGGAGACATAATATTACTTACCAGATTGTGTGAGTTATTCAATGTGTGAGCTGGGATTGGCCCTATTGCTTTTTATGAAGGCAAAGACAGTAAGATTGAATGTAAGAGTTATAAGAAAATTAGTTTTTTGAGTATTCCAGGCAAAGATTTTGGGAGAGATTTATTTGAGAGGGTGCGTGAATATTTACATTGCATCAAGTGATTGAGAAATGTATGGCAGTAAGGAAGGAAGTTTATCGTGCATTCGTTGATCTGGAGAAAGCGTACGATCGTGTGAAGCGGAGTAAGTTAGGGGAAGTTTTGAGAGACTATGGTATGAATGCATGGCTAGTAATTGCAATTATGGTGGTGTATGATTAAAGTAAATCGTGGGTTAGGGTGATTTAAGCTTTGCGCGAATGGTTTGACAATGAACAGGGTGTTATAGGCCCTATAAGGTTGTGTTATGAATGCATGGTTTTTTAGTGTATTAATGGATAAGTGTATGAGGGATGCTTGTGAGGACGCGGTTGATGTACAAATAAACAATGTGAATGTGAAAGTGATGTTATATGCAGATGATGCCGTATTAATGGCTGAGAGTGAAAGTGACTTGCAGAATGCATTAAATTATTTGAATGTGGCGAAATGCTGAATAGATCTTCACAAAAATGTATTTAAAACTAAGGTGATAGCTTTGATAAGGACGGATCAGGAAATGATTGTCAACTTTGTATAAGCGGAAAACTGTTAGAACAAGTGAATGGTTTTGTGTATCGGGGAAGAATATTCTATAAAAATGGAAGGAGAGATGGTGAAATCAACAGACGAAAGAGACAAAGATGGTCGTATATAAAAGTGTGCTAATGCCAACATTGTTTTATGGATGCGAAGCGTGGGTTTGTCAGGAGAGACATGAGAGCAAGGTGAATGCGGTTGGAATTAGATATTTAAGAAATATATGTGGAAAACCTCGTATGAACAGAGTCAGTAATGAATGGGAGCTGAAGAAGTGGGGTTTGAAAGAGAATCCAATAGGTCGATGTGAAAGAAGCGTCTTACGTTGGTTTGGGTATGTTGAAAGAATGAGTGTGGATCGAATGACTAAACAAACATATGAAGGTAGAATGTGTGGATCAAAAGGAAAGGGTAAGCCATGTAATACGTGATTAAATGTTGTAGACGAATGTATGAAAAAGAATAGCATCAAGAGTTTTAAGAATAAAGGAGCATATAAGGCTCGGTGTATGGATGTTGTTTAAGCATATGAGTATACAATGATAGGGAAGTGTGAAGAAAGTTAGTGAGGATGGATTAAGTACGGAGTTGTTTTTTGAGCTGTATTCAAAATTTCTTACCTACCCCGTAAGGAAACGACGTGATTAGGTATGTATGTATGTATGTATGTATGTATGTATATATGTATGTACTAGATAGCTGTTGCCCACGGCTTTGCTCGCGTGGAAGTTGATTATATACAAATACGAAAATATACATATGTATTTACAGATTAATTTAAAATATTACGTTACGTTGATGACCATAACTTGACCTCAGATCAAAAATAATGCAAGTCCGATACAAACTTTCACCCCCTTTTTCATCCCTTATTAAATAAAATTTCCAAAATTCCTGAAACACGTATTTATTTGTTTTACGTCAATAACCGAAATACAAAATTTTGTTTATGTAACTTTCAAAATGACGGACTTTCATACATATTATCATACATATTATCATCCCCTATTTTGACCCCTTTGGGGTGGAATTTTCTAAAATCCTTTCTTAGTGGGTGCCTACATAACAAAATGAATATACACTCCGAATTTCATGCTTGTAGCCTTGATAGTTTGCGCTCGGCGATGATGAATCAGTCAGTCAGTCAGTCAGTCAGTCAGTCAATCAGGACATGTTATTTTATAAGTATAGATGTATGTATGTATGTATGTATGTATGTATGTATGTATGTATGTATGTATGTATGTATGTATGTATGTATGTATGTATGTATATATAAATATGTGTGTATATATATATATGTGTATATATATATATGTGTGTGTATATTATTTTAATCATACACTTGTTAAAATTTTCAATAAATTGTTGATGGTCGAATGACCTTAATAAAACAATATGTAGTCGTATGGCAAATTTAGAAAATCTGCACTTACATTTATGTAAAGGAAGGAACGAAATCACTTTATCGAATAAATTGAAGTAACATTTTCAGTGTAGCAAATTGAAGAGAAATTCTCTTATTTACATTGCCTACCTGTGGAGTCACGGCAAGTCAAGATCGTAATACACACGTTAGTGTATTTACAATTCATTCGGGGAGTTTTAAGTATTTAATATTGATATTAAAACCAAAACTTCTTAAATGAACCTAAAAAAATAGTCTTATATTGAAACAGACTTATTTTTTTTATCTTTAAATAGTATTTTCGTTAATATTTTTTTTAAATCGCGTACAACTCATGCTATTTGGTTTATATCAATAGGGTCAGTAGGACTCTTCCTACCAGGATGTAGATTAAAAAAAAAGTCCATGGACGCATGTGTCTACCTAGAATAAGAAACAAGTAAAAGTTAAATTGAAAATTCAAGTCAATGCTGTCGAGGTGCAAATAATAGAGTGATGATTTATATTCGGCAGCGGAAGAGGGGAAGCGCTATTTGCAGGTAAGCAAGAGGCTTCGCAGGATGAACTCATTTTCTTACCTCCTTTTTTATTTAATAAAACCGGTGACCTGGTGGTCTAGGGGTAAGGTGTCAGACTTCTGTGCTGGCGGCCGGGGTTCAATCCTCGGTCCCGGCACATATTTATCTGATTACCAAACCCTTCCTTCACTTCTGACAAGACATTTTGTGAATGTGGGGAATGCCAGGCCTCCACCGTGGTTCGGGTTCCACGTTAAACTGTAGGTCCTTCATTTCATCTCACAATCACCCTACCATTACACATTAGCGTAAGTGCGTATAACCCGAACGGGTAGTAAGACGCGGTGCTAATAATAATAATAATAATAATAATAATAATAATAATATTTAATACATAGGCGTCTAAATGCGATAGCGTCAAGTTAAGATGCAGCCCGTTACTCAAAATAGCTTCGAATTCAACAAATAGGCAACTTGCTTAAGGCAGTCAAGTTTAAGAAACATTGAACTAAGCCGATTTGATAAAAAATACTCAATAAATTAGGTCGGGTAGTAAGACTTCGAGAAAGGCTAGTGATTTATTCCATACTCTGTGTTAAAGTTATTCGCATATTTACGCTAATGAGGTGAATAAAGGAAGAAATTTAGAGGAAGTTTATCCGCATTTGCGTGGAAAGAATGTAGAAATTCGTTCAGGGAAAACCACCTCAGTATACATGGACGTGATTTGAACCCCAAACGTCCTGTAGCCAGCAAATAATACAAGACAGGACTGACGCCTATGTCCACCTGTCCACCGATGTGGGTAGAAAAACAAAGTCATTAAAGAATTAAGGTAATGGCTTCAGAAAACTTCAAATCCTTCGCAGCTTTCCCTGCACGTGAAAGAGATTTTAATCCTACCGGGATTCGAACCAAATCGCACCGAAGGTAATTGATCATAGTTTGAAAAACGTCTTAGTGAACTTAACCCCAGTTTAATGCCATAGTTATTTTTTATAAAAAAATAATACTGCGGTCTTAATACCCTTTCAGGCTATTCATTATATACGAATTACGCAAATGTGTTAGGGATAAGAAAGGTTAAATTAAGAGGGAAAATACCCGCATTTGCATGCATAGAAAGCGAACAATTTATGAAAAAACACCCTCAGTAAACCCAACCCAAGATTCGAAACCCGATCTCCCGGTCATAGGAAGTCCATTATATTGCGAGTGTGACGCCTTAGACCAGGGGTGTGCAAATTAATTTACAGGAGGGCCAGATTAAAAAAAAAAAGTTTGGCAGGCCAAAGATGTGTATTTATTAATTTTTCTTCAAATTTAATTTTTCTTAATCATACACATACACACACATAATATATTGACATGAACAAGTGTAAATACTATGAGGATGTACAACAATCATAAATACCTTAATGGCTTAGTATTAAGGTGGGAGAGAAGGGGACAAGAGAAAAGGCGAGTGTTTTTTGCAGTTTTTACGACAAAACACTTTGTTGGCCAAAATAAATAAAATTTTACTCCAATAGAAACATAGAGTTTAATTTTCTTCACACGTTAATATCAACATTTCCTGAATATCTGTCACGAGAATAGCAGCATTATCTAACAAACTTTTTAAATGAAGAGAAAATTTGTCGTTATATTCCAGAACACCCTTTACAGTTATTAAAGAAATGTTGAGGTCAACATTTGCAAAAAATTATGTTCTATGTTTGTATTGGAGCAATATTTATTGATTTTGGTAAAAAAAATGTTTCGCCATAAAAACTGCCAAAACACTGTATTTTTATCGCATCCCCTTAAATCCCACCTTAAGTTCATTCAGAATATTTATATGATGGGGTGTGAATTGAGTGAAACTGTGAATGAGCACCCGCCTCGGTGGCGTAGTTGGCTAACGCGCTTGTCGTGTTAAGCTCGACTGTTGAGGACGGGGAGATCGGGGTTCGAATCTCGGTCGGGTGAACTGGGGGTGGTTTTTCCTAAATGGTTTTCCACTCTCCCTCCACGCAAATGCGGGTTCACTTCCTCTAATTCAACCTTCCCAATTCCTAAATCCATTAACGTAATTAGTACTTAAAGCGTATAACCCGAACGGGTAGTAAGACGCGGTGCTAAATATTATTATTATTATTGTAAATGAGCTTCCACCATTTTTTCATAATCTGGGTTTAACTGTGAGGAGGTTAAGCTCAAGATAAAAGACAGATGCTAATCACTCATCAAGTCGGTTTCTAAGATCACTTTTGCCAAGTTGTATGGTTGAAAACACTTTTGAGCATGATTATGAGGTTGCAAACAATGGAATGTATTTTTCGACGTGATTTACCAAATTTGTAAATGTTTATTTTGGCATGGTTTTACAAAACTACAGTTTTGTTGTGTTTAAAAAAAGCTTCTTCACAAAGCAACACATTTTAATTATTCATCCCACTGGCCGGATTGAACACACCGGCGGGCCTTATTTGACCCACGGGCCGTAGTTTGCCCATCCCTGCCTTAGACCATTCGACCAATAAAGCGGCCATTTTTTATCTTGAAATTATATACACGAATTAATTTAGCGCCAATGAATTAAATAATTACTAAACTCGGCGGTTCACATAAAATGACAAATTTCATGCGTTTTTTTCAAAGTATTATTCGATAAAGTTCTAGAAGAGAATCTTTCAGAGCTTCTTCACACTTGGTGTGCTTCGATCAGTCTGGAAAATTCTCTGCTCTTCACACTTTATAAATAAATCATTTGCACAGTGGTTCTATGGAGAAGCTCGTGAGAAATGGGGAGAGGGGGGAGCTAAACAACATCATCCACTTTGGGATCAAATTAAAACGTTTCTCTTTCCTCATTTTTCTCTGTCAAACATTAACTTTATCTAGCTGTTTATAATGGTTCGTAGCATTTTATATACTTTTAAGATGTGGAGGAAAAAAATCAATTATTCTTTTTAACAAACGTGCAAGTTTACTAAAGGCCCACCCAGCCTGATTTGAAACAGGGTCCCACTAGGCCTGCAATTGGCTTTCCTAACTACTCGGATATTAGATCTTGCCAAAGCACCACTCGCTCAAGTCACTCCCACAATAGGCTAGACTGCCGATGACGGGAGATAAGGGTTCTAATCCCGGTCGGGTGTATTGAGTGAGTTTTTTCTATACATTTGTTATGCAACCTTTCACAACACAAATGCGGGTATGTTTCCTCTAAGATTCTACAGTCCTCATCCATAACACATTATTAGCGAAATACATATATGCGTAGCTCAATTCGTTTGTCAAACGGTATAAATACGTCATTCTCGATATAGAATGGGTATACCGATGATGGGAAGATCGAAATTTGAATCTCGGTCGGTTATACTGAGGGTTGTTTTTCCTAAATGGGTTTTCACTCTTTCTTTATCAACGCAAGTGCAGGTACACTTCCATATCAATTCAAACTTCCTCATCCCTAACACATTAGCGTAATTAGCGCATACGCGTTTAACCCAAATGGGTAGTAAGACGAGATAAAAAAAAATAATAGAAAAGCAGTGCCTATTGGAGCACCCTGTATAGTGTACAGTTGTAACCGAACTGTGTGAGTTCCAGCGTGTAGCAATGGACCAATTCAAACCAGATTACCTCGTCTGGTCGTTACACGTGGGGGAGTGTATGGGGCTTTAGAGGGAGGGTGGGGGATGTTAACTCGCTCTGGAACTGAGAGGGTTTGAGAAGGGTGGGACCTTACACTATCCGCACCTTGGTCAAGAGCAGGAGGTGTGAAGGTGGTAGGATGGGGGCGGGAGGAGGGGGCTTGTTCTTAGCCCGGTCTCAGCATTACTTTACAAGGGAGGCGGATAAGGAGGGGGCGGCGGAGGGTGTTCCTGTGAGGAGTTAACGTTCACGTCTTGATAGGACCTTGTGAGCTCGTTTAGAGAGACTCAAATGAGAGATAGGATGAATCTTGTTTCAGCCACCGCCAGCACCCCTTACCTTCCCTTTTCGACCCTAATAGTTAAGTGGTTAAAAAAATGGTCTATTCGGACCCTGGTTCCATTTCCAGGTGGTGCTGTTATACAATTTCGTGATGCTATCTAATCAATGAGTACATAAGCCTATTAGGGCGTAGTAGGAATCTGTTAGGAAGAACTGTATTTGACAGTTACAAACGTTTATATAATTACTTTCATATATTCATACGGCTAGTCATATGATCTGCAGCTGTAACTTTTGACAGATATTTTCATTAAATATAAAATAACAATAATAAACCCTAATATAGTTAAATATGATCAATGTTGACCGAAAAAAGTTTGTATTTTCTACATGTTTCTTTCCACGAGAATTCTACCATACCTATAGCATTAGGCATTTTTATCGTTTATTTTTTTACCACGTCTTACTACCCGATCGGGCTATATGCATCTGTACTGGCTACATTAATGTGTTAGGAACGAGGAAAATTGAATCTAGATTAAGTGTTTTCAAGAAGGGACAGTGGGAAACCATTTAGGAAGAACCATCCTCAATTCTCATCACGACCTCCCCATCACCTACAATACAAGTTGATTTTATCGTTTAAAAGGGAGTTAATTTTGTCCTACATATGTAGGAGAAGCATACATGAAGCTATGTTATTAGTGATATGTTTAACACACGTTGGTATTTTAAATTCACTCACTTTAATACGGGGAAGCTGAGAAATACAATTAAGCAGATATGCACACAAAATGTGCTTATATAGAGTATAAAGACTACATTAGTTGGAGTCCTGCACCAACCCCCTTAACCCATCCTGTGTACACAGCAGGGATTCGATCTAAGGTCCCTAACACTTGGGTCATTCAAGCACGCCAGTAGAACAAGCTGGCGGTAAATGGAGTAGGATGACAGTAAATTTATTAAAAGGAGCTTGAAGAAAATGTATGTAAACAAATAACAAAATTCGTGTTGAGCTCGTCTGCTGAGGACGGGGAGATCGAGGTTCGAATCTCGGTCGGGTGAACTGGGGGTGGTTTTTCCTAAATGGTTTTCCACTCTTCTTCCACGCAAATGCGGGTTCACTTCCTCTAATTCAACCTTCCCAATTCCTAATCCATTAGCGTAATTAGTACATAAAGAGTATAACCCGAACGGGTAGTAAGACGCGGTGCTAAATATTATTATTAAATAACAAAATAATAAGAAACTATATTAAAAAAAGAATTGTAAATATAAAATAGTTATCTAAGGCGCAACTCTCTCAATAAACAAGTCTGCCGATGACGGAGAGATCGTAGTTCGATCCCAGTCGGGTGTACTGAGGATGGTTTTCCACTATTTTTTCCATGCGAATGAGGGTACAATTCTTCTAAATTTAGCCTTCCTCATCCCTAACCCATTAACCAAGTGGAATAGGAAAAGCGAGTAAAAACCAAGTGGACAAAGAAACTTAGCCGGTGATAAGGTAAAGGCGTCAGGCTCATCTTTTGTCGATGACGGTAATTTCAGGATTCGCATCCCGGCCCTGTAAAATGAGGTGGGCACCCCCGCCACCCTTAAATCGTTGTCTACTCTCATCCCTTGTAAATGTAGATACGCCTCCTCTAATTATAGCTTCTTCATTCTTACCCCGCTCGAGTAAATATGCTAATAGCCCGGATAGTAAGATAGTAAGATGCGTTCCACACGACATTAAAAAAAACCATAATCCTAAACATAAAGCCAAAATAATTTACCAACGATATTATTATTATTACTATCGAAATACCAAAGTTAAACTATCCTAAAACGTTAAACCAATAATTTAACTTATATTTAAAAAAATACTAAACGGTAGCTAATATATTTATTTCGACAAGGAAAAAAAACTTTAATGGATGATGTCCCTAATAATTAATAAGGACATTTCCCAAAGCGGAAGTGCGTCATCTGACAAATGGGTTTTCCGATCAAAGGTAGGAGTTAAAATGTAACAATACTTAGCAAATTTTTTTAAATAAAGGTGCGCTATAAAATAAAAACACTGTTATTATGTGGGTTTAAAAAAAATAAACAATATCAACATAAAAGAAAAGGGTGGATGATTTGGATGCTTATCTTTGCGTGTCTTTACAAACAAACAAACAAACAATAGCAAAAATGTGTCCAAACATTAAAAGGAGAGTAAAATTTATATTCAAAAATAATTCCTCTAAGTAAATAAAAAACAAAAGAGTTTTTTGTAATTTTTTTTTTTTAATTTACTTAGCGATACAGTAAAACATAGGCCTCTAATCTTTAGCCAGCTATAAATAACACATAAAATTATAATTATTTCTAAAAATAACAATTTTTAATAGTATAATGCAGACATACATAGTCGTAATATATTTTTAAAGAGACCATAAATCAAAAATATAAATTAAAAAATGTTTTTAACGGATCACCGATAACTGGAAATCTAACTGCCCGGTAGAAAAAAAAAATCATGAATATGCGATTACGTGAACAGCAATAAGTCACACATACAGACTTATTTTTTTTTATTCGTGTCGCAATAATTCTAACAAAACAGTACCGGGAGAAAGGGTTGGGAGGGGGAGGTGGGTACCTAGGTAAGCAATCTTGTAAAAATATATTTCCCACCATGAAACATGTCGTTAAATAAAACAAAAAAAAAACAAAAAAATCAGGGCGAAGGTAGGCAGCAAGTGAGGCACGCCATGGATGCCAATTAAATCAGCGAGGGGGCCGGGAACTTTAATAATGCATGGGGAAATAACGTGACCAGTCGGGACAATTAAACCCGCACGGAACTGTTTTCACGTGGGTGCGGAAGTTGGGGGAGGGGGAGCGACAGTTCGACTCCCTTGGGGGGGGGATTAAGCTAATATTAACGTATAAGGTAGGGAACCTTAAATCTTACGCTTTGTTCGTAGAAATGTGTTGAGAAAATGAGCTAAACGGGATTCGTTGGGCTATCTCTTATACAGAAATAAGACAAACCCGTAAGGAGAACATTATTATTTCCTAGATATTTGTTAACGTTAGCAGTGACCAACCAGCATTTCCCCCTTTCTTGCTCCCTTGTTGTCATTTACATCGTCCCCGCGTTCTTTCTATCTTGTCTATTTTATCAGTCCTTGCTCCATTGTTGTCATTTACAAAGTCCTAGCCGACCTCAGCGGTCTTGAGATAAAGTGCTCGCCTTAGGTCTCAATGTTCATGGGTTCAAATCCAGCCGGGGTCAACAGATTTTTCTTGAGCGATAAAAATCCGTAGCACAACTTTCTTCGGAGGGGAAGTTAAGCCTTCAGTCTCTTGTCGATTGTGGCATGCAAGAGAACCCTGGAAGGTTTGTGAAAATACCTTTCCCGGCAAAATTGGTAGACCTTTCTCTCTCGCTCATAGAAATCCTCGTGTGCTGATATAAACAGTTGGTTCATAAAGTGCATATTAAATGCCTTAGATAAAAATAAATGGTACGGTGCGCCGCACAGACTTTCTCCCGCTTTTATCCTAAAATAGATATTTAATAAAAACGCGAAGGATTTGTGAAACGAAATAATAGGTCTATACATTGTTGTATAAACACTACACCAAATATCATATGAAATAATATACAATATTACTTACTTACTTACTCACTCTATGGCATTAGGAACTAGAAACACAGTTACAGAAAAATTGAGAAAAGAGAAACATATTTGTCCACCAAAAAGCATAAAAATCAAATTAATTTTCAAAGGCCTGAATTAAAAAGTACATAAATATATTTACTTATAGCTCAGAAATTATTGGTTTTATAAAAATATATTTCAAATAATAGATTTTTTATATGTAATAGTAGGTCTACTACAATTTTACAATAAATTATCTTATATAATGTGCGGAGAAATGATGAAAATTGGAAAATTGCCCTCGTGTAAAGTACCCTCAAAGTAATTTTAATGAGGTAATGAGTATAGTGATAAACAATGTTGAGACATGTAATTTAATCAAAATAATAATAATAGTAGCACCACGTCTTACTACCCGTTCGGGTTATACGCTTTAAGTACTAATTACGCTAATGGATTAGGAATTGGGAAGGTCGAATTAGAGGAAGTAGAGGGAGAGTGGAAAACCATTTAGGAAAAACAAACCCCAGTTCACCCGACCTAGATTCAAACCTCGATCTCCCCGTCCTTGGCAGTCGAGCTCAACACGACTAGCGCGTTAGCCAACTACGCCACCGAGGCGGGTGTGAAATTTAATCAAAATCGTTAGAGATAATTTTGAAAAAAAGTTTGTTTTTTCTCTCTTTTACCATTCATTAGACTACCCCTAAATTTAGGGTTAGCAATCTAATTCCAAAAACTCCTCGGGTTGGGGGGGGGAGGCACCTTATGAACACCCCAGATACCACGTTATAGTCCAATCTGTAAAATAGTTTAGACTCTAGCCCGAGGTACATACAGATGGCAACGCTAAAACAACTTTTTCTGTTTCAGAAAGTCATGAAACGTTGACATTTATCAAAATCTTAGAGTTAGATTTTTTTTACGATCACAATACTTTCTCTCTGAGGTGTATAGAGAAAGTAAAAATAGATAGTTCTAGCTTCCTTTTCTATTTAACGTTTAGTTTCCGAACCAATTGATTATAGCCTACCAGTACACGACTTACAAACCTTCTAATAATGCTAATATTCAGTTCCCTGGCCGTCAATTCATCAGCGTGAAAAGTGAAACGTAAATTTGATCAGTCTTAATTTGTTCATGCTATGACGATAATCGAACCCTGGAGCCTCAGATAGGTAGGCAGACGCGCTATCGACTGAGCTAAGGAGTCGAATCAAGAACCTTGACTCCCTGGTAGAATCCATCTCTCATTTAACAATTCTGGATGAAACGTTTAAGGACGGCGCCTACCTGAAGGTTTTGCTCCGGTATTTCTAACGGGAAGCTCTGAAACTTCAAAGCGATTAAAACAATCTTCGTCTATTCAGACCTCATTGATCCAGATATACGGTCTATCAGGACTGAGATTTTGCATTAATTTATTTTTAATACATGACCGCACCGCTCGTAAACATCATTCAAAATTGGCACAACAAAAAAATCACTCATTATTCTATGAGTGACTAATGGTTCTAATATATTTCAAGCGTTTTCTAATTTGTTAGAGTGAAAAATATTATGGTGAGTTGTAGTAATATATATTGTGTTAACGCATGTTTCCTAATAATTGCCAGTTTTTCGTTAATCCCGATGACACCCGTTCTCAATTAGGCTGGATAAACGAGGTTTCACTGTAGATCCTTATTTATAACCATTTGTTTTGATCTCAGAACTGCAACATTTCACGTGAAACGTCCTTGAAAAGAAACTTTTTAGAGCTATTTTTTAAGCATAAAACTTAAAATATATACATCGTTAAGCCTCTATTTTTACAGAAACTATTTTTTGAAGTAATAAATCACTTCTTAAATAACCACGGAGTTATTGTAAAACTTCGAAATACCTTGGAGCTCCAGTAGACGGCCCATTTAAGGTATTCTCTTTTTTTATTTGATGTCTTTAATTTAAAGGGCACTTTTTAAACACGTGTTATGTGTTTGAGACGTTTAATCAGCATTGTCATCCATTTCAGTGGCTGAATGGTCTAAGGCATCACTCTCATGTTAGAATGGCCTGCTGAAGACTGAGAGATCGGGGTTCGAATCCTATTCGGGTCTACTGAGGGTGGTTTAGTCTAAAAAGTTTCCCGAGCTCCTTCCACGCTAATTCGGTTAAATTACTTCTAAAATGCTTCCTTCATCATCCCTACCTCATTAGAGAAGTATCATATATGCTGTAGGACGCGGTTACAAAAAATATATTAAAAATAAGATTTGTTTTAGAAACATCAAGGAAGTGGACAATATGATTTATTGGAAACTTTTGAAACGAACAAAAGCGTGATCCTATCTTTAAATAGACGGACCTTGATCCCAGTTAAAAACCAAACATTAAGATAGCTATACTATATACAATTGAGGCGTTCAAATAGTTGTTTAAATGGTGTTGAATCTTTCTACCCATTGTAAAAACAGGATGACCTGCTCCGCTCGAATCCCAACACTGGCATTAATTCGCGTCTCGTAGGAAAACTAATCACGTGACAAGGAGCAAGCAGCCTCCCTCTGATTGTCGGGAAAACGAGGACGAGTGTCGCCCCGCGCGGCAGTAATGGGAACAACCGGCCAGCTTAGGATTACCAGCGCAACAAAAAAAAATTCATCCCCCTCACTTTTCCGGGCATATTATGACGTCACGTAGCAGGATTAAAGCTCCCGCTAGTCAAAGATGATTAGAGCCAGTATCTTTATTTGTGGGTGTGTGTGTTAGCTGGTAAAGAAAAAAGGAACGTATTAATAAAAACGCTGTGTGTTATGGATGAATAAATAGTTCCTATTTGATGTTACAATCCACGCCGGAGCTTATAGCCCGTAAGAGCCACTTCACATCGGTATATCTGCATTTAGCACTATAATGCCATTTTCAAAGGAAGCTCCTCTTAAAAAGTATTATCGTTATTAGGTGTCCTGTCTTTCGATAGGTCCGTTGCTTTGTCCAAATTGAGTACTCCAGCAACATTCTTTTTTAGATCCTGAAACTCTTTATCTTAGGTCATCCACCAGTTGCATTCGTGGTCTTCTTTGTCCCCTTTTCTCTACCAATTTTCCTTATATGACGTCAATCAATATGACATTTCTTCTCAAAAAGCGAACCAACCAGTCGGCCTCTCTTCGTAGAATCGCCTGTAGAATGGTTCTATTTTAATTAACTCATATTAGAACTTCTTCATTAGTCACCAAACACTGTCCACTTTATCCCCTCTATTCTCCTCCAGCACCACCTTTCAAAGGATTCTAGATATTTATTCTTCCTTTTTCACTCAGGATCAATGTTTCAGCTGCATACAAATCGATGCTCCATTATGTGACACTCATCAGTTTCTTCCTCATTACCAGGTCCAGTTTGAATGTCAGTAGTAGCATCTCTCTTATTGTTGAAAGCAGGCTTGGCCATTGCTCTCCAGGTCCAGTTTGAATGTCAGTAGCAGCATCTCTCTTCTTGTTGAAAGCAGCCTTGACCCTTGCTCTCCAGGTCCAGTTTGAATGTCAGTAGCAGCATCTCTCTTATTGTTGAAAGCAGCCTTGGCCATTGCTCTCCAGGTCCAGTTTAGAATGTCAGTAGCAGCATCTCTCTTCTTGTTGAAAGCAGCCTTGACCATTGCTCTCCAGGTCCAGTTTGAATGTCAGTAGCAGCATCTCTCTTATTGTTGAAAGCAGCCTTGGCCATTGCTCTCCAGGTCCAGTTTGAATGTCAGTAGCAGCATCTCTCTTATTGTTGAAAGCAGCCTTGGCCATTGCTCTCCAGGTCCAGTTTGAATGTCAGTAGCAGCATCTCTCTTATTGTTGAAAGCAGCCTTGGCCATTGCTCTCCAGGTCCAGTTTGAATGTCAGTAGCAGCATCTCTCTTATTGTTGAAAGCAGCCTTGGCCATTGCTCTCCAGGTCCAGTTTGAATGTCAGTAGCAGCATCTCTCTTATTGTTGAAAGCAGCCTTGGCCATTGCTCTCCAGGTCCAGTTTGAATGTCAGTAGCAGCATCTCTCTTATTGTTGAAAGCAGCCTTGGCCATTGCTCTCCAGGTCCAGTTTGAATGTCAGTAGCAGCATCTCTCTTATTGTTGAAAGCAGCCTTGGCCATTGCTCTCCAGGTCCAGTTTGAATGTCAGTAGCAGCATCTCTCTTATTGTTGAAAGCAGCCTTGGCCATTGCTCTCCAGGTCCAGTTTGAATGTCAGTAGCAGCATCTCTCTTATTGTTGAAAGCAGCCTTGGCCATTGCTCTCCAGGTCCAGTTTGAATGTCAGTAGCAGCATCTCTCTTATTGTTGAAAGCAGCCTTGGCCATCTTGACCATTGCTCTCCAGGTCCAGTTTGAATGTCAGTAGCAGCATCTCTCTTATTGTTGAAAGCAGCCTTGACCATTGCTCTCCAGGTTCAGTTTGTTAGTTAGTAGCATCTTATCTCAGCACACAAGAATCCCTATAAGCAAGAGCGAAAGGGCCTAACAATTTTGCCGGAAAGGTACCTTCCCATACCTTCCAGTGTTCTTTTACATGCCACAATCGACATGGAGCAGACGGCTTTACTTCCCCTCCGAAGGAAATTGTGCTACGGATTTTTATCGGTCAAGAAAAATCCATCAACCCGGACTGAGTCTGAACCCAAGATCATCGAGTCCTGTTAGAATAGGGTAGTTAGGTAAGGTTAGGTTAGGTTAGCTATTGTTCTCGGTAATATATAATGACTGGTTATCTATAAATTTCTCACGAAAAGTATGAAATATAACAGCCATATTAATTGATTTCATACTTTGCTAAAACCACTTAGGAATTATATAGATGGCCTTGGCATTTTATAGAATGCCAGGTTTACACACATTGCCGTTAACATATATATTATAATCTAAAGAATAACCGAGTAACCAGTAATCGATACCAGTTCTCACCAAACCTTTTCTTGAAGTTCTCAGCTGGAATTAAAAAAATAAACATGCTGGTCCCTCTCGGTCATTTCTTGAGCAAGTCCACGACGAGGGTTTGAATTATTGAAATTTTAATCAACCCAAAGAAGACGATACGATTAGCTGATATATTGATCCATCCGAGGGGAAGTTAAATGTATACGTGTCTTCTCAACCTAACTCTCTCTTTATCTAGCTGTCCCACCTTCTGTTTCCTAATCTAATGTAATTGGGTGGGAAAAAAAGTCCCTTTTTTTCGTGTATATACATATATATTTCTTTTCAATTACCTAGTTCTGTTTACTTTACGGTTCATTTCTTACAATCCATTGTCTTGTCCGTGCGCATCAAATATTTCAATTCGAGGACGTTTTACATTAACACATTACTAATGGAACAAATGAAGATCGAGTACTTTGTGGTTATTTTACTTTTTATTTAGTCAATTTCTTAAAATAAACAAAAAAAGCGAAGTAGTGGATAACAATTACGATAAAAAAATAATGTATAAGTAGGGCTATATTCTTTTACAAAAAAAATCAAATATAGAAATCAAATATTATCAACTAAAACCAAATGTCGGCTGCTTAGAATATGTTTAGAATTTTTTTTTTTTTTTAGATTTTAAATTAAACATGATTTATAAGACAGCAAACATCATTATACTAAAAGCTTGATGATGACAGAAGATTACTTGACCCAAAACTTATTTTCTCATTTACATGGATTCGTAATAATATTATATTACATGTATTATAATTTTTGAAGTTATACTTCTTTAGGCGCGTTATGAAAAAATTATGAGAGTGAAATTTTAAGATGCGCGCGCATCACTGTAACACAAAAGTAACAGGTTGAAGTTAAACCGCTCATTAAGTCTCGAAAAA
>CABFVZ010001351.1:147674-178737 GCA_902151445.1 Timema monikensis
AAAAAAAAAAAAAAAAAAAATGGCAAATGGACTTAAACGGTTGTACTATTTTAAGCCTCAAATTATACAAAAACTAAACATAAAAAAAATTAAGTGAGAATTTTTAAATAAAAATGTTGTAGCATCGCAACCAGTTTTAAAACAATGTCCAACCGGACAGATCATTCTTTTCTGCTTCTTAAAAAAAAAACAAGAAAACAGTGAACATGGCTACAATTTTTCCCACCGGTAGAAGCTAGGGTTTGTCCGTCCTACCTATTTAAGACAGACAAAAGCTACACGGACCTTGTAGACAATGTCTTCATTAATAATTGCAGTCTACCTCCCCCACTGCCCCCTTCCATTTACATAACCCGACTGTCCAAATTAATAGAAATGAAGCCAAGGTTTTTTTCAAAGAAACTTGTTGATAATGACCGGGTCTTTATGAATGGTGAAGCTGGGTCATCCTACCTTTTATTCTTACTCATGAATCATAGTCAAAAGATACAAAAACCGCGTCGCTCATTTACATACGAGGATTCGGAGAAGAGACGGGAGGGAAGGGGGCAAAGAGACAAACATAAGAGGAAAGCTACCGGGATGGGGCTTCTTTTTATTCTTCCTTGAAACAAATAAAAAAAAAAATCTTAACTAAAATACAAGTATTTTCACTCTACACCGTATACATTACAGTGTAAATGCGGCAAACGGGCCTGTGTCCTTAGAAGCCCGCAGTTGCCAACGTGAGGAAAGAAAATACTCAATCTTTTCGTGTGTGTTTTTTCTCTCTCTAACCTACCGTATGTAGTTGTGGCGACATCACTATTTAAATACTAGACAAAGAAGATTTTTCGTTGTCTAACTTTCTTTAATTTTTTTTTTAAATTTCTTTGCACGTATTTTTAAAAATCTTTTTAAGAGAAAAAGAAACATTATATGCGAAGATGGTCACTTAGTAAAAAAAGGGGGGCGGATTAGAGTGACAAAATATTTGCACTTATGGATACGGTACGATATATATTTTGGCATGACAGCTGGGATGGTTACATCTACGGCGTTTTTAATCAACATAAGATAATAATAATAATAATAATAATAATAAAGATAAATATGGTTAATATTTTCTTGTAAAATAAAAAGTAATTATTTTTTGCCATTCTGTGGGAATTTTAAGCATGTTTAAGAAAGTATTCTTTAAATTGAAAAATGACTCATGGACGATGACGAGTCTTGGTTAGATCACTAGTTAAAGGATTGGCGCACTAAGCCAAAATTTCCGTGTTCGGTTCTCGTGTCCAGGTGTCATTTTTCAATTTCCAGAATATGATATCTATATGGAGTAATCTTCACTAAAAAACATAAATAATAGCTTTGGATATTTGATTCATTGGCATAAACTACTTTAATTCACTCTACAACCCGTTTGACCTGTGAGGAGAAAATCTTACCTCGACTGGCTGTACTATGGCCCTATTTTATAAGCTACACCATAGTGGAAACGTGAAAGGTAAGGTTGCTACCTTACAGGATAAACAAAGTGTGCATTAAAACTATGGAGCTGTGCGAAGCTTCGAAATACCGCGGTCAAAGGAAAAGGTCAAATCTCTTTTGCGTCCATTTCGACATCCATAATAAGCTTCGCATCTTTGAAACAATTCGGATGAATAAGAAAACTTTTGTATTTTATTAAACGATTTGAAATATTTCACTAAATACGAGACATGAGTAATTCAACATAAAATAATTTATAAAACAACTGCTACTAAACATTATTTTAACACAGACTAGTGATTGAATGACATATATAACGTAAGCATAATATATAAATTCAGAAAAACCTGCCAGCATAAGATCATAGCGTGTATTTACTCTTAACTTTCCTATGCACTTGGTGGATAGTTTTAAAAGTTAAAAAGTAGTGTGATGGGATATCAACAAATCTTCAAATTCTGCTCCAAATTGTCTTCGCATGTTTTAATCTTTGCATCTTTTCTTCGTCTTCACTTCAAATTTAAAAATTGATAACACCTAAAAAAACAAACTATAGTAGCATCTAAGATTAAAGTATTCCAGAGTAAAAGTAATTACGTGAACACAAAAGAAAAATATTTCTTAGGTCTTAAAACAAATCTTTGTTTTAAAAAGAGGTTGAATAATTATATTAAGAAAAAATAAATGAAAAAGGTAAATGTTTATCAAAATTTAAAAAAGTCATTAAATTATCAGCGCTAATCAAAACCAAACCTTTAAGCATCGGCTTTAAGCGCTCAGCTAAATATTTTCGAATCTTTAACCGCTCCCCCTATACACTCCCCCTAACAAATACTATTGCCAACATTACACCTATGAGCTACTTTCTCACGACTCTAGATTAATAAACCCAAACTGTCTCGTACCACGCGGTGAAAAGGTTTCGTGACCCACTGTTTGAGGGAAGTAATTTCACACCAGTTTAAGACTTTGCAGTAAATAAAACTTATACATCATTAGATGTTCCCTTGTTTGATGACCAAAGCTCGATAAACGATATATGTTAGAATAAAGCTGTTCTCATATTTTAGTCGTTTTCAAAATGAAACCTTAATTTACCCCTATTTTTAAACCTTAAAATACAACATTAATTGTAATTCAAATCTTGAAATATGTCTACAATAGACATTGCATTTCAATATGTAGCTCTATGTGTAAGAATTGTTTCTGTTTAAACCTTTTTTTTGAACTGTACAGAAATAAACTGTTATTTTATAGCCTTTATATTATTTTTTTATCAAGTGAGGAGAATTTTTCTGTTCTTAACAAAGCAATTACGCAGCTGTACCCCCAAATAATAATATAACGGACAGTTTTACTATCTCGTAAATGAAACACAAGGGGGATATCACCTCCCCCCTCCCCCTTTCCTTAGTGTCCTGTTCTGTCCAGTTAGGTAGCAATGATCCGAACCCTTTCCCTCAAGAGATCCTGTTCTGGACATTAGCGATGGGGGCATAGGATAAACAACTATCCCCCCCACCCTATAACCCCCTGGGTGATTGAAAAAACAAAGAGAAACTAGTTTTATACATTTTTACTGTTCATTATTTCGTCGGCCAGTAAAACCAACCATTCCGTGTTTCGCTATTTAGACAAGACAAATGTAGGGTGGGAAGGGGTAGAGTTTTATATATTAAAATAAAAGGGGGATGATAATAGATTGTCGGTAGAGAGAAATGCCCTAACCGGTTAGACAGACTTTTTTAAAACCGTTTCTAGTTAGACTAGAAAACGCGCCGTGTGAAACTAGGATTAAGTGTCAAAGAGTTCAACTCGCATCTTTAAAAGAAAATGATATAAAAAAAAATCAACGCCATTATCTTACGATATGTTGCAAGTATTACGATCGTTATGGTTGGATTGCTGCTTACGTAGGGTCGTCAAGAAGAAATTAAAAAACTCGAAATAAAAAAAATAGTCCTTTTTGGTTTTGGTGCCCGTGGTTCTTTTTATAGCAATGGAGTCTCTTAGATATGAATATTCCAGTTTTCAAGTCACACGAGTTTTTTTTTACATGTGAGAAGTTATATTCTTTTTTTTAGCACCGCGTCTTACTACCCGTTCGGGTTGTACGCCGATAAATGATCATTCACAACATTATGTCTGAAGTAGAGACTTGAAACGTTGCTAAAATATTTCTGGTGGGAAATGTAGGAAACGCGATTTAAGGGGAGTATTTTTTGCAATTTTTATGACAAAACATTTTTGCTCAAAATAAAAAAAAAATATTTTTCCAGTTGAATCATGGAGTTTAATTTTTTTTCACATGGTGACGTCAAAAAATCTTAAATATCTGCCATGAATATAAAGGCATTAGACTATACATTTTTTATATGAAGAGAAAAAGATGTCATTAAATTCCAGAACACTGATCACATTTTACATTCAACAAAATGTTGATATCACCAAGTTAAGATAATTAAACACCGCCCTTAATTCGTGTTCCCTACACTCCCACCTTAAAGACGTGGTTTTCTTACTAAAGATATTTATGCCAACCACATTTCCAAAATGTTATTCTAATTTGTTTAAGTTGGTTTTTTGACTGAGTATTAGTACTCGTTATGGTTGAGTGCATATATTAATTACGTTAGAGTAATAGGGAGGATAAAAAGTAGAATCTTAGAAGAAATGTACTTGAATTTGCGTAGAGGTAGAGTTGTAAGCCATTTAGAAAAAAAATTCTACATCCAACTGGGATTCGAGCCCGGTAATCCAGTCCAACACGAGAGTGACGCGTTAGACCATGCAACCACCGATGCGGGTTTCTCTTACCTATCTCTCGAGATATATATATATATATATATCGATATAGATGGATATATATTTATGTAGACTATATACATTATTATTATTTTTAGCGCTTAGACTAAATAAAGTATTGGGTTACAATCTTTACATACAATTTTATAAGCCCATTTCCGGTGATTAAAATTAAAAGAAAACGACTCAACCTATTTTGACAAACGACAACTACTAAGTTTAAAGATTAGCGGTCCAGGACGTCGGCAAAAATAACAGCTTTCAAAAGAAAAAGAATATCTATCTTTTCCTTCTGTGTGAGCAATGGCTCATCTGTACAATAATCCTTTGTTTACATAACAATGGAAACCATGATTAGTGTACGATTGTAAATCGGTAGACACAATTATTTATTTTTAATAAAAAATAATAACTCAATTCTCACTTGAGTGGAATGGTGCAACAAATAGATACAGAGCTGGGATAGGGACCGTTTAAAGGTTCTCATCGTGGCGAGAAGTAGAAAAATATAGGTTTTGCTTGGAATTAAACACACAAAAACTCCAAATTTTTGGAGAGTTTATAGTCTTTGACGAGTAAACCTTTAACTAAAAAGTTGGTGACTTGGTGGCCTAGGGGTAAGGTGTCGGACTTCTGTGCTGGGCGTCCAGGGTTCAATCCTCGGTCCCGGCACAGATTTATCTGATTACCAAACCCTTCCTTCACCTCTGACAAGACATCTTGTGAATGTGGGGAATGCCAGGCCTCCACCGTGGTTCGGATTAAACGTTAAACTGTAGGTCCTCCATTTCATCTCACAATCGCCCTACCATTTACACATTAGCCTAAGTGCGTATAACCCGAACGGGTAGTAAGACGCGGTGCTAATAATAATAATAATAATAATAATAATAATAATAATAATAATAATAAATAACTAAAGAGTTGAGTGAGGCTTCATTCTATTGGCACCGTGCAAAGTCCAGACGATATTTGAATTCACCACACGAGCGCGCAAGACGGCCACGTTTTTAAGTTCTTGCAGGGAAAATCCAAGCGGCATCATGTCTACCGCGATCAAATATTCGAAAATCCTAGAATATAACTTAACGTTTCTACCTACTTGGACAACCACAGTACTTTTTTCAGAATTTGTTATAAAAACCTTAAAAGACATGAGCATATTATTAAAATTCCCCTATTCCAATTGTTTTACTTTGAAAAAAAAAATTGTTTTCTAATGAGATTGTTAGTGCAGACATATTTTCAAAGTTTTTTCCTAACTGAGATAGATGGCTAGTATAAGTGTATGAAATGATAATCATGAACTGAATTTTATTTTTATATAAGACTCATTCCTCTAACAACAATACTTTTCTCAGTTTGATGTGTTTAGTTACGAGCTCTTCACGAGAGCCAGTTTTTCGATAAACTGAAAATTGTCAGAAAAATATTCCGTTCCTACATTTATTTTTTCTGATCTACTATTACTAGCTTTACAAGAATTATTATTATTATTATTATTATTATGTTAAATACTTTAAATCACATTTGGTCATACACTCTATTTATAATATATTTTACCTTTCTTGTATATAGATAAATCTTAAATTTATAATTTGTTGTATACTTTGTCTGACAATAATTCAGCTCGGTCATTAATATGTCTTCCTTCTGTGTTAAAGGTCCCAGGTTCGATTCCCGACATACTATATATTAATCTTTGGTGAATTGTCAGCCTACGAACTGGATGTTGAGAATTTCATATTACTGTATTAATTTGTTTTATAAATCGTGTGCTGATATCATAAGTGTGTTCAGAAAGTGCACATTAAATATCCTTAGTAAAAAAGAACTTAAAAAGTTGAAAGGGATGTATTGCGTTATATTAGACAAACCTACTCTTATCATTACGTTCATTATTAAATCACTATTATAATGTCCAGCTTCCCTTCAAGCACAACCGTCAGTGACCGAACGGAATAACGGAATGGTCTTTCTGACAATCTTCAGTTTATTGAAAAACTGGCACGCGTGAAGAGCTCGTAACTAAACTCATCAAACTGTGGAAAGTATTGATGTTAGAGGAATGAATCTTATGTCAAAATAAAATCCAGTTCATTATGATCATTTCGTACACTAATACTACCCATCTATCTCAATTAGAAAAAAACTTTTACACAGATTGATAATATGTTTACACTAAAAATCTCATTAGAGTTATTTCATTAGAAAACAATTTTTTCAAAGCAAACCAATTAGAATATGGGGATTTTTTATAATACCCTAATGTTTTTAAAGATTTTTATAACAAACTCTGAAAAAACCACTGTGATTGTCCAGATAGTTTACGAGAAACGGTGAGTTATGTTTTAGGATTTGCTAGTATTTGACCGCGGTAGACACGATGCCGCTAAGATTTTCCCTGCAAGAGCTTGCGAGGTCGTCACGAGTCGCGCCACCAGTACTGGCGCCCATAGCCTATAGAGCTTTCCCCAATAAAAAGTTATGAATAAAATTCAGCGCGATAATCTGCAACTATCATTGAAACGAACCACTTGTCTTTATGAATTTCATACTAAAACCTGCACTGGTATATTCCGTTCACGATAGGTTTTTACCTGGATGACAGTTCGAAAATGATATGTTTAGGTTTTGGGTTACCAACACTTGTAAAAGATCACAGCTTTGTTATAAATGTAAAGATCTTTAATTACCTGATATATATTACATTTAAAATAACTTAAACCTAAGTTCTCTCATATTATTTCATTTTTTTAAATAATTTCTTTTTATCCCACTTGAAACAATATTTTAAACATAATTAAAAATACTTATTCTTTGTTTTGGAACGTTATTGATTTTGTGTAATATAGTTCACACATCAATATCTTTTAATATAGGCATCGTATTTACTTTGAAAAGAGTAAATTCTTGTCATTTTTTACATACAATAAATGATTTTATGATTATTTATATCGTATTTTGAAATATTTAACTGAATAAAATATTTTCATCAACTGCGTGTCTGCATCATTGTAAAAAAACTTGTTTACCGTTATGTTCAATCATATGGTTTAGATTCGTCAGCCGCCATTTTGAAGCTATGTTCATTAGAAGTTTTTGTGAAAGTGGTGTTAATATATTTTTAAGGGGAATAAAAGTATAAATAAACTTTGTGTCCGACCTCAAATAAATATATAAATAATATTGGCCTAAATTACTGTGGTTAACTATCACATTAATATATTACCATCTGTTTTCATTACAGTCATCCAAAGTGATAGATGTCAGCTGTTGGCGTAGTGATATATTAGGGATTACTTCTAGTAACATTTCGAGCTGTCATCCAGGTGAACTTAGCTCATGAATGCCTTATAGACACACGTCAGTCTTATTTAGTCTGATTTACCATATAAGGGGGAGGTTTGGGTTCGAATCTTGGCTCGGTGTAATGAAATGTCTTTTCCCCTAAACTGTTTCCAATCCTCCTTTCACGGAAGTGGGTGTGTATTTCCTCTAAACGCCCACCAAATTCCCCAAATTTTCGAAGACCCCTTAACAACCCCGCCATGTAAGTACACGTATCTGGGTGAATACTAGTTAATATCCTCTGAAAGTCGCCCTCTTACTCATAAGTTTAAAAAGATCCTAGCTTGCTAATATACATTTTAAATAATAGTAATAAGATGTACACAAACCAATCAAAATTAATTCACACTCCGATTTTCATACGGGAGGACTTTTAGAAAATACAAACTAACATTTTAATATTTTATTATTATTATTATTTTATAAGTATTGATAATCTTGATCAAAAATAACGGCTGCATATCAGATGCTTTCGTGAAACAAAATTTAGCAACTTATCTAGATGTCAGGTCAAGTTCTTTCTATGAAAATTGTACAGTAGTTCAGCTAGCCACATCTTTTTTTAATTACCTTAAAAAGTAATTATTTATTTTTGTGCTATGGATATAATTGTAAGCGAATTGATTTTTTTTAAAACTAACAAACGCAAAACTAAAAACATACCAATCGTATGCCCTTTTCACTTGAAATAAAAATACAAAGGGAACAAAGAAACACTTTGTTGAACAAGGGATTAATTCTAGAAAACTAATTAACTTCTCAACAATTGTTATCGACTTAATTACTTGGTAAACGCGATTACGTCGCTTACAGCCATTATCAACTCGGCATGTCTTCAAAGAAAGTTAATGAAGCGAGACAGTAAATACTTATTAATTGGTTTATATTTCATTGGTTGTAATATAAGTCTTGATTAGTGCCAATGTTATTATTTTTAGCTCTGTTGAATTGTTAGTTCTAACAGTTTTTAATAAGTTTGATACATGATTTCTAGAGATTCAATTCTCGTAGAGATCTACACCTTGATTTTATTACGAATATCCATTTAGAGTACCCTTTAAAAAATAATGTGACATCTGCATATCACATGACTTGACATATGAAAATGATCGAAATAGTTTTAGTAACTTATGTAACTGTCATAAAAGCTTCTTCCAATCTGATTTGGACTGTAATACAGCTCGAAACAGACGTCGCGTCATGATGCGATTTCCTGTTGTCTTTTAAACGTGGAAATGAGTCCAGTAAAACAGTTTTACCGTGTTTTATTTTTAAATATAACCAAATTAAAATATAATTATTAAATGAAAGATTGATTAAACTGGTGTCAGTTTCTGTTTTGTCAAATGAAGACACCAGAAAACCGCACTATGATACGTTTTTCCTAGGTTCAAGCCTAGTCTTGTATCGAATTTCCCGGCTTAGGTCTATCGGCTGCGAGACAGCATCTTTTTTTAAGTTTTGTTTACCAGGAGAGTGACGCATTAAACCAATCGAACACAGAAGCGGGATTTTAAAATTGTCAAATTATTTTAATAAGAATATTCAAAAATTAAAACTAAACATAGTTGTTTAAATTATTTCAACTATTAAAACTTACTAGACAGTATAAGATAGAAAAGTTCGAATTCAAAACAGATAATATTTTCAACTAACAAAACTATATTCTGATTGGTACAAATTATGTTGTTTTTTTATGTTGAAATGTTTATTTAATATCATTGCGTCTCACTACACGTTTGGGTTACTTATACGCCTAGGTACTAATTAAGCTAATTTGTTAGGGATGAGAAAGAATGAACGAATGAAGAGGAGTACTCGCATTTGCGTAGAGAGAGAGAGAAAGAGAGAGAGAGTGAAACACAATTTAGGAAAAGCCAGCGTCATTAGACCTGACCGGGATTCGAACCATCATCTCCCCGTCATCGTCAGCCTTGTGTATTGCGAGAGTGACGCCTTAGCATAGACCGATATACCACTGAAAAGGGTTTCTAGAAATGTTTACGGTGGTAATGAATAGTGACTTAAGTAACTTCAACACCATACATGGCCCAACAACAAGTGTGAAACTGGGGGCATAAGAAAACATGAATTCTATATTTATCAACGAACACGTGTGAGTTTTTTTTTAACACGAACCAACTTAAACTTGGATATGTAGGGAACGCGAGAAAAAGGTCAGTGTGTTCTTGCAGTTTTATAGCAAAACATTTTTGGACAAAATAAATAAAATATTGCTCCAGTAGAAACATAGTTTAATTTTCTTCACGTGGTGATAATCAGCAGTTGTTGAATTTATATCAATTAAACTCTATGTTTCTACTGAAGCAATATTATATTTATTTTTTTAGTATAAATAGTACAAACACATTTGTCTTTTATCTCGTTCCCCACATTCCCGCCAGAAGGTGATAATGTATGGAACCCGAATTAAGATCTGTATTTTTACAGTTTTCCCAAAACCACTCTTTCTAGGTCAACATAAATAAAATATTGCTTTAGTAGATAGAGCTAATTTTTCACAGGAATTATTTAACAGCTAGAAGCGTTATTAGATTTACTTTTGTCTATTCATACGCCAAGTCATGCTATCTACAGCTGCCACTGTTGATAACTATTATCAATTCTTATAAAATAACAATAATAATATAGTAAAATGTTGTCGATGTTGACTGGAAAAAAAGTTTGCATTTTCTAAAAGTTATTTTATGAAAATTTAACGTGTAAGTTAGATTCAATATTCCACACATGGTAATCTCAACAGTTGGTAAATATTTATCAGGGGCATCCCGGAATTTTATCAGAAATGTTTCTCTTAATTTTTTTTTTTTTCAAAATTCCACAATGTTAATGGCATAATTTCAGGAATTGTTTATTACTGTAGTATTTATAAAATTCAACCAAACATATCTGAACGTCGTTGAATGGTCTAATACATCACTTTCACAATAGACTGATACTGCCAATGACGGGGAGATCCGGGTTCGAATCCAGGTTGGGTGTACTGAGGGTAGTCTTTCCTAAATTGGTTTCCACTATCTCTCCACGTAAACGGGAATACACTTCCTCTAAATTCAATCTCCCTCACACCATAGACTGGGACTGCCAATGACGGGAAGATCTGGGTTCGAATCCAGGTTGAGTGTACTGAGGATGGTCTTTCCTAAATTGTTTTCCCCTCTCCCTCCACGTATAGTTGGAACGGGTAGTAAAACGCCACGTTGCTAAAAAATAGAAAGAGTAAAAAATGAAAATTTTTAAAATAAAAAAGAAAAAAACTTAACTTCAATTCCTGTTCCCCTCCATTCCACCTTGACTCTGACCGGTGGAGAGAAAAATAAAAATCGTCAATAAAATGCGCATGCGTTATCTAATTCTTTTGAAGTTGATTCTCCTAGGAACTATTAACGTCCGCTTTTGAAATATAGTTTCTCTATGTCGTGTCTTAGGGTTTAAAATATCCGTCTCTCTCTCTCTCTATATATATATATATATTGATCATCTGCACTTCCCGTGAAGTTCGTAAAGTCTATAACTGCAGCGCGACCACTAATATAAACATCAGCGTCTTCCTTTTGGCGGGGGTCCAAACCCAGGCCTTCATCTCAACCCAAGGCGTCCATGAAATGGAGGGATGGAGGGGTCAAAGCGTCGAAAGAGATTTACTTAGGTAAACGAGTCTTTCATGTAGGCCTATGACAGGTCGAAACATTTCGCATTATCAGCACTGGAGTGTTTCGAGTTCTCGACTCTTTTGAGTCGCAAAACGTGTGTTTAATCCACGAAAACTTGGGGTGGTTATTTATTCCTTTTTTTTTTTTTTCGTTATGTTTATCTTTTATAAGTTATCTTTTCTTTTATTATCGCCGCATCTTATTCGGGCTATACGTATATACATACTAATTAGGCTAATGTGTTATAATGAGAGGATTTGTACCCACATTTTCGTGTAGATAAAGTGGTAATACCGTTTAGAAAAAAAAAACTTACTATACACCCGACCAGGATTCGAACCTCGTTCTCCCAGTCATCGGATGTTCCAGTCTATTGTGAGAGTGACGCCTTTAGACTGTTCGAACATTGAAGAGGGAGATGCCTTTTCTTAATACCTGTATTCTATTTACACTTATGGAGAAGATAGGAGAGAGGTGCGATATAGAGGCTCGAAATTGCGCGAGGAAATGGTGGAGTTTTAATAAAGTAAACACCGCGTCGATGGTCGTATAGTCTAAAACATCACTCTCGCAATATACCGGACTGCCGATGACGGGGAGATAGGGGTTCGAATCACGGTCGGGTGTAATGAGTGTTTTTTTTCCCCCCTAAATGAGTGTCCACTCTTTGTGCCGATATTACGTCATCGGACGCCAAGTGTTTCCCACAAACCTCCGCGAGCGTACCTGACCGGGGCGCGGAGGGTTTTCTCCCGCGGGAAGAAGTAGTTCGGGTAGTTTACGTCAGGATGTAGCATGGTGTATATGAAGAGGTATTGTCTCGGGAAGATTAAGAGGGTGACCACTACCCCTCTTGAACTGGTGGAACGGTTTGAGAGAAAATTGTACAGGAAATATTGTGAAGGTGATGCAGTGCAATAAAAGAATGCCTTACAATACTTTACTTTGTACAAAATAGCAAAGTATTGTAAAGCTTCACATACACCATGCTACATCCTGACGTAAACTACCCGAACTACTTCTTCCCGCGGGAGAAAACCCTGCGCGACCAGGCCAGGTACGCTCGCGGAGGTTTGTGGGAAACACTTGGCGTCCGATGACGTAATATCGGCACACACTCCCCTCCTCTATATGACAGCAAAAGGGAAGAGGTAGTTCCACGCAAATGCATATACACTTTTTCTAAATCAAACTTTACTCATCAGTAATACATTAGCGTATTAGTACATAAACATATAACCCGAACGGATAGTAGAATACGGTGCTAAAAAAAAGTTAGTGCACCCAGCAGGGATTCGAGCTACGACCTTCCCCATCGCCAGTAATCAGACAAAAACGAGACTTTAAATCCACCTTAGTTGTCATTTATTGACAGAAACATTGAGAAAAGTGAAACATTTCTGTCCAACGAGCCCATCAAATTTCCGTTTCCAAAATCATAATTTAAAAACCTATATATTTGCTTGTAGCTCGAAAACAATTGATTTAATAGAGATTTATTTCAAATAAAAGTTTTTTTATTTTTAATATCAGTACAACTTTATAATCATAAGTTATTTCGGATCTCAAATAGTTGCGGAGATAAGATCAGATTTAGAAATTTCCGCTTCTCTAAAGTGCCTTTAAAGTAATTTTCATGGGAAAACAAGAATTGCCATTTTGTTTTTAATGCTAAATAATGCCTTGAGACAAAATTAAACCAAAATCGTTTTGACAGATTTCAAGAATATATATATATATTTTTTTCTCTTTTTGCACTTCAGTAAAATACCCTTAGTTTTTAGGCTTGGATATCTAATTCCAATAACTCCTCGGGGGAGTCCTATGAAAACACTAGATACCAAGTTTCAGCCCGCTAGATAAAATGGTTTCGGTCCTAGACCAAGATACAGACAAACGAACAAACGGCATAGTTAAAAACACTTTTTCTGTTCCAGAAGTTCACGAAACGTCGACTTTTTTTTTTAATTCAAAATATAAAGTTCGATTTTTTTTTTTGACGACCACAATATTTCTCCCTCTTGAGGGGTCAAAAGAAAGTACAGTTCGCAAAAAAAAAAAAAAANATTTTATGCCTGCGACTGTACAACAGTCTTGTGGTTTGAGACCTCTGCAGTGTGTAATGTCAGGGAGGAAGTATGCTTGATAACCACGACACACACACACACACACACATACACACTGATATAACGAGCTACAACTCTACAGATAATGATGACAATGACAACAGCCGTCATTATGCAAAACAAAAATTAATGTCCTCCCGTATTATATCCGTCTCGGATTCTGTCGAAAACCGAGCAGTGGAGAAGGGGGGGAGGGGTGTTCTCGTGTGACAATAATTTGTTTCACATTTACATCAACATTCGGATCAACATGACATTGTAAACAATACACGCACACGGTGAGCAAGTGGAGTTGTGGGTAAAACAAGAAAAAAAAAAGACCGTGAATAAATAACCGGTGTGACGATTCTTACATACTCACAAATCTTGACAATAAAGTAATTTAGAGTTTTATTGAATTTTCACTCTAGAAGATTTTGAAAATCTTTGAATGTATTGGAGAGGGTAACGGGGGAAGAATCCAATTCAGTGGCCGCATAGTCTTAGGCACTTACCTAGCACTAGACTAGACAATCGAAGAATGTGGTTCGATCCCGGTCGTATGTACTGAGGGTAGTTTCCACTAAATGGTTTCCCACACTCACTCTCTCTCTCTCTCTACCTCTCTCTCTCTCCCAAGCAAATGCAGATACACGTCCTCTTAATTCAACCTTCCTCATCCCTAACCCATAAGATTAATTAGTGCATTCGCTTACAACCCGAGTGGGTAGTAAGACAAGGTGTTAAAAAAACGGATGTAGGGTGTTTCGGGGGGTGGGGGGAAATAATTTCAAATATTAATATTTGATGGAATGGTATTCAAAACTACTCTAATCTAAAAGTAAACAGGATTTTTTAAGACGATATTATTTGACTTGACCATATAAAACTTGTGACTCTTGTAATATTTAATTTTTAATGAGTCTGTGCGAACTTTCAAAATTTCGAATCCTACTGAAATTTGGATTTGATTTTAAACATCAAATCTTAATAATAGAATGATTCAGATTCGATTCTAAGTTTCAATTCCAAACAAGTTCTAGATTAGGATTCGATGGGTTTAGCTCAAAATTAGAATCTATAATTAATTTTTTATAGTTGCTTAACAAATTAAATTGATCAAACCGGAAAAAAGTTACGTGGTAGCTTGAATAGTGAAATTAACTCGAGTTCCAGGTCGTAAAGGAATATCATGGGTTACAGTTGCTTGTCACCGAAAATGTATTTTATATATATATATATAACGCGGTTAGGCCCATCTTTATGTGAATATTAATCAACCTTTGCACTATGATTTTAAAAAAATAGTACGAAGCACCGCATATACTTTAGCTCGCTTTTATCTTAAAATAGAGATTTACTAAAAACTCGCATGATTTGTGAAACGAAATAATAGGCCTAAACATTTTTTTAGAAACATTAGACCAATGATCATAAATTAAATAATATACACCGTTACTTACTCTATGGCTTTAGGAACTAGAAGCATTGTTTCAGAAAAATTGAGAAAAGAAAAACATCTTTGTCCAACAAAGGGCATAAAAATCAAATTAATTTACAAAGACTTGAGTTAAAAATTGTATATATTTGCTTATAGCTCAGAAACTATTGGTTCTATAAAAATATATTTCAAATTAAAGATGTATATCTTTAATAGTACTACAACTTTACAAAGATAAATTATTTCGTATCTCAAATAGTTGCGAAGAAATTTTGAAAATCAGAAAATTTCCCTTATGTAAAGAAAGTACCCTTAAAGTCATTTTCATAAAAAAAAGAGTTTCCATCTTGTTTGTAATGATAAACAGTGTCTAGATATAAAAATTTCATCAAAATCGTTTGAGGTAATTTTGAGAAAATATTTTTTTTTTCTATTTTTGCCCTTCAGTAGACTAGCCTTAATTTTAGGGTTAAATGTATCATTTTTTTTAAAAAACTCGGTGAAGGGGGGGAACTTATGAAACCCCCAGATACCAAGTTATAGACCAATCGGTAAAATAGTTTCAGCTGTAGCCCAAGGTACAGACAGACAGATGAACGGACAGGCAGACAGACAGACAGACAGACAGACAGAATTGCGAAAACCCTTATTTTTTTTTTCCAGAGGGTCACGAAACGTCGACATTTATCAAAATCTCGAGTTCGATTTCTTTTGACGGTCACAATACCTTCTCTTCGAGATTTGGAGAGAAAGTAAAAAGTTTAAATTATTTTTTAATGAAGTTTAAATCTTTAGAATCCTTGGAACCAGGATTATATACTTTATTATCATAGAAGTAAAATTTCTTTAAGCTCTAGTAGTAATAGATAATGGTGTGCGAAACTTCGAAAAGTCGAAGTCAAATTCGAAGGTCAAATTTCCTTCGGCTTCGACATATACAATAACCTTCGCATATTCGAAAAATTTCGAAGTAAGGATAAAACTTCGATAAATTATCAAACGATTTAATTTTATCTTACTAAATATTACATATTTCAATATTTGATCATTTTAAAACCGTTACTAAACAGAATTTTATCAATGACTATTAATTTAACTACCATAACGTATAAGCATACATCAAAAGCGAGTAAGTAAATGTTAATATATTATATTCACTATCGCCAACATAATTTTGTAAAAAATAAAAAATACATATAAAAAATAACCCCAAGGTCACTGGTATGAAGCAAAGAAATCGCTTTAGTTGTGCTATCATCCCAGCTCGAATCTAATGTTTGGTTCTTAATATTCTAGCTCTTTGGAATTATCTGTGATAAATTTACAAGTGCATTTTGACACAGAAGTTTTTCATAGCTTCGTCACGTTTTATTTATTATTCAAAATTGACTATACGGAAAGTGGGAAACGAAAACCGATTTTAATTTATAATTATTATCATAGAAATGCAGATAGACTTGCTTGCATGTGTAAATTTTGCAAAATAATTTTATCAACTTCACGATGTAAGTAAATATTAAAACTTTATTGATAATTTACTTAGAATATCAGTAAGCCTGTATGCATTAATTATTAATGTAGTACTTCGACTTTTCTTCGCAAGTTTCAAGCTTCGCTTCGCATTTAAAAAGTGGCCTTCGCACACCCCTAGTAATAGATGTGATATTGAAACTCAAAAAAATTTGGCGGTATTTTAGTATTTTTAGAGAAATCTGCTTTGCAATCGATAACCCACATTATATCAGTCTTAATTTTGTGTGTAATTTAATTACATTAGAATCCGTTTAAGTGACCTAATGGTCTAAGGTGTCACTCTCGTGTTATATTGGCCTGCTGAAGACAGGGGGATCGGGGTTTGAATCCGGTCTACTGAGGGTAATCTTACCTAAAAGATTTACCACTCTTATTCCACGCAAATGTGGGTAGATTACCTCTAAAATGCTTCCTTCCTCAACCCTACCCCATTAGAGTAATTATGATATGTGAGTTTAACCTGAAATGGTAGTAAGACGAGGTGATATTCTTTATAGCAGAACCCCTATTATCCGGACTATAATTACGTAGGTTAGTCAATATAATCGAATATCCGGATGATTGATCTTATAGGATAAAAGAGGATTTCACACTAAAAGACTCGATTGAAAATATGGTAGGCCCCTACTAAAAAGAGCATATAACATGATATGTATTAGTATGTAATTAGCCTACAACACATCATAAAACAGATTACATAAGTATTTATCATACAACACAACAAATAAATAAATCTTCGAACCTTTTAAAAGCAACCATACATTAAACTCTGAAAAGTTAGAAAAATATTATTCAAACTTATTTTGTAAGAATTTAACAAAAAACCACAGCTGCGATATGAATCTGGACTACAAGTCGTCCAGATAGCCGGTGTCGGGATAATCGGGATTCTACTGTATTGTGAAATTAAATTAGATACGACAATTTCATATAGAAGGCTTGGCAGTCCACCGAGTCACCGAGAAGGACGACAGCGGACGACGTAAAAGCAAATCTCGTCCACGCTCCGGTACGGGAACCAGTGTGGTTTCCGCAACGCTACCCGCGTCAACAGGTATTTATTAAAAAAAAGTGGATCGGAGGAACTCGTGTGTGAACCCAGACATGATATTCAACAATACCGCGTGTACGACACAATCACGCGTGTGGGATTGTGTACATAATATACCTACACTCTGTGTTACGAGAATATAGACCCGTTTTAAACGGCACAGCCGGTTTCGGACCAGACCTTGTCATCACATTCCTGGCAGGCGCCGATAAAGCTGTCCAGCAGAGAACTCACGCTAGTTACAATATGGAAGTCCGCTTTTGTTATTTTGAGATGGAAGTCCTCGTGAGTTATTTTAAGATGGAAATCCCTATGAATGATTTAGATATAGAAGTCCCCTTAAGTTATTTTGAGATGGAAGACCCCATGAGTTATTTTGAGATGGGACTCGTTATGATCGTTATTTAGATATGGAAGGCCCCTTGAAATAATTTAACATATAAGTCTCTATAGGTTATTTTGAGATAGTCTTTTTGAGTTATTTTAAGATAGAAGTCCCCCATGGGTGAGATTTAAGTCCCCCAAGGGTTATTTTGAGATTAAAGTCCTCCATGGGTTGTTTTTCGATATAAGTTTCTATGAGTTATTTTGAAATAAAAGTAGTCTTGGATTAATTTAAGTTAAAAAGTTATCTTGGGTATTTTGAGATATAAGTCCCCTTGAGTAATTTTGATATAGAAGTAGTCTTGGGTTATTTTAAGATAGAATTCCTCTTGGGTTATTTTGAGATAGAAGACCTCTTGGGTAATTTTGAGATAGGAGTTTCCTTAGGTTATTTTGAGATAGAAGTCCTCTTAGGTTATTTTAATATAGAAGTCCCCTTGGGCTATTTTGAGATATAAGTTCCCTTGGGTTGCTTTGAGATAAGTTTTTATGGGTTAATTTGAGATGGAAATTAATTTGAGCTGAGATAATAATAATCTGGATTACAGGTTACGTAGCCAAGTAATTGAAAGATTAGCCAATACTAATTTATCGTTGCCCAGGGGATGCCCGAATGTACTAATAGGGATAGTACATCCGGGAATCGAACACAGGACCCCTAAGTTCATAGCTATCTGCAGTGACTATTACACCACGGTTTTGAATTAAGATGAAAGTTGCAATGTATTAATTTTGAGATTAACGTTTTCTTGAGTTATTCTGAGATTAAAGTCCCCTTGAGCTATTTTGAGATAGTAGTCCACTATATTTATGTTGAAATGTATATATTTAGCACCGCGTCTTACTACCCGTTCGGGTTATACGCTTTAAGTACTAATTACGCTAATGGGTTAGGAATTGGGAAGGTTTATTTAGAGGAAGTGAACCCGCATTTGCGTGGAGGGAGAGTGGAAAACCATTTAGGAAAAAACCTCAGTTCACCCGACCGTGATTCGAACCTCGATCTCCTCGTCCTCAGAAGTCGAGCTCAACACGACTAGCGCGTCAGCCAACTACGCCACCGAGGCGGGTATGTTAAAATGGAAGTCTCCTCGAATTATTTTTATGCGGAAGTCACCATTGAGTTTAAAGTAGGAAGCAGGTCACACAGCAAGACGGTCTTTATTTTGGCGGTTATAATCAAGAAATAATTTAAAGCCAAAAACGAATGAAAAATTGCACGCGATTTTTATTTTATTTTTGACATTTTTTCGCACATATCATAATGAACATATCTCAGCATTTCCAACAAATCTTTGTGTATATATTTTAGAAAAATGTATGCAAATTCTGCATCGGCCGAGACATATTTAAAATAATAATCCTTACCCGTACCCCTCTCCCTTCCTCAAAGATAAAAATGAAATATAATACGGCCAGTGGACCACTCTTTCAAAATAAATACTTTAACGTGCGATTCCCTTGCTCCCCTGAGGTGAGGGCGGAAGGCAACGCCGGTCTAGGCCCTTACTTTTACTGTTTTTAGAACTTACTTTACTTACTCTATGGCATTAGGAACTCGATAGCTTATTACTGCATTTACACCTATTCCTACCTAGTAATAGTTCTATCCAGTCAACCTCATTACACCTTATTTATTTCAGGTTCATTCTAATGTTATCCTCACATCTGCATCTAGGTATTCCCAATGGTCTCTTCCCATTGGGTTTACCAGTCAATACCCTTAAGGTATGGATACACGGAGCCGACCCTAACAGCATTTTCTAACAATTTTTATATTCTTTATAGACTGAGTTCTATTACAAAATAAATTTGTATTTATATTTTTACTTGCATAGGTTTTCACCTATTTTCATAAGATTAGGTTAGCTATTAATTACGAAGAATAAAGTTTTAAGTTAGCTAATAATTAAGAAGAATGTTTGTTGTTCAATAAGTTGTTGTGTATAATACTGTTTATATTTTACGTAATGTTGGAAACAAGGACTACAGCGTCACACGTGCAACGGCTGTGAAAGAAATGCCGTTCGGAAGTTCCCGAACATTTATTTCCGGTGGTACAGTAGCCCCATGGCTTCTTTGGTGCTGACTGACAACTCACATCTGACAGCTTTGAAAAGTTATCAGAACAGATTATGTATCCCTACGCCAAACCATATGATCTGCAAAAATATGTGTTTAGCAGCTGTCACTTCTGACGGTCAAAATTTAGCTATATACCTAAATTTTGACCGTCAGAAGTCAGCTATGAGCTGTCAGTCAGCACCAAAGAAGTCATGGGGCTACTGTAGGTGGCTACACGGTCCGCACCGCACCGCAAAAGTGCGGAGCAATGCTCTCTTGACGATTCGTCCGCGATGATGCGGTGCGGACCATGTAGCCGGTCCTTTAACATGTATCTAGATTTTTCCATTAACGCTGCATATTCTGCCCACCGTGATCTACGAGAATTGATTATCCTTACAGTGGAGTGATTAGTACAGGGTATGTATGTAATCATTATGTAACCTCCACGTCCCAGTATCCTTATCCCTTTTTGAATCAAATATCTTCCTAAGCACCTTGTTTTCGAACACCCAAAATTTATTTTCGTCATGTTAAGGAAGAGATCACGTTTAACACCCATAAAGAAAAGAAAATATTACTCTTAGTAAACACGTTTAGTCTGTACACAAAGTAATCTGAAAGTTTCTTGGATAGGTCTGCCACTATTTTATTAATACAAAAATCCTAGGGTTTTCCAATTTTTACAGAAGGATTTCCCCCCTATTTTTTCAGACATTTTAGATATCCATAGAAGAATGAATGAAATGAAATTTTTCATAAATGTGACTTTTAAGAAGTCTAGCCCTTAGTGTCTAGAACCGGATCAGTTGACCTTGATACGGAAATGTTTTCAGTTTCTACACAACCTCTAATATTTCAAACGATAAAAAGGGTGATGGTATATAAAAATGGAGTTTGGGTAGAGGGGTACGTGTTTATTAATCAGCGTGCTTCTTTCTATAGTCTGGTTTTTCTTCTGAGTAAAGACGTACTATTCAAAGCTTGTAGTTTAATGTAACAAAATAACCCAAATTTCAGTGGTCTTTTTTAGCTTTTCGTGAAATTCATTGTTTTCCTTTTTTTTCCCAAACACAAGGCTCTTCCCTATATTCTTCCTGGTTTTCCTGGTGCGTGGCAACCACGCTTCGGTGGCCACATGGTCTAAGGCGTCACTCTCGCAATATACTGTATTGTCGTTGACAGGATGATCGGGGTTCAAATCCCGGTCAGCTGTAGTGAGGATAGTTTTTACTAAATGGTTTTCCACTCAAACTTGAGTTCACTTCCTCTAAATTTAGCCTTCCTAAACCTTAACACATTACATTAATTAGCAAATAATTATGCGTATAACCCAAACAGGTGCTAAAACAATTCTGTTAAGGGTACTGCGGAGTTTTACCAGGACTTTTTCTTTTAATTTAAAAAATCGTGGTCAAATTCCAAAAATTCAAGAAATGTCGAGAATGACATGTGTATAAAATTAAACTAGACGTATCCACTGAATCAATATTTTATTTATTTCAGCCAAAAATAATATTTTGTTATAAAAACTGTACAAATAATGACGTTCTCTTTCACCCCCACTTTAATCACTATTGAGCAGTTGAACATTTCACTGAGCAGTCTACTTCTCATTGGAACAGACTGTACATCTAATGTGAGAATATTTTTTTAAATTTAATGTAGAGAGAGAGAGAGAGAGAAAGAAAGCGTGTGTTTAATTGTCGGTGCGTGATGTAAAAAGCAGTAATTACAGGTCAGGCTTGGTTTAACCAGTTAACAGTTACCTTGGTAGTTCACCCGTCCGGCCCGCACTGATTACAGAAAAGACNTCAGTTCTAAGGTGGTCGGTTATTTCGTAGTATTATTATAATAAAACAAGTCTCAACCGACGAAACAAGGAACCGCATCGGTGGTCGACTGGTCTAAAGCGCCTCTCTCGTGTTCTACTGGATTGCCGGCGACCTGGTTCAAATCCCGGACGGGTGTAGGTTATTGAAAGGGTGGTTTTCGATAAATTGTATCCCTCCACTCTCACTACACGCAAATGTAGGTACATATCCTCTAACATTCTGCCTTACTCAGTACACCCAGCCCGGGTTCCGAACCCCGATCTCTCACTTTATCGGCAGTCCAGTCTATTTAGGGAGTGTCAGCTTTAGACCACGCGACCACCGAAGAAGGTGGTTTTCGATACTTGAAAATTTGTAAAATTTGAAGGTAGCCCTCGAAGTAAATGTTTTTTTTTAAATAAATAAAATTAAAATCTGTTTGGTACGACTCAAGAAATGTCTAGGGAAATTAATGGCAGTTTTATGTTTTGAAATTTTCGTGCGAATCCTTGACAAATAAATTTTTACTTTAATGATGAAAATAGGTTGGGGGGAAAAGCCAAAAACAAGAAATAGCTTCAAGTTTTAAAATAAATACATTCCAATTTTCATAGGAAGAGCCTGTTAGGGTAGAAAATAAACACATGTGTCTATTTGTTCACCATCAAAATTTCCACACAAAAAACTACATTACTATTGTTAGTTTAAATATTATATTTATAATATCTATAAAAAGTTACAGCTGTGGATCACATGATTTAACATGTGACTCTAGTAACTTTTCTTCCTCTTAGAAAAGGTTCTTCCTTTGAAAGGTAAACTGTAATAAAAACTTGTGAAGGTAGAAAAAAAGTTTTCTTTCCCAATTTTAACATTTAAATTTTAATAATTAATAACGTTGTGCTTTACGGATGTGAAACATAGATCAATGGTGCAAACATTTGAAATTTGGTGCCACAGAAGAATGTTGAAAAAAATAATGGATGGAGATGGAATCAATTACAGAAGTGCTCGGAAAAAGCAAATGAAGAAAGGAAACTTTGGAAAGTTATACAGCAAAGAAGAGAGAACATGGTGTGACATATACTGAGACACGATAGTTTGACGAAGATAATTATAGAAGGAGATGTGGAAGGGAGAAATTCAAGAAGGAAGGGACCAAGACTGGAGTACGAGAATCATAGCGGATGATGTTGGCAGAAGGTACAAAGATGAAAATAAGTTGGTCCAGGATATACAAAAGTGTAAAGCTGCAACAAACTAATAGCAATCTTAATTATGATTAATCAAACTCCATGGCGTGAACTTACAAGCAAGCTATACCAACCGAGCGGCCGCCACCGTTAACGATGATAGTGCCAACATTTGCGTATAGAGGGTGTCAAGTGGTCAACACAATGAGACTTCCGGCCATTATTCTCAGGTTTTTTTTTAAAGACAGGAGCCGTTAATTATTAATTCAAGTAGCTCCTCACGATGATGAGTTTGACCCCATTCTGGAAGCACCGGGGTTCGAACGATGATAAAATAATCCAATAATACGTACAGGTAGATATAGTAATTTTTTTAACCTTCACAATAGGTCCTTACTATTAAAATTGGACTGTAGATAATAACCAGTTGGCCACATCGCATACAGTAAGAAAGAATGTGTCCGAGATAAAACAAAGGGAAAAGAAAAAGAAAGAGAAAGATTTCCCCGGCCGTTATGTTGACAAAGAGGAAAGTGCTAGCTACAGTCACAAGTACAATGTCAATTAGAGACCAGCTACCTAGGCACAGGCTTATCAAGATGGCCTCTCTTAGCAACACTTGGCCCGCAGTTTTCAAGCTCTGTTGGAGGTGATGATAACCAGAGCGAGATCGTATCTGTGTGTGAAGAGGGAGGGGGGAGGGGGAGATTTTACTTGTCTTCTATTTCATACAAGTTTTGTTTTTCTTCATTACCACACTTGTAATTCCTGGCAGGTAACGAAACATGTAACTACTTCCCGTCGTAAATAAAACATATATATATATATAAGATAAAGCACCTTAGAGTGGGTTAGAAGGTAAACCAAGAGTTAAGGGCAGTATTTTTCGTAGTTTTTACAGTAAAAATATATTGTTTGCACAAAATAAAAATTACCGTTTAGTAGAAACTTTTAGTTTAAATTTCTACACGTGGTGATATCAACGGTTATTGAATATCTGTTAAGGTCGTCCTGGAGATTAGTCAGAACATTTTCTCTTACATTTTAAAGGTTTCTGTTACGTTCACAACTATGTGAGTGATAATATAATCAGCATTTAAATAAAATTAGTGTAAAATCTGATTTTTTTAGTTAAGGCCATTTTTGAAAATATATTTTCTTTTTTTTCATCTAAAATTGATAATATTTTACTATACTATTAATATGATTTTATGGGTATTGGTATTATATACCAAAAAATGATGGCTGCAGATCACATGACTTGACGTATGAATAAGTGAAAGTACGGTAGAATTAGGTAACCTTTAGAACTAGATCTAGATCCTTCCTTTGTAAATTGGACTCTACATTATTATTATTCAAGTATCTAGGATCTAATTTCGGTTGACGGTCCAGGGGATCTGGGTTTTTTTGGAGGGAGGGGGGCAATGAAGGTTGTCTTGCTGTTCTTAAACAAACAAGTCCATGACACATGATTCTTAGACGTTACTTAATTCACGAAAATAGCCGGCTGCAACCGGCAAACAATATCTGTGATTACTTTATGACTCGGGAAGACAACTTACGTTGAAGTTAGCATAGATTACGTTAGTTACATTATAGGACTAGATTTTTTTTTAATAATAATTTTATTTTTAGTTAAGTTTTGTTTCAGTTGAAATTTCCAAGAGTGATAGGGTAATCCGCCATTCCCCATCTTTGTTTATGTTCTTTAAGGCGTTTGGCCCTTTTCATTTGGCGTGGAAATGCAGTCATGGGAACAAACAAGTTATCTTCAAGAATTTTTATTGTCTTGCAATCTTCTTTTAGGAAACGATTTGTTCAAGAATAAAAGCAAGTTGCTTAAGTTACACTTTTTACATACACACCTACTCTATTATTTTAACATTGATCCAATATCAATAATTTTGACATTTTTCAATATAAAACTGCCGGCTGCATAACAAAAAATAAGAAAATGTAACACCTAATAAACATTTATAAATTATCTTAAAATGTGTGCTGAAAATATTGATATAAAAAATTCACTCGTTCTCGAGAAAACTGATATTTCCAAACGTAGGATTTTTCCGCAAGAGCTCTCCAATAGTACGTTTTCCGTGATCCTTCTGTTCTTGTTGGCGCGGAAGGATACGTTGGTTGGTTGTGAAGACACTCCACACCTTTCACCCTCCCGCCCACCATCCCACAAAATACGTTTTATACTTGCACTCGACAGGGCCAAAGGCCTTAAATGTAAACTTATATTTAATATTGTATGCGAATATACCGTTTATCTGGTGTGTCCGCTTTTGATGTAGGTCTATCTAGTAGATGCGGCACAAGCAGTGTCGTAACGAGGGGGTAAGGGTGTTTTAAGCCTCCGAGGGTTTTAGGGTTCGAGGGTTCCATTAGATATGAAAACATAGGGTTTGAGGATTTGAGTGTTCATCTTTTGAATGGTTCCTATATTATATTCTTGGTGGTAATAATAATAATAGTAGTAATAATAATATTAGCACCGCGTCTTACTTCCCGTTCAGGTTATACGCTTTAAGTACTAATTACGCTAATGGATTAGGAATTGGGAAGGTCGAATTAGAGGAAGTGAACCCGCATTCGCGTGGAGGGAGAGTGGAAAACTGTTTAGGAACCCCACCCCAGTTCACCCGACCGAGATTCGAACCTCGATCTCCCCGTCTTCAGCAGTCGAGCTCAACACGTCTAGCGCGTTAACCAACTACGCCACCGAGGCGGGTTATATTCTTGGTATGAACACAGTTCTTTGTATTTAATCTTAAGGTAATCATCCTATCTACTTGCCCCAATCACAATTATTATAATAAATTTATGTTTTCTCAGTAAACATGTTAGTATTTATTATTATTTTCCTGAACATACTTACATTATTGTAATACTAATTAATTTTCCTCAAATTTAATTTTTATTTCAAAGTAACATTCTTATTAATTATTTGCTATTTTTTTAATACTTATTTTAATTACGTTTTCATTTTTATCTCCCATTTATTGATAAAATGTATTGATCAATACTAATCACACATATTTTAATTATAAATATAAGTTATGTTTTCACAGTAAATATTTTAGAATATATATTATTACTTCGCTGAACATACCCACATTTATTGTTTATTATTATAATACTAATTAATTTTCCACAATTTTCATCTTTATTTCAAAGGATTTTTCTCATTATTTATTTATTTTTTCTAATGTTTATTGATAAAATGTATTGATCAATATTATCACACATATTTCAAAATTATCTAATCTGACCTATTGTACCAGTACTGCTGTCTTTTATGTCTTGTATATTTAGATAATTTTTTATTTACTTATTTTTTACTTTTATTTCATGATAAAATATTCATAATGTCTTTTAAATCTTTTAAAATCCAAATCCCATGTAAAATTTCAATTATTATAAATCCATAATCCTATAAGTGAGCTCAGGCTCTTTGGATCATGTAATTTTATTAACAACTAATAAAACAGGCGGTTACATCAAAACATTAATTCAGTTCTTCAATAGGAAGTTATGTCATAAATGCATATTTATCTAACTTTATTTCGCTAGCTTACTAAGCAATTCATGGTTTTAGTGAATTAATTTTTTTCAAACTAGTAGCCTAACAGGCTTTTGAGTTGCGAAAACTTTCATTTACTTTAGGGCTATAATATAATAATTACGATCGCGTAATTTATTCTTGACCTTTGAATAACGAGAGTCATTTTATAAATTCACATAATTTAACAATGAAACAATTAAAGAATATAAGTGTCCTTGAAAATTAATTCTCAAACGCTTGACAGAGCTTTAAAATATGCATTCCAGAGTTCTTGTTAAACAATACGTTAGGAATAATCAAGTACTTATTTTATATCTTTATATCGACAGTGAAAATTACTAAGATTTGTTTGAGTCTATGACATCTTGGTAGGGAATTTAACATATGTGGGCGTGGGGGTTTATTTGGGGGGAAAGTTAGCTAGTAGAAATGTCTCAGCTCATTCCAGCAGCACCGACAAGGTAAAGGTGCCGTCGTCCACTTTACCTGGGTGTATATTAGTTATGATTATCTGACCCTCTCCCTCGGTCTGGCATATTATGTTCTGATAGTTGGTGTTGTCTTTACAAAACATATAGTCAAAGCAAGACATTTAATGAATTAAGCATATTTTAAATCGATCCGGATATATTAATAACATTAACTAGAAGGCACGGGTTAAAAAATTAATCAGTTCTAAATAACGGTATTGTGTAGGGGCCTACCACAAAATGAGACAAAAACAAATAATCGGGGTATAAAATTAACAGTATTCATATTTAATTAAAAATTATGTAATTTTACCACTTTTTAAAATGCTTGTAGGCCTACGTTAAAAATTATTTTTCTTTAACATAATTATTATAAATGTTTTACTGTGTACACCTCATATGCATGTCTAGCTATACGAAATTTCAACACCATACATTCATTAATTACTCTACCTTAACAATTTTACGGAAAAAAAGGCGTAAAATTGCAAGTTTGATCTCTTATAATTCGCGAATTGTAATGATTTGATAACAATAAAATGTAGGTGACCTGGTGGTCTAGGGGTAAGGTGTCAGACTTCTGTGCTGGCGGCCGGGGTTCAATCCTCGGTCCCGGCACAAATTTATCTGATTACCAAACCCTTCCTTCACCTCTGACAAGAATTCTTGTGAATGTGGGGAATGCCAGGTCTCCACCGTGGTTCGGATTCCACGTTAAACTGTAGGTCCTCCATTTCATCTCACAATCACCCTACCATTACACATTAGCGTAAGTGCGTATAACCCGAACGGGTAGTAAGACGCGGTGCTAATAATAATAATAATAATAACAATAAATCCCTATTTATAGCTTATAATAACTATACACTTGTAAAAATTGTGCAATAAAATGTTCATTGTTGAAAAACTTATTGCCCTAAATAGCTTAATACTAGCATTACTAATACTGGCATTAGGAACTCAAAAGTTCATTGTCGCACTCACAAGAGTACGCCACCTCTCCCTATCTTGAGCTAGTTCTATCCAGTCAACCTCATTTTATCCCTATCTTGAGATAGTTCTATCCAGTCCACCTCATGTTATCCCTATCTTGACCTAGTTATATAAAGTCCACCTCATTACACCCTATCCCCATCTTGAGCTAGTTCTATCCTGTCCACCTCATTACATTCTAGCATCCTTCACCTCTGACAAGACGTGTATTAATCACAACTTGTGAATGTGGGGAATGTCAGGCCTCCACCGTGGTTCGGATTCCACACGTTAAACTGAAGGTCCTCCATTTCATTTCACAATCACCCTACAATTACACATTAGAGTAAGTGTGTATAGCCTGAACGGGTAGTAAGACGTGGCGCTAATAATAATACATTTTATCCCTATCTTAATCTAGTTATATCCAGTCTACCTCATTATACCCTATCTCTTTCAGGTCCATTATAATGCTATCCTCCCATCTGCGTCTAAATCTTCACAATGGTCTCTTCCCATTTGAGTTGCCAGTCAATACACTGAATACTATTCTAGATTATCCCATTCACGCTGCCTGTCCTGCCAACTGTAATCTACGAAACGTGGTTATCATAACAATAATGTCTTGTAATGAATACAGGGTTTGTGACTCATCATTATGTAACCTCCTCCAATCACCAGTATCTTCATCCCTTTTTGTTTTGTTGTTGGTGCCATTACTCTGTCTGCTTAGGATATCCACAATTTAGGAGTTAATTTTAAAATAATAGGATGAATGTAGGTTTTATTTACAACGCACGCATTACTAAAACACCTTTTGAATAGCAAAACAAATTAGGACGAGTCAAGAGGGGAATTGAGCCAAAAAGATTGGCTTAGAACATTATTAGGACAAATTATTTCTTTTCTCTCAATAATGAACAAAATGTACAGCAGCTACAGTTTTTAATGATTTTTTTTTTTGTGGAAGTGACACGATTCTAACAGCCTTTGTGCTCTAGTATTCAGAATACTTGGCTACAGATTCAGAGGTTCCGGGTTCGATTCCCGACGCTTTCAGATTTTTCTGTGAAGCCGTGGGTCTGCAACGGGGTCAGCTCAGCCTCGCGAGAACAATTTTGAATAAATAAGTAGCGGCTCCGGTCTAGAATACTGAGATTAACGGCCAAAGTATTAGTTGTGCTGGTACCCCTTATCCACAAATGTTGGCACTGTCTTTTCCAGTACGCGGCGGTCGCTCGGCCGAAATAGCTCGCATGCCGGTTGACACCATGAAGTTTTCTTTCTTACACGATATAGATATAAGTAATATTTTCTGACCACATTAATTGACGTAAACTTCATTTGAATATAGTGTTGTAACTAATTTAAACGTATTTTAACACGTCCGATTTAGGTATGAAGGAAACTTTTTGACAGCTAGAAAAGAGTTTTTTCTCACCGCCTTCTTAACATCCATTCAAGTTATACGCATATGATAATTACTCTAATGAGATAAGGAAGGAATCATTTTATTGGTAATATACTCGCATTTGAGTGGAAGGAGAGTGGGAAACAATTTAGGAAAACCACCCTCAGTACACCAGACCGGATTCGAAGCCCAATTTCCCCATCTTCAGCCCTAGAAAGGTTACCAGATGTATTTTTACGTATTATAAGTCAAATAATATGATCTACAAATGACACTTTTCATTTATTTAAGCTATTTAGCGTGCACTTTTTAAACGGTCTGATTATATCAGCACACGATATATAAATTAACTTATATATTGAACACACACCACATCCAGCCACCCCAGTCGTTAATTCATCATTTTGAAAGGCGATCCCCACATTTCACCAATTTTATATTTTTCGACCATGCCGGGAATCGAACACGGGACTCTTAGCTCAGTATAGGCCTTCAGGCACGCTACCGACAGAGACAAGGTGTCGGACAATAGGTATTATCAATAATTTAAAATAACACTAAAAATTTAGTTATTAATGTTGACCGGAGAAAGAGATGCATTAGTATTCTTTAAAAGGCTAGCCTATCCCTAACGGAATCAAAAACTGTACCTTCCTACATAAATCCCACTATAAACCTACTAAAATGGAGCAATATAGATTAATATAGTGGTTTAAAATAATTGACCCCTGTTTCAGTGACCGCGTGGTCTAAAATGTGTTTACTCTCGTGTTAGACTAGACTGCCGATGACAGGGTGATCGGGGTTCAAATCCTGGTCGGGTGTACTGAGGGCGGTTTTTCAAAATAGTTTTTCCATCTTCCTCCGCGCAAATACGAGTACATTTGCTCTAAATTCAATCGTCTTCATCCCTTACTCATTAGCGTAGTTAGTACATTAGCGTATTAAAATCTGAACTGGTAGTAAAACGCGATGCTAAAAATGAATAAAGAATTTATATAAGTGACAATGTATATAAAAAAAGTTATTTCTAAGTTTTACTATTCAACTAATGTTATCTATTATTTAATGTGATTTTTAAAACTAGCACATTTCCTCAAACGTAATTTTAAGATTACAGCGTTGCATAAAAGTCAGAAGTAGACAATAGTGGATCGGTCACACCTGGATTTAGTGTATCGGATTCACACTTGTGTATAAATCACGTTTGATTAGTGCATTCCGGCACCTTAGTTCATTCAGTAGCGTGTCTGTCTACTAAGTTAGGGGTCCCGGGTTCGAATCCTTGGCATGGCCGAAAAATATAACATTGGTGAAATGTGGGTTTCCCCTTTGGATGTATGTTGTGTCTGTTCTAGATTTATGTTAGTTTGTAAGTCGTGTGACTGATGATATATTAATCAGTCGGTTCAGAGAGTGCACGTTAAATACCTAAATAAATGAAAAGATATAAAATTAAAATTATTTGTGCACAATAGATTAAAATAATAATACATTTTTATAAAACACAAATTACTAGATAATTCTCTTATCCATCGAAAGTTAAATAATTAAAAACGAACAAGAAATGTATCGTTAAGTAGATTATTGTCGAAATTAGTTGATGTCTACAACGCGTCTTACTGCCCATTCGGACTGAGCTTGCACTAATTTTTAAGGTTACAGGATGAAATTTCTTAGAAAAATTTCACCCGAATTCACGTGGAGAGATAGTGTAAAACTCAAGTGAGAATCCCAATGTGAACACCCCC
>CABFVZ010001351.1:179264-195368 GCA_902151445.1 Timema monikensis
CCCCCCCCCCCTCTTCCTTAACGCAGAGAACAGTAGAGGCACCGCTTATTCAAATATCGAACAGCATTGTTTACCAAATGCGCGGGACTCTTATAATCATTCAAAATTAATAAACGCAACCGCTACAACAATCGCTTTTGACTTAATGAACTCAAGTGATACTACCTTATTTCATGTCGAGGAACTTTTCCCTACTCGACCATTTTCTCCCTATTTTACTTTAAGTGAAAGAGCTTTCTTGAAAGGACCAAAGTTTAAAATAATTCACATTTCCTTACCTTGTGTCTCCGTTGAACATGCACAATAACAATAGAATTTACGAAATCCACTCGCACAAACTGTCAAAAAGAAAAAGAAATCCACCCCCTTTTTAATTGTGAATGTCAAATCGCACTGAGGGTTAATTTATTTTGATATTCTTCCCCCCCTTTTTTTCGCGACGACTCACCAACACACGGGTTCCGTCCTAATAAAAATGGCTGCATGCATGTTTCGCTCGAGCTTACCTCCCCAACTGCTAGGCGGCCCACGCCTCCCACAGCAACACAACTCTGCTTCTTAGCTGACTGTCGTATCAGCCGTCACCGGCCGACATTTTCTCTTTCAAGTTTGGGTTTCGTTGCTTAGCTGGTAGGGCGAGGAGGCCTAAGATTTTTAACAGTCACAGGAACAATGCACAAAAATATACTCAAATGAAGAAAGGATATTTTTATTGTAACTAATTAATTATTCACATATTAATTGCAAAGTGTGTTGCGCATGTCACACCCCTCTCTCGCGTGGCATCTTGGGTAGAACAATATGGCCGCGTCCTCGTGGGTTAAGTGATCGATATGTTGATGTGTTCTTTTGCGTTTTTTGTTTATTTTTTTGTTGATGCACCATGTGTTTTTAGTGAAACAAGTGTGTTTGTTTTGAAGTGCATGCTTCCAAACATTTAATAATACCATTACTATCTCCCTGTAAGAATGAAATATTGTTCATCAAAGTTTGTTGTTCGAAAGAGATGAATTGTGTTTACAAATTTCTCAACAACTTGTAAACATTCGCTTATTTTTTTCTATTAATATGGCATGATAGGCATTTCTATTGTAACGTGTTGGTTTGTAACAATTACAATTTCCATTATTTTATCTAGTTAAGTGGGATTACATCCATGTTTTTGATTTGTTTATTTTTTGGTTGATAGTTCTATAGTAGCTGTTACAGCTGTTATAGCTTATATTTAGATGCCAGTACAGAATTATATTGTTTGGTTTTAACAAGTCTTTAAATGGTAGGCTTAGTACTGCTTATTTAATTCATGTTGTTTTAATCCTAAATATTTGCAGACTATTTATTTATAAGTAAACGTTGTACTTGAAATCGAAAGGTTTTTTTTAATCTCTTGAATAAATAGTTTAGGGTTCGAGTTATTGTTGGGGAAAATTCAACAAAAAAACGAAAGCATCTTATTCTATAATATGACCTATACTATTAAGGCTACTTACGTTATGATGCATCTTTAAACCCTAATAATAACTATGGTTTTATGGCCAAAAAAAACTAAAAGTTTTAGGCAATGTTAACTAAACCAATATAACCCACCCTTCCATACTATTTCATAAATTAAAATTACAAGGCTAGTTAAGTTATTAAGTGATCACACACGAGGCTTAGAACATCTTGAGAAATTAATTTGACTATAGTGAAAACACGTTAAAAATTTTGTTTCTCCACAAAACTACATGAAAGTTTTTGGGTGTTAATCTAATGTTGAGTAGTTACATAATAGAAGTGTGTTTGGTTCTTTAAATACAAGGTCAGGTTGAATCCAGATTGGGTTTGTTAATTCAAAACAAAATAATTGTCGCATTGAGGTTAGATTATCTTATGTCACATCTATAATAACTAGCTATAATATGTGAGGTTAGCTCTAGTGTACCATAAAATTCAATAAGTGTGCTGCAAAATTTTCAATTTTATGTTATTGATGATTAATAAAAAAAAAATATAAAAAGCAGTTTCATTTTATAGTAATTTCTAAAAATAAAAAGAGAAAATTGTGTTAACACTTTATCATATTTGACTTCCCACAGAAATTAATTGCTTGCAGTAAAAGATTGAATAATTAATGAGGAACTTGAGCCTGTTGCTTCTTACACCTAAAGTTCAATTCAACAAACACACATGTAATATGTATTTCCTGTTCATTTGAGAGTAGTAGTCTATATGTGCATGTGCATGGCCGAGTCTCCCATAGTGCCGCCAACTCGCACATTCAGTGTGCTGCAAGGACTCACGGGAAAGGATAATGTGTCATGAAAATAAAAAGTTTGAGAACCTCTGTAGGCCTACCTACTAAGGTTATTACCATTTTTCACATATGCATGTGTTGGTTTAATTTCGGTTATTTTCTCTTAGTCCCAACAGTAGGCCTGGAGGGCCTAACGTGTGCAGATTAAATAGACCTATAAATTATTATTTTTATGTTTCTCTTAGCATAGGTAAGTTTATCACATGGTGAAAATATTCTATTGTTCTATGGTTACTAATTTCAGCACCTTTTGGAAATAAATGTAGCTTTACAGTCCTCTCCCCAATAAATTTCTCCAGCCGGGTGGTATTATTAAGTAGTGGGGCGAAAGACAGTGGAATGCTTTGCAATATTTGATGATCTGTGCAACAAACATTGATTTCAACCATGTAGCGAGCGCACTTGTTAGAAAGGTCCTGAAGCGAACATTGCTCTAATTCATAGGCCTATTGGCCCTTAGGTTGTCATTTACATTTGCTAAAAATGACCTATAATAGATTTCACTATTTTACCAATCATTGAACAGCATTGCTAGTATTACATTTGTTTTTTCAAAGCTTTTTTTTCATCAGTATGAAACCATAAACTGCAATTTAAATCATTTAACTATTAGGCCTAACTGTAACGTCTTAAAACATGCATGAAGGGGTAGATTATGTGTGTATTCATGATTTTTAGTTTACATTTATCCCAAATAGGCTACTGGTAAGGTCATTTTCTACAGGTCTAACGCTCTTGAATTAATATAACAGTACACTTTGGTCACAATTTTTAAATCATTAATTGTTAAGGCAATAATTTAATTTAATACGAAAGCATAAAATATATTTTCGCCTAAGTAAACATGTTTGCTAAAACCCACTTGAGTCTAGGTTATATTTTATCACTAGGGCTTGGATTCTAATTTGTTAATTTAAAGGAAATCTTTAGTTTATTTATATGTCATATTATGATACATTTTATATTTTTAACAATCTATAAATACAACAAAAGCAAAGTTTCAATCAAATATAATTAATAAGTTTTATATTATTTAAGAAAAACTAAGAAAACTCACCTGATTCACAAAAGAAAGTTTATACTATATAGAACATAAGTAGGCTATGCAAATGAATTTCACAATATGATACCAAAAGTATTTTAATACACAATACATTTTCACTATCATAAACGGACAAAACCCTACCTTACCTATAAACATTAAAAATACTGTGCGTCCAAAAATATAATATGTCAAAATATCTCCGCAGTTGATTGGATCCAGTTTTGATTGAAATGTGTGACAGTCTACTTCAGGTTGTTTCATTAGAAGATTTACAAAGTGTTTTTAATAAACATATTACTTTATCAACTACAAGAATTAACCTTGTTATGTAAAAAGAAAATTGTTTGACTTGTAAATTGTTAATGTGTAGGCCTATTAATAATTTATTTTAAATAACCAATGGGATTTTATAGAAAATGTAAATTAGGTGAGCTTTCTTTTTTATTTTCTTAAATTGTATATAATGATTTTACAATATGTTGATTTTGTTGTTATTGGAAATTTGCTATTTTTGTGATTATAGAAGCTATAAAATATAAATTAATGTAGGCTATCATTATATGATATAGATAAAAATCAAAAAATCTTGCCCTTGGTACGTACCATTTCTAAATGGTAGGTTAGCTACAATATTGTTACTAGGCCTATAAAGTTATAAGCCTGTATGCAAGAATGAAACAAAAAGTTGAGCAGAGTAGAAGGTGCAATGATTGGCAGCAACGTAGTTAGGAAATCAACTCACCTTCGAGACGACTCTAACTTCTGTTTCACTCAGCCTCGCTCTTGGAAAGCGGTCTAAAACTATGAAAAGAAAAAAAATACCTAACTACATTCCATCTAAGTTCAGAAAAAAATCAGAGCTTCTCTTTTTTTTTTTACATATAAGTTAAGTTTTTAATCTTAACACAACTGAAAGCCCAAAATATACTGTAAAGCTCAATGATGTGAGCCCTCAAAGGAGCTATATCGCAGGATCAGTCCTGATAACCGAATCAAATTCACTTAAGGTTAAAGCGTATTACCCGAACAAGTAGTAAGACGCGGTGTTATAATTTAAAATTCAAGGTTAAAAATGTTACTGTACAACCTGGATACAAGACAAACCAAGATGACACAAGTGGTTTGTATGAAACCAAAAGTTGCATATTCTATTCCAATGTTCATGTTGTCTTTTTCACTTGATTGCATTTATCATTTTTCACTGGTAATTTATATAGGCCTGCATAACCCTGATCGGTCTATAAGGCGTCCACTAAAGTGGCGAATATGTGGTGTGAGGTAAGCACATGTAAATTAAAGGGATAAGGCCCACAGGGAAGATGCAGACGTGGTGTGGCGGTTGTCGCTGTGGCATTTACCTACCACTAGTCTCCAACATATTTAAACTGTGACGGCCTCATAGCATCTGCCCCACGTCTGCCACTTTAGTAGTATCCACAATTTAGAAGAAAAAAAGTTATAGGCCTACCTAATAATGTTATGAATAATAGTGATATCACAAAGTAATGAGTTAAGATTTGCGAACATTATAAAATAAATTTAAAATTAGATGTTAAATTTAGAGCAAAATTTTTGTAAAGTTGGTCCTAGCTCAATCAACATTTTTGATAATAATATAAGATGGTTGAAAATATTCGAAAAATATCTAAATTGCCTAAATTTAGTCTATTTGTGCTCAACTTTGTACTGGTCTATTTATAGGTCATTAAGCCAAAGAATACTCGTTAGGACAGGGCGGTCAAACCTATGGTACACATGGCCAAAGTGATACACTAGATTATTTTCTTAGAATTGGGTTTTCAGAGCTGTCCCAAGTTTTATTTTTGCTCAACCACCCTTGATATTTTATGACAGTGCATAGATAGTATGACCATATTCCAAAATATTCCAGTTACATTTTTGGAAGTTCCAAGTTGCTGATACTCTTCCACTACCGATACAGTTGAGCTCTTGGAGAAGCCAGTTAACACACATGTTATGGTTTTTAAATAGCAATAAAAGGCCATTTTATTAAGGATTTTGAACTTTAAAATAAAAACTTATTCTTAGAATTTGTTGCTTTAATATCATACTTTTGAACTACCTTCTTTTGATTATGGCTTTGTTAAAAATTGGTCAAAAATGGTTGACTTTGCTAAGTAGAATATTTTCATCTTTGCGCAAAAATGCCATGCAGGTAATTAATTTATAAGTTTTTGGTGAAAAAAGTGATCTTTCATTCTTCATTTCATCATTACATTGTCACAGTATCCTTCACGACTTTAAATACGATGTATCAGTATTAATTATTTGTTTATTATGTAAAACAAAATAAAAGATTAATAGTGTTACAATTTATTTATCTGTTATTTATATATTATTAAAATAGGCCTGTACATTGAGATTAACATTTTAAATTAACTTTATAAATTAACCAAATTAGTAGTATATCAATCATATTATTGTCAATGAGGTGCAAATGCAAATCACAATGATGAAAGAGAAGTACAGCCCAATTCTTGTAGGAAGACAGCAAGAAAAGTTATTGAATCTACTTTCATGTATTCATACATCAAGTCATGTGGTCTGCATTTGTCACTTTTGATAGATAATATCAATACCTATAAAATAACACTAATAATATAGTAAAATGTTATCAATGTTGACAGCAAATTATTTTTCTACTGTACCTCCTGTGAAAACTGAACTGTAATTATTACTGCTGAAGACTCCACAGAGAACAAGAAGAGAAAATCTGAAACGATACCGCCGTATTGAGGGTGAGATTGGTAGAGAAAATGTATTGGTACCATCCAAAATGGTTACTAGTAGGGTGTTGAGCGGAAGATGCAAGTAAAAAGGGGTACTAGACACTTGTGGGTGCGTGGTAGGAATTGAAGAGCATTCCTTACCGATCCACCAGTATCGGTATTGAATGAATGAAAATCTGTACCTCTTACACAGTGAGGCTATGTTCCAAGTAACTCTTCCATTAGTATCGACACATTGCTTGACTGAAGCTCAAAAGCTCTCAATCATAGATTTGTTCGATTAAAAAAAAAATACCATGTTGAAAATTAAGGGGTGTTAATAACATAATCTAAGGGATAGGATTTGGGAGGGTAACTTTAAAATAAATACTCCCACAGTGGTATGAACATAGGATAAAAGAAATTACACTTAGAAAACCATCCTAGTTCACACAGCCAAGATTTGATCAACCTCCAAGTCATTGGCAAATCCATTCTTTTTTGAGTCTGTCTCCTTTATCACATAATCAGCACTGGGAATAAATCAAAATTATTTATATAGTTTACCATTGGATGGAATATTTGAAAAAATAAAACAATCAAACTCTACTTTATTTTATTTACTAATATGGGTTGGACAGGAGGTGAATATTTATTATGAGTCTCATTTACCTGTCCATTTAAATAGTTGTTGCTAAACAATTTTAAGATGTGACAGAATTTTTTTATAAAAATATAACAAATTTTGACAATAGCTCTCTCCAAATGAAAAAAATATAATTATATGACAACTGTGACTCCCACTTTAAGAGTAAAAGTATATATGATTTTAAATTTTTTAATTAGCAAGGCATGATATTATACTAACTTATTTGTTGGGTGAGGATTTTTACTGCAAACAGTGATTTTATACTAAACTTCAAATGGATTGCATTCGATAGAGCTGTCTATTTAGGTGTAGGCTATACACTAATTAGCTAATGTGCTATTTTTTTAAACAGAAATACCCATAGAGTTTTTAAAAAGTATACCTTAGTGCTATTACTGACCCTAAACTCTCCAAGGGATTAGGATGTGGATTATTTATTTCCTATGTTGAGTCCTCACGCTATAACATCATATAAGCCTGTCATTTCATTGAATCTTGAACTTTTAAATCCTTGAGTTAAAATGGATTATCCTGCACTGAATCCATGTAAAACAACTGGTATTTTTCAGGTGAAACTAAATGTAATCATGATACAAATATTCAAATTATGTTCAAGACTACTAAGGTGAGGTGCAGAGCATTGCGATTCAAGGTGTGTATTTTTTAAGTTTTCATGACAAAAACACTTTTTGGCCAAAATAAATTAATATTGCATCAGTAGAAATGTTTAGTTTAATTTTGTACACATGTTGTTGATCTCATCACTTCTTGAATATTTCTCAGGGGCAAAGTGACATTAGAACACGGTAACTTTTTAATTGAAATAAAAAAGTCCTGGTCAAATTCCACTTTGACCTTGGCAGTTATTCAAAAATTGTTGAGAACAACACGTGTACAAACTTAAGCTAAAAGTATCTGCTGGAGCAATATTTTATTTATTTTAGCCAAATTCCTTTCTTTTTTTTGTTGCACTTAATATGAACTTAAAGCTTGCGTTTCTTTCCACCCAACCTTAACTTTGTAAGTTCACACATGTATTCTATCCATGTTTGATTCTTGAGACTGGTTCAGATTGGAAACCGCCACATAAAGTCTGTTATAAGCCAAATATATTCAGTTGTTGTTGGCTTGTAAAAATCTAACTTATATTATATTTATTTGAAGATCTCTTCTCTGATTCATCTTGATATAATTTGGGGTTATGTCAACTTCCACTAAGTGCGTAAAAAAAAGTTTAAAAAATATAATCATGTTTTTTCAGTCAAAATTGATTAAAAAAATTTACCAAAGGACCATTATAATATATGTATGTTAAACAAAATATATTTAAAATTACACTATATGGGGCCTAAACATAATTTTAAATATATTACTAGGTCTTTAATCAAAAATATGTTTATACAGTAGAGTCCCAACCATCTGACCTAAACGGGAACAACATTTGTTTGGATAGCCAAAATGTCTGATATTACAGAAACAGGGGTGGGCGATATCGAAACAAAATTCAAATTAAATGTAATTTTAGAATAATTATGAAATAAACTATATAAGTAACTATTATAAAATATAAATTTTGCGATAAATTACAAAACTTTTCTTCGTGTAAACAGAACAATGAAAATTAAATTTAACATTTATTATTTCAAATGCAAAATGCTAAAGTCACTGTTTAAAAAAATTTAGTGATTGAAGTTTGTTTCCCAAATTTGCGCTCTTCCTTGCGGCGAGATCATTCAGCGTCTTAACTCTCAATAACATAACATCAATCACAGTACACATGCGTATGCTTCACAACAATGTAAATAGCACGTTAGATGGACATGTTGGTTAACCGAAAATCAGATAGTTGGGACTCTACTTTATGGATAAATATATAAAAATTGCATTCCTAATCAATAGCATATAACCAAATTAACAAATAAATGGTATGATGCATCGCACAGACTTTCTTGCTCCTCTACCTAAAATGGAAATATTTACCCAAAATTCGTAAAATATGTGAAACAAAATAAGACATTGTCGCAGAAAGATCTCACCAATTAAATAATATATACTTTAAGAAACATAATGAAAAAAACATAACATGTTTGTTTACCAAAGAGCATAACCTTCAATTTAAAAATTATACTTCCCAATATCTCAGAAATTATTGGTTTTATTATCATTATTGTTGTCTTTATTTTTATGGTGCAATACAAATATATTTCAAATAGAGATTTTTTATTCTTAATAGTATTACAATTTTACTATGGTAAGCTATTTTGTATCTCTAAATAAGAGTTGCGGTGATATCCAAATTGGAGATGTTCACTTATATAAATTACTCTAAAAGTAATTTTCATGGGAAAATGAGAGTTTCCATTTTATTTGTAATGCTAAACATTGTTTAGGTATTAAATATATTCATAATTGTTAGTCGATTTTAAGAAGAAGAAAAAATCTCTTTTATCTCCATGTAAACTACCTTTAATTTCAGGGTTTGATAGATAATTCTAAAAAACTCTCTAAGAAAGCTTATGAAAACCCTAGAACAAAGTTTTAACCCGATGGATACAATTATTTCAGCTCTAGTCTCAGTAAAATATATAGGACATCACAAAAAATACTTTTTCGAGTTCAGAAGTCATGAAACATCGACATTCATCAAAATCTTTAACTGATTTTTTTTTTTACCGATCACAATACCTTCTTAGCCCAGAGGATGTTAGAAAATTAAAAATGTTCTCTTTAAGTAAATTTATCAATAATGTTAAAAATACATAAATAAGTCAAAATTCATAAAAAGTATCGGCCTCTTATCTGGTATACTGAGGGCTGTTTTTTACAGATGCCTCTTATCATGCATGTAGTCACTTGATTACTGGTACATTTTCTTAATATCCACCTTCATTATATTTTCTTTGATTAAATAGCTTTGTTGCTATTACATGGCACACTAACACTAAAAACCAATAAAAAAGGACCACCAAATTATTATTATTATTATTATTATTATTATTAGCTTTGAAAAATTGTAGCCCCCCCAAAAAACTCTCTTTAAGTTGAGAAACATGAGCAACCAAAATTGATGATTTTATTTAAGAGATCTGCTTTAGTGCCAGTAGTGGCTATGAGTAAGCAGTATGAGTGAGTAAACTCCTAAAGGATGACATAGACGAATTTTAATTAAAAGCCCCAGCATTGCATGAAGTAGGAAATTAAAATTACATTGTGCACACAAAGAAAATACCAATTCACCAGGTTTGGGGTCAAGCCCCAAGATTCTGAATGAATCCTAATCATTCTCTTATTTTTGGCAACTGCTGAGTTCAATGCCATTCATACTGTTTTTTAATTTTGGTGACTGCTGAAGTCAATGCCATTCATACTGTTTTTTAATTTTGGTGACTACTGAAGTCAATGCCATTCATACTGTTTCTTAATTTTGGTGACTGCTGAGGTCAATGTCATTCATGCTGTTTCTTAATTTTGGTGACTGCTGAGGTAATGACATTCATGCTGTTTCTTAATTTTGGTGACTGCTGAGGTAATGACATTCATGCTGTTTCTTAATTTTAGTGACTGCTGAGGTCAAATGTCATTCATGCTGTTTCTTAATTTTGGTGACTGCTGAGGTCAATGCCATTCATGCTGTTTCTTAATTTTAGTGACTGCTAAGATTTCAGTTTTATTATTTCATAATTTTACTCTATTTTTTTCACTGCTTCTTACTTCCAATCGGATTTAGAAATGAAGAAGGTAGTGAAAAAAAGAAAATGTACCTCAATTTTTGCATGAAGAATGTGTATAGCTATATAGGGAATAAAATAATTCTCACTGCATCTGGCCGGAATTCGAAGCCGGTGAACCCGGGCACAATGAGACTGACCCCTTTGTACTAATGCACATACCTTTGTTTTTATTTACGTTAGTTGAAAACATTTGAAGCTATTTAAAATGGTTCTTTGTGTCCAGAAAGACATTCAGTGGTGTCTTGTGAAATAACGGGTAATGTGGTGAGTTTGGCAGAGTTCCCAAAGTTGGTCGACACAATCCCAAGTGTTGTGTTGTGTTATTAGTTGTTGGGATTGTTTTCCTTGCGCGCGACCAGTAATTACAAAAGGGGTAAGAAGAGGGGTGATCCTCATTACTGTCCGCCAAACCGTGAGTTGAGTTTAGCGCCGTCTTCTAATAACACGGCACCCACGTGAGTTATCGCCGAGACGCTGGACGTCGACTTTCCTGCACCCGGCACACTTAGTCACGTCGTTTCCTATCTGCCGCAGGTATAGCTAGCAGACTTCCTTGCGATGTTTCATTTCCTCGATATATAGTTAGCAAACTTCCTTGCGATCTTTTCTTACCTGGACATTTATTTATCAGACTTCCTTTTGAGCTTTCCTTTTCTCGACATATAGTTAGCAGACTTTCTTTTAATCTTTTCTTTCCTCCACATATAGTTTAACAGACCTCCTTGCATACATTAATATTCTTCTAGTGAGCGGTTAGCATGCTTCCTTGCGTTCTCTCTTTTCCTCCTAATGTAGAGTTAACAGACTTCCTTGCTTTTGATCCTTTTCCTCCTAATGTACTCTCTGTCAACCCTGAAAGGTTAGCTTACCTTTCGTGGTTCTACTATGGTGGCTGGAGGGTATGTTGTGATAATCACATGACACCCTCTATCCGCAGAAGTTGAAACGATCTACGCCAACAGACGATGGTCGGAATGGTTCAGTTGTGGGCTGATGTCATGGAGTGGTAACATTACAAATGAGATATTCCTTTAGAAGATAGTAATCTATTCTTTAAAAAAAACTATCGTCTATGAATGATGGTCCCGAATCGAGTCTCGGTGCGGGTTAATCGGTAATCTGATAGCGTACTTCCTCAATTGTGACTTATCTCTCACGGGCGAGTGGTTGACTGTCCCACACCCTGGTAAACAGTATGGGGGTGGGAGTGCGTTATCACCCTCCCCTCTCTGGGGACTCTCAAGTTGGAGTATCTCCTTATGGTAGAGGAGCCCCTCAAGTTGGAGGAGCTTTTCATGTTGGAGAAACCCCTCAGTTTGGAATATTGCCTTATGGTGGAGGATCTTGAGTTGGAGGAACTCCTCAAGTTGAAGGATTTCATGTTGGAGGATCCCCTCAAATTAGATTATATCCTCGTGGTGGAGTAGCCCCTCAAGTTGAAGTATTTCTTATTGGGGGAGGATCCCCTTAAGTTGGAGGGGTTGTTCTGGTGCTAGGAGTAACATTTACTTGATCATATTTCCCAGAAATTAAGTAAAGCGTGGAGTGGCTAGTTCGTGTTGGACTCCAAAACCACACTAAAACAAAACTAGAACTAATCTAGTACTCAAAGCAACGCTCGCCCTTGCCGTTAACTTGAAAACCAGCTGACTTCTTTTATAATAGTATTTTCACTCATCCTCACCGCTAATGAGGGTACATTTCCTCTAACTATCTCATATATTATGCCATTAAACTCTTGTGTTAAAACGTAAATAACATGTGGGAAATTTAAAGTAATTCTGGGGTGACCTGGTGGTCTAGGGGTAAGGTGTCAGACTTCTGTGCTGGCGGCCGGGGTTCAATCCTCGGTCCCGGCAAAGATTTATCTGATTACCAAACCCTTCCTTCACCTCTGACAAGACATCTTGTGAATGTGGGGAATGCCATGCCTCCACCGTGGTTCGGATTCCACGTTAAACTGTAGGTCCTCCATTTAATCTCACAATCACCCTACCATTACACATTAGCGTAAGTGCGTATAACCCGAACGGGTAGTAAGATGCGGTGCTAATAATAATAATAATAATAAAGTAATTCTGTTTGCCACGGTAGTCCCATGCGCAAATGACGCCCCATGTGGTGGTATTCAGTTACCTGCCAAGTCGCCCCGTGCGGACGCGAGAAGAATAACATAAAAACCGAACAGTGTTTGATCCCCCCCCAGTCCGGCCCCTTGAGGCGCTGTGATCGCGGGCCAAGTCTAGTAGCATTGTGTCTCTCTCTCGGCTGACCACTCCACTGTATTGTCTCTGTATTTCCTGGAAGTGTCAACAGCACTGGGTGAGAAGGGTGGGGAGAAAGTGAAGTATTGGGTGATAAGTCCTTGGGCGATGACGGAGAAATTCTTCTCTAGAGTCTCGCCACTTTTTTTTACACTTCCCTTTCTTATTTGTGCAAAAAGGGAACAGTTACAGAACACGCCTGTTTTTTTTTTAAACGGTTATAAATGTAGTAGAGCGCCGATCAAAATGTGGGTATAGTTGGATTAAAAGCTCGTCTCATCCCACGAATAACACTTATGTAGGTGATACAGCTCGAGCCAAGCGTTTTAGGAGCCCGTCTCACCTCATGAATAACACCTAAATATGGTAGGTAATATAGCTCGAGGGGTTAACTACTTATCATAATTTAAAAGGCTTATGATCAAATTATGTTGTGCTCATGTCATATTAAAGAAATTATTGTTGAGATTGCCATGTGTAAAAAATCAAACTAAACTTATCTACTGAAGCAATTTTTTTTAAATTTTGGCCCAGTAATGCTTTACACCATTAAAACTTTTTTAAAAAATGGCGTTATTTCGCGCTCTTTTCTATTCCATTTAAATGTGGGAGTATAGGCGACGAGAGTAAAGCCATGGCTTTACACGAGTCGTACCGCACCTTATTAAAACAAGCATAAAATGATTGTAACTAAAAAAAGAAAACCATTTTTATGTTCTTTATAAACTGAGTTATGTTACAAAATAAGTTTTTATTTTTACTTGCATAGGTTTTCACCTATTTTCCATAAGATTAGGTTAGCTATTAATTAGGAGGAATAAAGTTTTAAGTTAGCTAATAATTAATAAGGAGAATGTTTGTTGTTCAATACGTTGTTGTATATAATATTGTTTATCTTACGTAGTGTTGTAAACAAGGACTACAGCGTCACACGTGTGAAAGAAATGCCTGGTTTTACAAGTGCTGACACAGTGAATAATCATTGGTATAAATCACTTATCTTTTAAAATCAAGGTCATTGTGATCACCGATATCGTAAAATCATTGTTACGCCCATCCCTACAGTGCTTAGGGGTTAGCATGAAAACCAAGTTCGAAAGCTCCCGAACATTTATTTCCGGTGATAGGTGGCTACACGGTCCGCACCGAACCCTGTGCGAGTCCGTGTGACAAGTCTTAAAGGTAAGTGTTTTTGCAGGGTTTTTTAAAATAGCAAAACCTGTTTTTGGTCAAGATAAATCAAATATCGCTCCAGTAGAAACATAAAGTTTAATTTTCTTCACATGGTGATATCAACAGTTGTTGAATATCTGTCACGAACATAGCAGCATTATATGAGACACTGTTTAAATTAACAGAAAAAGCTGTCATTTTATTCCAGGACACCCTTGACAGATATTCAACAACTATTGATGTCACTGTGTGGATAAAATTAAATTATATGTTTGTAGGGAAGCAATATTTCATTTATTTTGACCAAACATAGTTTTGCTTTAAAAAAATACAAAAACAACGTTTTCTCGCGTCTCCTAAACCCCTACCTCAAGCTAACTGTTGTTTTTTTAAAAAGCGAGTATACATTTAATCCTCGGTAACAAAACTAGCCGGCGGAACCTTCTCTGGTGTGTCCATGTCCCGCTGTTCTGTTTAGCTCTGTATTGGACCACCGAGCGCGGCGCTGCGCGTCGGTCCGAGTGAGGGGCGGGGGGAGGTATCGCCTCACCACTTGTTCTCGCGGCGGGAGCGTCAAGACGCCATCGATCCCCGCCAGACACACACTGTAATGCTACCCCCAATGCCCACGGCCTCGAAAGTAATTAACTTGCGCTCCAAAGGAGGACCTGTTTAATGAGACTTTCTCAGGCGACCGCTACATGGCAGGAGGTCACGTGGTTAGAGCGGCTCTCTTGTTTTGGGTCAAAAGAAACAAACTCCCTACTCGTGTTTGTTTTATACTCGGAATTACACTGCCTATATTATCATAGGAGTAGATAGTTATTTTATTTTCCTTCATCGCCGCGTCTTACTACCCGTTCTGGACATACGTTATGTACTATTTACACGAATTAAAAAGGAGGGAGGTTGAATTTAACAGAAATTTTACCCACATTCGCGTGAAGGTAGAGTAGAAATCTACCCCTCAGTACACCAGACCAGTTATCAAACCTCTATCTCCCAACTATCGTCAGTGTCGGCTTATTGCTAAAGAGACGCCATAGACTATTAATTGACCACCGAAGTGGGGGATAGCTCTTAGCTATTTGTATTTTAAGAGAGGGGACAGAACGTAGGCCTATCAATTTTCTCTTTAAATTAGAAAATAACAATTAAGCTAACCTCAAATGAATAACTCAAACGTATAACCCGAATTGGTAATGAAACTCGTTGCTGAAAAAATAACAAAAAAATTAATAATACGATAGCGAAGTTAGTTATAAATGTCACTTAATCATTTATGCATGGCTCCAAAAGTGTATTTTAAATGTTATGAATAGTATAATTTATTGTTAACTATACGTAATTAAGAGAGTACCATTTGAGAAGATTACTGGAGCGTGTATGCTCTGTTCTATTTCTTTGAAGGTGGAGATTAATCAATACATGCTATGTTCTATTTCTAGCTCCCATCATCAAAATTACGATCTTGTGAGTGTGCCGGACATTGAGAGTCCACCATGGAGAAATTACGATCTTGTGAGTGTGTCGGACAGGGAGAGTTCACCAAGGAGAAATTACGATCTTGTGAGTGTGTCGGACAGGGAGAGATTCACCAAGGAGAAAGGTTTGTTTTAATGTGCGCCGGGTATCGTGTGGATGTAGCTACTACCCATCCTCACCCCCTTTCCCCACTCTCTCTTTCACTCTCACTCACACTCTCTCACCCACGTATTGGAAGGATGACAACAATTTAAATAGTACTATAGTCTGATTACCAGAGAGAGAAACTTTTTTTAAAGTTATAAAAGTTAATTAAAAATTAATAGCCTATATATTTATTCTTCAATCTATGTGATCCGGAGCTATCACTTTTGATAAATACTATCAATACCTATAAAATAACAATAATAATATAATAAAATGTTATCAATATTGACAGAAATAAAATATTTTTATATTTTCTAAAAGTTCCTTCTTCCACGAGCATTCTATAGCAGACAAAGTTGCGAGTTTGTCCTGTCTTGTATTCCAGTGAAGTGAGAGTCCAGGGTTCGAATCCCGGCCGGTGTACTGAGAGTTTTTTTTCCTTATAGGTTTCCCACTCGCCTTCCACACAAATGGGGATACACTTAATCTAAATCCAACCTTCCCTATCCTTTACACATTAGTGTAATTAGTAGGTCTACATCTGCTTATAACGCGAACGGGTATTAAGACGTGTTGGGGGGGGGG
>CABFVZ010001351.1:196340-209366 GCA_902151445.1 Timema monikensis
TTTTAAAAATTCTTTCACCAATATAAAGCTACATTATCAGCGAGTAACATACGATATATTTTATTTTGAAAATTTAATTTATTTCTCATAAAATGGTCGATAGTATATTATATAGTCGTTGGAAAAAAAAGTTGTTGAAGGGAAAGTGGGTTGGTGAAGGGGGCGGTGGGGTAGGGGTTAGTAAAGAGGAATGAGATGAAAATAGGAGGGAGGATAATAAGAGGGAGGGGGCTGTACAGTGATGATAGGACTGTATTTAAAAAAAAAAGTTATGTTTTTATATTGACATGATAGATGATTTGAAGCTTTGTTTTACAGGATTCTTTACAATTTTTTTTTCTCTATTTAATGCACTTTTATTATAATTTCCGGACTACCCGGATAATCCAGAAGACATATGGTCCCAATTAGTCCTTATAAACGAGGTTCCACTGTGTATAGAAAATATTTTTTTCCAATTCATAAAAATTATTTGAAAAAATAATGAGATAGAACTCGCCGAGCTGCTTTATTTAGCATTATGGCTTCCATTTCATCTGTATATGAATATACTGATATAGCGTCTTGCATATCTCCATCCATGCGGCTTGTCTTATTATTTCTGTCGTGGTATTATTCTAGGGGCGTATTCCAAATGACAGATCTACTCTAGCCTATCTCGCACCTCATTGATAAAAAGTTCTCTCTCTCTCTATATATATATTTCTTCCACCATTCTGACTGTACACAGAGTACTGTCACAATGACCCGCGCAGTTCGTGTGCACTGCCCTATGTCTTCACAGGTACTGACAATGCTGAGCGGTAACGTCACATGACGCCACTGCAAAGATGACATACGTCGCTCGTGGACACCAGACCTCAGGGTTTGAATCCCAGCCGGGTGTAATAAGGGTAGTTTTTCTAAGTAGTTTCCCACCCTACCTCCACGCCAATGCAGACAAACTTCCTCTTAAATCTACCTTCCTCATCCCTAACACACTAGCGTAAATATGTGGTTAGTAAGGTGCGGTCCTCAAATAAACCCAATTATTAATTGTTTAGCTTTATCCGCTAAGATGGTCTATTTGTTTTCGTCCTCTAGTGTACCAGTAAATGGTGTCCTGGTATCAAAGGCCCCTTGATCCGACTGTACAGTTAGCAGAAAGGACGAGACTAGTGAGGATTGGACTATTGATTCTTTGTGTGCAGTTTGTGTCTTCCAAGTTGTTGGCGGTACAGTCGGCTCCGCTTAGAGTTGTCACCGGTTTGAAACGTAACGGGACGAGCAATTTTATTTCTCTTTCGAGCCATGTCGTGGAGTGTCACCAGAGTAAGAAGAGCTTGTTTAAAACAGTATTTCGAACACGTTCTGATCACTTAGTTGAAATATATTCCCATGTATGATTGGTCAAATGGGGACAAAGGGGGAAAGGACATTACCTAGGTACAGTTTTGACATGCTCTGCTTACCCTGGCAACGCACCACGTATTACATAGAGTATGTGTATCATTTTTGTGCACAACATCCTAATACCCGTCCTACGATCTCCTGATCTAGTGGTCAGCGCCCCTAAGTTCTAATTTAGAGGTCCAGGTTCAATTCCCGGTGGTACCACACACACATGTTTATTTACTAAAATTGGAACTGTTCCTATGGTCACTTTAGTCTGGTTAATTAGGCTTAAGTTAAGTTTAAGATTCCTACTGGTACCACAACTTTATAATCACTATAATCATACCCGCTTCGGTGGTCGCATTGTTTAAACCAGTGTGGTACAGCTAGTGGCCCGCGGGTCAAATACAGCCCACACTCACTAAAATGTGGCCCTCATAGTATCCTGGAGTTGAATTAAAGGGAAATGCCTCAGTGGCAAATGTGAAATAGCTAATGGTTCAAGATAAAATATTTAATTAAAACGGTCATGGTTGAATTTTATGATGCATTTATTAAATTATTATTATTATTATTATTATTATTATTATTATTATTATTATTAGCACTGTGTCTTACTACCCGTTCGGGTTATACGCACTTACGCTAATGTGTAATGGTAGGGCGATTGTGAGATGAAATGGAGGACCTACAGTTTAACGTGGAATCCGAACCACGGTGGAGGCCTGGCATTCCCCACATTCACAAGATGTCTTGTCAGAGGTGAAGGAAGGGTTTGGTAATCAGATAAATCTGTGCCGGGACCGAGGATTGAATCCCGGACCCCCAGCACAGAAGTTTGACACCTTACCCCAAGACCACCAGGTCACCCATGTATTAAATTAATTATATATAGTTATAATGCTAAGTTGTTTTGTGGAAGTATGTGTGCATGCAATAAAATAAAAATATTATATTTAAATATTGAAAGTAATTGTGTATAAAGTGTTGTTTGTAGACCTGTATTAAGTTGATGGGCTTACTAAACATATCTTCGGCCCGCGGTGCGAACTGATAATAACATTTGGCACCTAGGATGACCACCCTGGTCCAAGCTGTCATACTGGCAATAAACTACACTACTGATGACGGGGAGCTCGGGGTTCGATCACGGTAAGGTATACAGAGGTGATTTTTACTAAATGATTTTCTACTGCAAATGCTGGTATACTTCCTCTAAATCTCTCATCACTAGCGCATTAGAATAGTTAGTACATAGGCGTATAAACCGAACGGCTAGTAAAGATGTGGTATAAAAAAACTCATCACGTCATATCATTGCGGGTATGACGTGTAGACAACCTCCAAGAAATACCCTGAGCAACGTTCTGTTACCAGAGATCGGATGAAAGTCAATATACACGGCCACCTCACTAGATACCGCATCTCTCATGCTTAAATATTCCATACGTTAAAAAAAAACACATATATTAAAAATCTACTCGCTTGGACTACCGCTTATTTGCATTAAAGTGTTTGGCCTTTTTCATTTGGAGTGGAAATGCAGAGTCATGGGAACAAACGGTTACCTTCAAGAATTTTTAATGTTTTGCAATTTTGTTTTCGGAAACGGTTTGTTCAAAAATAGAAGCATGTTGATTGAGTTATACTTTTTATATACACAACTCCTCTATAGTTATAATAATGAACAAATATCGATAAAATTGACATTTCTCAATAGAAAACTGCCGGCTTCATAAAAAAAATTGAAGAATTAGGGATTTTGAAATATGAACATAAAAATTTCACTCGTTCTCGAGAAAACTGATATTTCCAAACGTAGGATTTTTCCGCAAAACCTGTCCGGTAGCTAGAGCCATCTTCGTTTTCCGTGATTCATCTGTTCTTGTTGGCGCGGAAGGATACGTTGGTCGGTTGTGAAGCCACGCCACGCCTTTCACCCTCCAAACCACAAAATAGGTTTTAGACTTGCACTCGACAGGGCCAAGGGCCTTAAGGCGTCTTATTTACACTAATACGTAGGGATGAAGTTTTAATTTAGAGTTAATATACACGCATTTGCGCAGAAAGGGGGTGGAAAAACCTAAGTCCAGTCTATCACTAAAGAGTGTCGCCTTGTACTATTCGACCACCTAAACGGGCTCTACCTGAACCTGTGGTCATGCGGATAAAGGCGTCAAGTCTCTTGTTTGTTTTGCCAGTAATGGGTGACAGGTTCGAATTTTTTCTGGGGTATACCGGAGGGTGTGAGGGTCCCCCTATCTGTTTTCCTACCCTCTCTTTGCACAGCTGCGGGTACACATCATCCGTGTTCTAACCGCATGATCTATAACCCATTTTGGTGACCTGGCGGTCTAGGGGTAAGGTGTCGGACTTCTTTGTTGGGGGTCCAGGGTTTAATCCTTGGTCCCGGCACAGATTTATCTGATTACCAAACCCTTACTTCACCTCTGACAAGAAGGATGTATTAATCACAACTTGTGAATGTGGGGAATGCAGGCCTCCACCGTGGTTCGGATCCCACGTTAAGCTGTAGGTCCTCTATTTCATCTCACAATCACCCTACCATTACACATTAGCGTAAGTGCGTATAAACCCGAACGGGTAGTAAGACGCGGTGCTAATAATAATAATAATATAACCCATTTTGTAAATATACTAATATAACGGAAGGCTATCAAAACGTGGAGCGTGAAAATAAAACTATGGGAGTGTTAATTTTAAATTAGTTGAAAAAATGACACCTGGACACGGGAATTGAACCCGGAACCTTTTGGCTTGGCGCGCCAATGTTCTACCACCGATCTATCCAGGATTCGTCGCGCCCTCAGGGTCAGTCTTCACTCATATTTTAAGATTGAGTCTGTGACGAACGTGCGGGAATCGTCAGCCGCATGTGAGTGATCACTTGATATCGCGAGCTATCAGATACCACAGCCATCTGCGACTCTGGAGGGCGTTTTTTCAACCAGTTTAAAATTAATTGAATTGTGGTCTCCTTCATACAGATTGGCCCGTAATTACAACCTAAGTGTTGATATTAATTGAAATTAGCTTTAATTATAATCTTGTATTGTATAGTTCGCAGCAAAACAGCCCTCCCGAGTCGCAGATGGCTGTGATATCTTATAGCTCGCGAAACTATTGTTCTCTCATATGTAGCTTACGATTACACACGTCCATCACAGACTTAGCCTTAAAATACGAGTGAATAATGAGACTGAGCACCAGACTATAACTGGATAGCTCGGTGGTAGAGTAATGAGGCGCTAAATCAAAAGTCCTGGATTCGATTCCCATGTCTGGCTGTAATTTTTCAACTAATTTAGATTAATTGAAATGTGATCTCAATCATAATAATAGTTTTGTTTTCCTTGATCTCTGCATGGCAAACTATTGAATAATTATATTGTTTGTGAAAATGAGAGCTCGTTTTAGATTCAAAGGAGAGACCGACTTGTCCAAACCCTATGCCAAGTTTTTAAACCTCAGAACCAACCCTGAGTCCCATAAAGGTCCCCGGACCGGTACCATGGTACCGATAGTACGCCCCCTCGTGGCGGTTGACAAGCCCACAAGGAGGGGAACAATTCCTACCAAATTCCTAGTGGGAAAAATTGCCTTGCCGATGTCCATTACCACAAACAAACAAAAATAAGTGTATATGTACATTGTCTGTGGCTACCCTAACTACAGTCCAATTTGTATATGAAGAATCTCTTATAAAATACAACCACAATATTTTACTAAGGTCAATTTTTTTATTTGGCACCCCGTATTACTACCCGTTCGGGTTATACGCTAATTGGTTAGAAATTGGGAAGGTTTGATTTAGAGGAAGTGAACTCGCATTTGCGTAGAGAGAGAGTGGAAAACCACCCCCGGTTCACCCGACCGAGACTCTAAATTTAATCTCCCCACCATCGGCTCAACATGAAACTAGCGCGTTAGCTAACTACGCCACCGAGGCGGGTGTCGACATTGATAACATTTTACTATTTTACTCGATTTATTTTCTAGATTTTGATAATATCTATCGTTAGTGACATCTGCAGATATCATAACTTGACGTATGACGTGAAAGTAGATATAGTAACTCTTAGGTGACCTGGCGGGCTAGGGGTAAGGTGTCAGACTTCTGTGTTGGGGGTCCGTGGTTCAATCCTCGGTCCCGGCACAGATTTATCTGATCGCCAAACCCTTCCTTCACCTCTGACAAGACGTGTATTAATCACAACTTATGAATGTATGGAATGCCAGGCCTCCACCGTGGTTCGGATCCCACATTAAACTGTAGGTCCTTCATTTCATCTCACAATCACCCTACCATTACACATTAGTGTAAGTGCGGATAACTCTAACGGGTAGTAAGACGCGGTGATAATAATAATAATAATAATAAACTATTTTAAAGTGTTATCTTGATTGTTTATAACGTAACATATAAAATATAATTAGTAAGTGGTACCAAACTTGAAACAACTTAATTTTTTAAATTGACTTTAAATATTTTCACTTTACTCTAAAATTGTAAATTTTTAAAGATCTTTATTCTAGATCCAAAATAAAGTTTAAGATTTTGACTCGATAAATATAGGGTTCTACCCACTTCTATATTTATATAGTCTATATTTGGGCGTGATCCAATTCCCCATTCAGCCTGAAGTGTGTGGAGATACACAGGGACACTCCTGTTGCGCTCCCCCCCACACGTGTACACCCCTGTCGAGCTCATTCCACACTTGAACACCCTTGTCGAACTCACCCCACACGTGTGCACCCATATAGGGTTCAATCAACACTTGTACACACCTGTCTAGCTCAATCCACATTTGTACACCCCTGGTGAACTCACCCCACATTTGCACACCCCTGTCTCCCTCGACACGCACGCGGCTCTACGTGACACAGTCCTCCCAGACCTGACTCGGACATCTGTGATGAAGGGGCCGCCCGCTCCAAACACAATTAACCAACAAATTAAAGAAATACGGCGTGGCGTGGCTTGGCTTGGCCTTCTAGCGATATTGTGCTTGTGTGTGTGGTGTGTTTTATGTGTGTGGTGTAAGTGTGGTTAATGTGAAGTATGTGTGACGTGGTAAATAGTGTGTGGTGTAAGTGTGGTTAAGTGTTGGAGTTTATGTTATACTAGATAGCTGTTGCCCGCGGCTTTGCTCGCGTGGAAGTTGATTATATACAAATACGAAAATATACATATGTATTTACAGATTAATTTAAAATATTACGTTACGTTGATGACCATAACTTGACCTCAGATCAAAAATAATGCAAGTCCGATACAAACTTTCACCCCCTTTTTCATCCCTTATTAAATAAAATTTCCAAAATTCCTGAAACACGTATTTATTTGTTTTACGTCAATAACCGAAATACAAAATTTTGTTTATGTAACTTTCAAAATGACGGACTTTCATACATATTATCATACATATTATCATCCCCTATTTTGACCCCTTTGGGGTGGAATTTTCTAAAATCCTTTCTTAGTGGGTGCCTACATAACAAAATGAATATACAGTCCGAATTTCATGCTTGTAGCCTTGATAGTTTGCGCTCGGCGATGATGAATCAGTCAGTCAGTCAGTCAGGACATGTTATTTTATAAGTATAGATGTGTGGTAAGTGTGGTTAAGTGTTGGAGTTTATGTTATATATGTGGTGTGGTTTGGTGAATGTGTGTGTGTGTTTGTGTGTGTGGTAAAAGTGGGGCTAAGTGGTGAAGTGTGTGTGTGTGGAGTAAGTGTGGTTAAGTGAAGAAGTGCATTTGTGTGTTGTAATGTCTGTGGTGTGGTTTGGTTTGGTGAAGTGGGTAGAGTGCACGTGATTGTATGTATGTTGAAAGGTGTGCTGTGGTGTTAGGTTTGTGCTTAGTGTGTGTGAAGTGAGATGTAGTGGTGTGTGCTCATTGGTGTGATGTAATTCGGTGAAGTGTGATGTAGTGTAAGGGTTCGCCCAGACTGACGAGCGAGTGAGCGACTGCTTTGACAAACTGGCGAGCGAGCGCGTGTTAGCAAATAGCTCTAGATAGATGTTGGCGAGGAGGCAAAGGTTCGAATCTTGGCTCGGTGAACTGAGGGTTGTTTTTGACAAGATATTTGTTGTTGTGGCTCTCTCATCCTCTCTCCACGCTAATGGTGATTATTATTTGTAAAGGTCTACTTTGATTATAATATTGAAGTATTTTAACATATCGGTTATATATATAGGTATAATTAATGATCTCACCAATTAAATTAGGCCATTAGTAGCAAGTGAGCTAAACCTATCAATAATTATATTTAAAAAAAGTCAAATATCATATCAAATTTAGAAGTTTTCCTAGCACTCAATGAACCAACACATAATAATATTGCCTATCTCCTGTAAACTAGACTGTTCCGGCTCGAGCGCTCGCACGCTTCAGTCTGGCCGTACCTTTACTCGAGTTTTGAGATGAGCGCTGCTTAGCTGTTTGTTTTGTTTGTTCTCCACGTCTTACTGCCCATCTGGGTTATCCACATATCTACATTAATGATGTAAAAATGAGGAAGGTATGATTATAAAATTAATGTTCTTGCATTTTCTTTGGAGATTGGGAAAAACACCCTAAGTACACCTGACTGCGATTCGAATCCTGCTCTTTTTCTCACCGTCTAACACGAGAATGACGTGTTAGACCATGGGACCACCGATGCATGTTTAATTTTTAGTTGCTTACTCCAATGGCTTAATTAGAAGGGAGATACTGTTATTGTTATTTTATAGGTGTTGATAATACTTAACAAAAGTGACAGCTGCAGAACAAATTACCTGACGTACGTGAAAGTACCTTAACTAATTACACTATGGACCTATCTTAAACGCCATACCATAGTGGAACCGAACAAGGTAGCAGTCTTACCTTAACTAATTACACTATGGTCCCATCTTTACGCTACACCATAGTGGAACCGAACAAGGTAGCAGTCTTACCTTAACTAATTAAACTATGGACCCATCTTAAGCGCTACACCATAGTGGAACTGAACAAGGTAGCAATCTTACCTTAACTAATTACACTATGGTCCCATCTTAAATGCTACACCATAGTGGAACCAAGTAAGGTAACGGTATTACCTTAACTAATTACACTATGGGCCCATCTTTACGCTACACCATAGTGGAACCAAACAAGGTATTAGTATTACCTTAACTAATTACACTATGGACCTATCTTAAACGCTACACCATAGTGTAATGGAACAAGGTATTAGTATTACCTTAACTAATTACACTATGGGCCCATATTATAAGCTACACCATAGTGGAACCGAACAAGGTATTAGTATTACCTTAACTAATTACACTATGGGCCCATATTATAAGCTACACCATAGTGGAACCGAACAAGGTAAGTCTCCTACCATTCAGGGCATGGTACAATGATAATATTAATAATTACTTCCCAGCTATTGTCAAGCAGCGACGATAACGTTACATTATCTCCGACATTATTTAACCGAGAAGAGAAGATGGCTGCGACAATGAAAGTTTGCGTTTAAAGGAAGTGGTTTTGATTGTTCCTCTACGTCTTCAGACTTGAGAGTAATTGAGGCCGAGTCCTCTCTTTCATCCATTGTTCCTACCAGTTTAACTCTCTATCCAGGTCCTTTCCAATCGTCTTCTTCACACAATCCTTCTCTTTTTATTTCTATCTATAGTGTTATACGTTCAAAATCGTGGCTATTAACAGCGGGTGCTTAAGGGTGCTGCCTAGGTAGCTGAGATATCGCCAAAACCTTTTAGCAGTACACGAGCATAGAGAAATGTATGACACGAGTTTGGTGTTAACTGGAATTAACACAAAACTATTTTCTATGCTGAGGACGGGGAGATCGATGTTCGAATCACGGTCGGGTGAACTGGGGGTGGTTTTTCCTAAATTGTTTTCCACTCTCCTTCCACGCAAATGCGGGTTCACTTCCTCTAATTCAACCTTCCCAATTCATAATCCATTAGCGTAATTAGTACTTAAAGCGTATAACCCGAACGGGTAGTAAGACGCGGTGCTAAATATATAAAATATTTTCTATGATCCTATACAATCCCTATATAGACTCGTAATTATAATTATTTTTTTATCCACTCTGTCTTACTAACTCTTCTATACGCATATGTACTAATTACCCTGATGAATTAGGGATGAGGAAGGTTGAATTTAGAGAAAGTATACCCGCATTTTCGTAGAGGTAGATTGGAAAACCATTTAGGATAAAACACCCTCAGTACACCCGATCAGATTTCAAACACCAATCTCCCTGTCATCTGCAGTCTAGTCTAACATGAGCGTGACTCCTTAGACCATGTGGCCACCGAAACAGGTAAGTGGTTTTTTTTTAACTGTTGGAATGTTTAGTTTGCAGAACTTAATTCTTGTGTGATTTTCTATTAGATTTTATAATCATTATACATGCTGATATTTATAGTTTAAGCATGGTTATACATTACATATATTCAGTTTAATTTAAAATTGAACCAAGGCCATAAGGACTAAACTCTAGAAAAAGCGAAAAAAACTCTTTATGTTGAATATTCTATTGTTCATATATTCTTTTTTATATAAAATTGTTCTTCTATGAAGATATGATAAATAAATATATATATATATATATATATAAGTTGTAGACTAAAAAACCGTTCACTCCTTCATGGGAACCTAAAAGACATTTACTGTACTCATATTTAGGTAAAGTACATCTTTATAATTTTGGTAAAACTTACCGTACTTGACGTGTGGGGCCTTATAGACAATAATAGGTATTAAATCATTTCAGTAAGGAAATATTATCTCTTAAGGTGGAGTGCTAGTGAGCGTGAGTTAGGGCAGTATTTTTGCAGTTTTTATAGCACAAACATCTTTTGTCCAAAATAAATCAAATATTTCTCTTTATTTAAAAAGTTTGTCACCAAATGCCGCCATGCTCATGACAGATATTCAACAACTGTTGAGATTAGCATGTGCAGAAAACTAAACTCTATGATTCTATAGGAGAAATATTTGACTTATTTTGGGCAAAAAATGTTTGTGCTATAAAAGCTGCAAAATTAATGAACTAAACTCGCGCTCACTAGCACCCCGCCTTAACATTGCTGATAATTAATTATTATTATTATTATTATTATTATTATTATTAGCACCGCGTCTTACTACCCGTTCGGGTTATACGCACATACGCTAATGTGTAATGGTAGGGTGATTGTGAGATGAAATGAAGGACCTACAGTTTAACGTGGAATCCGAACCACGGTGGTGGCCTGGCATTCCACACATTCACAAGATGTCTTGTCAGAGGTGTAGGAAGGGTTTGGAAATCAGATAAATCTGTGCCGGGACCGAGGATTGAACCCCGGCCGCCAGCACANATCTGTGCCGGGACCGAGGATTGAACCCCGGCCGCCAGCACAGAAGTCTGACACCTTACCCCTAGACCACCAGGTCACCGATAATTAATTGATTCGAAAGGAACGCAAAGGGGTAAAAGAAATCAATTCAAAAACGTGATATCATTAAGGCTGGGCTTTGGTGTGGTAACAAGAAATGATGTTTTATATTCAATGTTAATAATGGCATACACTTTGATTTGTGGAAAAGTTGTGGCACACGGCAATCAAGGGCGCGCGAAAATGTGCCGAACTTTCGTCATATCAGTAAAGTTTGGACAGCAACTATTAGTTACAAAAGTCTTACAAATTCTCTATACGAAAATCACTCGATGCATATTTGGATGGATGCTGGTGTTGCTAATAGTATTTTGATATTACCTCATAGTACAATAATTTAGGCGAAACAATATAAAAAGCCTTATCAGGGTTTCACGCAGCAGCCAATTGTGACTATAATCCAGCGTTCTTAAAAAAAAGGGGGGGAGGGTAAGAACAAGTATTTTTCACTGATACAAAAGAACAAGGAATATCAGGAAGCTTTTTTATAATCTATTTTATTCCAATCCATCATAATCTGAAAGTAATGTGGTATTTTCAGTTTTAGAAAAGTACATCTGACCAATGTATAGAGTAAAATGAGCTAATGATGTCAATGAGATGAGATTCAAAATTTTCACGCAAACATTCAAGGCAAGGACATCGATTAGTCATTCAATCGGACATTCAAAAATTATGACGCTACGAATTTACCTCCATGTAGATCGTAATTGTTCTAGCAGTTAATTCGAGCACATTATATATTTTGCATTCTATTGCGAAGAACTTATTGAAAGAACCCGAACCACACGAGTAACTTATGGCCGGATAGAACGCGAGTAAAAGTATGAATTACTTTGCTTTGAGGGCGAACAATCACGACCCTTGGTAAATTACATCATAATTCAACCCACAAGTACACAAATGCTACATATTTATTTTATGAACTAGTCACCGATAAGTTCACTGCAATATTTTAATAGCTTTTAATTAATTTTACAAAATGTACTACAATAATTGAACATTTATTTTAAGATTAATTTTTTTATTACTCAGATATATGGATTATGCTCTAAGTGACACAATGTAATGCTAAATAATAATAAAAATGATACAAATTCTCACCTTCACCTATAAAAATATTACTAACAGAGAATAGCTGTAGCACCTGGTATCCATACAAGTGTATTTAGCGCTCTTTACCGTTGCGTATTCCAGAGTGTTGGACTCAAAAGTTATTGTCTACCTTCCTGTATAGAATTTTGAAGACTGTATGTAAGTAATAATTTCTGTCCCAACCTTACTGATATGACGAAATTACAACCTATTTTCGCGCGCCCTTAGTTACCATTGCCGTCTGCCACCACTTTTCCACCAATCAAAGTGTCTGCCATTATTAACGTTGAATACAAAATATAACATACCTGCTAACACACTGTAATGATTTCACGTTTTTTAATTCTTACCCCTTTGCGCCCCTTCCGAATCAGTAATCAGCGATGTTAAGAGAATATAATAGATAACATGGAATATTTTCTTATTGAAATGACGGAACTACTTTTGTCGCTGGCTCTTAAACTTTTGTGAAGAGACCGTGAAGTGACCTGCGGTCTTCCAATGTCAGAAGTTTTCACAGCCCTGGATTAGGCTATGGAGCTCTATATCACTATTCAAGACACACTTCCTGCTTTCGTATATGGTTCTACAGACAAGGTAATAGAGGCTACTGAGTAAATGCGCGCAATGAGAGAGCGTGTGGCCCATTATAGGTCAAATGTATACTAGTTTCAGTTCATTGAGAAAATTTATCGGAAGTTTTATTAACGAAATAACTATGATATATAATAATAAAAGGTCTAATATTATGGTTTCATTTTAAGGGGACATTCCTCCTCTAGTCGATATTTGGCCACAGTTGTAAGTTACAGTGGCAGTCTAGTTTATGTTTGTCTACAGTTGTAAGTTACACCGGCACTATAGTCTGTGTTTGTCTACAGCTGTAAGTTACACCGGCACTATAGTTTGTGTTTGTCTACAGTTGTAAGTTACACCAGCACTCTAGTCTATGTTTGTCTACAGTTGTAAGTTATACCGGCACTCTAGTCTATGTTTGTCTACAGTTGTAAGTTACACCGGCACTCTAGTCTATGTTTGTCTACAGTTGTAAGTTACACCGGCACTCTAGTCTGTGTT
>CABFVZ010001352.1:0-18907 GCA_902151445.1 Timema monikensis
ATAAATTAAATGAAATAAGATACGTTTATAAAATTAAGATGATATTATTGTCAATGCTTTCACATACTTTTCAGGGGCAAATCAATTATATTACACACCCTTGACAGATATTCAAGAAATGTTGAGGTAACCATGTGAAGAAAATTAAACTCTATGTTTGTACTGAAACAATATTGGATTTATTTTGACCAAAAAATAGTTTCGCTATAAGAACTGTGAAAGCACTGATCTTTTTTCTCGTCCCCTACATCCCCACCTTAATCAAAGGCAAGATTCTTAAGTACCTGCCATTCAGGTCATCGACAAGTTTCATTCCCTCCACCACACCTTATACTACCAGTTGGAATTATACTCATTTTAATCACGCTTATGGGATAAGAATGACTAATGTAGGATTTAGAAGAAATGTACCCGCGTTTTAGTGGAAGAAACTATTAAGAAATTATTTGGGGAAAGCCATTCTCAATAACTTATACCCTGCCGGGATTCAAATCCCTGATCTTCCGCGACGGGCTAAACAGATCAAATGAGTTGGACACTTAGTCCACGTGCTCATCTATGAGGGTGGGCTATTCACAAGTCAAATGTTAGCACACAGGCTGAAGAAGGTGAATTTGAAATAACTCGGTCGACATTGACCTGGTGAGATGTTTAAACCCTTACTGAAAATCATATTTATGATGCATCGCTTAGCTTTTCATCCTCGATTCGTCCAGCTGGGAGGCAAATAGGATCCCGACCTCTCGACTTAGAGCTGAGCTAACCCTGTTGGTACCATCACAAGCCTTAGGTAAACAGAGAAAACTTACAAAAACAATGGAGGAGTTATTTTTAATAAGCTACTGGAGTTTACAAATATGTCTGCATTATTTTCCAAAATATTTTGTAGAATTGTATATTCCAGTGTATATAATTAATATTATTTAAAACTCATGTAATTTCAGGCAGGGTACAGATATATTTGTCTATAATAATTCTGGTTTAAGGAATTAAATTTAAAGAAATGAAAATAACCAGCTTTTATAATTTATAGCTTTCCATTTAAAGTACTTGGTACATGTATTTGTTTTTCTGTAAATCTGTAAAAGTCATTGAATTCTAGAGCCTAGAAAATGCGTCATATTAAGACCATCATCCACTGTTGGACATCCCTGCTCGAAAGGCGTACTTAAATGTGTGTGTGGTGTGTGTATGGGTGTATATTTATACAGCTAATATAAAGCACGAGTTGAAAGTTCGCAGGGAGCCATGAATATTGCGACTTTGCCCTTCCTGATGACATAGCGGGTGCAATAGCCCCCACCCCACCACCTACCCCATTCCACTGGTGCAATAGATCCCCAATCTAATTACACGACGAACCTCCCTTTCGCTGGCAATATAGCGCTCAGGGCAATAAATAATAGCCCAGCTAGAACATCGCCCCCAGAATATTACAACCGGATGGTCTCTCTTCCTTGGGAGCACAAGCAGGGTAAAGGGGTGGGGGTATTTAAAAGGCCTTTAAATTAGACATTTAATTATTATTTTCTAAGAAAATTTGAAGAAATCTTAATATTGTAATCATATTTTATTGTTTTTAATGTTTCAGCTATAGCTTAGCAATTCTTTATACTTCAACTTATATTTTTTTAAATTCAAACTTAAACGTTTTTTCAATTCACAGCTTTAACTTATATTAATTATCTATTCATCAAATTAAATCTCTTAATCATATCTTATCAATAATGCTTTCTTAAAGTTACAATTTTAATTTGACTAATCAATTGTTTTGTTTTTTCAATTCTCAACATTTTATCTTTTATTAATTATTCAGCAATTTACCGCTTATTATGATTTATTTCAACATAAAATATTCTCGTTAGTAATTAAAACTGTCGTTTACTTTTTAAAGTAATGTACAAAAATTGAATCATTTTACATTTTAATATATTGGCTGCCTAATATGGAAAAACTTGCAATGCAATAGGTTGTAAATAATCTCGTAAACTAGCCTAAGGATACAGGATTGGGTTGGGTGATTTAAAAGAAGACGCTTACCATTCACCGTACCATTCACGTCATACCACCCATCCCCGTTCGGATTATAGCTAAGAATAAATGCACACGCTTCTGCGTGGAGGGAACGTGGTAAACCATTTTCTCAATACATCCTTTTGGGATTCAAACTGTGACTTCCCAGTAACAGGCAACTCAGACCCCACAAACATTGATTGAAAGTCACTAATATGAAATCACTTATTATTGCTTAGTGATAGATATTATATTAACAATCAAAAGTTTTAATAAGCGCTTCTAAAAATAATTCCCTTAGGATTATTGTACACTCTTGGCTTTTTCTTAACTTATTTAACGACGTTGACTACTTGGAGATTTCAAAGCTACAGTATTTTACAAAGCGGGTTGCATTTTAATTTGACACACCCAAGTAGTCTAAGCACTATCACACGTAGACGCTAATGTATAAAATAGAAAGAGAGGGATGAATATGATAAGTTCACCCTGAGAGGGCTCTTGTCTATGTACTGATAACTCTTTCGCTCTTCCTCTGACGAGTTTACACAGCCACTTTAATATTGGCTCCTTGAAAACATTGACTTGCTTTTTAATTTCACCTTTTTCTTGTTTCCTATTCTAGATAAACATATAATACCATGGACATTTTTAGTATATATCTTGGCAGGGAGATTCCTACAGGCCATTTTTATGGCCATGCCAAGTAGCCTAAATTGTAGAGGATTTATAAAAAAATAAATTTACCAAACACTACTTAGAAATAAAAATAATAATTGTGTGACTCTGCAGGACTATTTTTAGTATTATTTAAGAATTTATTGTTTTTGTTTCAATGTTATATCTTTAAAGCTCGCTGCGTAGATCGGAAATTCATTAACATGGGAAATCCTATCTTGACCGGCCATAACGTCACAGTTAGGCAACCGTCTTAATTAAAAAATTATATAAATAAAACTATTATTCTTTTCGTCTCGTGGCTGTGGGAACAAGAGATATTTTAATATATAAAGTTAAAAAGTACTATACAGTATTCATACCTGTATCATGTTATAAATGGCCACCAAAATAAATAAAGGTGTTTATAACTTAGAGAAAAAGCCACACAATATATAATTTTCAATATAAAAGTTAGTATTTTGGAAACACATGCGTATAAACACAACGAAATACGGTTTGTATTACGTCATCAACCGTCCTCGTTTCATCTGGCTCATAATTTTAATTTATGACGGGAAAGCAGCCTTTTATAATCTTCCATTTGTAAAGAATTATTAAGTAAACCACAGACGCTCATCATGATGCACTTTTATTGTTTTGTATTTTTGAAAATGGCAATATCTAGGCCAGTGAAACCATTATATCATTATTTCTTTAATATAGCAAAATTTTAAAAATAGTAGTTTTTAAAAGTTGACAATAATTATTCGCATTATGTGTAGTAAAAACAATTGAGTCCATAATTTTAGTAACGTTGTGATTCACACTGTTGGACACGCGGGATAAGACGTAAAGTCCATCTGGTATAGTTTTATGCTGATGGGGAGGTCAGGGTTTAAATCCCTGTCGGGCGTACTATAGGTGTTTTATCTCTATGATTACCCGCTCTCCCGCCATCAAAATACGGATACATTTCATCTACACTTCTACCTTCTTCATCCTTATCCCATTAGTGTAAATTAATACACGAATATCCCAGTGCGCGCACGCACGCATGCTCACGCACACCATTGTGAAAAGCTAGCGAACACAATGCACCAGAAACTTCCCCTTAACAAAAAGGTTTTGTGAATTTTAGTGCAATGTTGGGGTAAAAAATAGTATGGGTTTGGCTATAAAAGCTAATGATGGCTTCAGCATCTTCGTCGTTATGATAGCAATGATAGTAAAAACACGCAAAAAAAATAATAACTTATATAGTCAGGCTCTAAAATAAAATAATGAACCTGTTACATTATTCTGGTTGCCGTCCAAGAATTTCCTAATTTATCATAATTTTATTTTCCCCCTGATTCCGACATTTTTCTCAATATTAAATAAATTATTTTTTCAATAAAGGCTAGCTTTAATGAACGAATCTTAGAATTTATTCTTGTCTAAGAAATTTGTAACAGCTTGAATGAACCTTTTTTTTAATTGACTTTAGCTATTTGTAGTAGGCAATACAGTAGATCACTACACATAAAATGAGGTCAATGAGCCCATTAAAATGAACTATGATTAACTTAAGGCTGTATACCAAACCCTTCCTTCACCTCTGACAAGACATCTTGTGAATGTGAGGAATGCCAGGTCTCCACCGTGGTTCGGATTCCACGTTAAACTGTAGGTCCTTCATTTCATCTCACAATCACCCTACCATTACACATTAGCGTAAGTGCGTATAACCCGAACGGGTAGTATGACGCGGTGCTAATAATAATAATAATAATAATAACTTAAGGCTGTAAAAATGTTTATATATAAATACTGAGTATGCGAAAACGTTTGGAGAAACGTTGCACAAAATAAAAAATAGAAATTTTCAAATATATTTAGATTTTTTTTTAAACATTCAGATTATATCAATATGAATTGCAAACACACTAACTTAGAACGTATAATAATTAACTAAAAAATATCTATGTTGCATTAAGACAGTCGGGGGAGGGGAGAGGAGGAATATATTAAAAACCTGAAAAAGTCAGGGCATTTAAAAATGCCAAGAAAATCAAGAAAATTACGGAGAACTATAGAATCGATCATGTAGAATTGTTTATTTGTTTCTATAGTAAAGAGAAATGTTTTAGTTGCAGCTTATTCAAACTATATTTTTATCATCATTTAAGTGTCATTATTTTTTAGTGCATTTTATTAAAAATTGATTGTTTTAATAAATTTGTTTAAACATTTTATATATCTTTATATGGCTTTTAGTGGGGGAAAATTGGGTTTTCATATGAGGGAAAGATCCAAGAGTTTTATTTTTGAGATTTTGTGGCTACCCTAGTCACTTTTATGTGAGTAGATTTCCAACAAATTCTACCCTTTTGTCTTACCCATAAAATATAGTAAATATGTGTATAGTAGCCTGAAAGTGTAGTAAGACGTGGCGCTAAGAGAAAATAAATCCTTATTTAGTCTTCGAAATACATAGATTTAATAATTGTTCGACATAACATTTCTACTAATACCGCTGGTAGAATTTCAAACGATCTCGACGTTGGTGTAATAAATTCTTCGTTGTATTTCTGAGGCGACCGTGACTCTTAACGCAAACATTTCAGCTAAGACATATTTTCAAACTGTCGCGAAGCACATGGTCTAAATGTGATTAGATACGATCAAAGAAGAAAAAATAGTGTTGAAATGATGTATTGCGCTGTTTATAATCAAATTGTTCAACGTTTGGGGATAGCGTAAAAAGCACTGTGTCGTATTAGATGGTCTTCAAGATATTACCAATGTAGGGAACAATAGAGTTCAGTGGTCTAAGTAACAAAACAAATGAGAGGTGTAGGATGAAAACAAATCAAGTCACATTTTATGTTAGCCGAGTTAATATAATGTTAAGCTAGGAGTGGCGATGCTCTTTTAGTCAGTTAATATTTTTAAGCTGCGACTAATTTGTGACAAGGTTGAGTTTTGTTTAGCTTTGATAGGTATCACGTTATATAATAAAGTTTTAAAAATATGAAAAATATACTATCAACTTAATAAATGTTACGATTCTACTATTTGCAGTCCGACACCTTAGCTCAGTCGGTAGCGTGTCTGTCTACTGAGTTCAGAGACTAGGGTTTGATTCCCAGCATTATCGATAAATTTATCTTTGGTGAAATGTGGTCTTCCTCTTTCACAGTGAAGAATTAACGGCATGAAAATTGGGTGTTGTGCCTGTTCTAGATTTAGATTATTCTATATCATGTGCAGTTGGTCCAGAAAGTGCACACTTTATTAAACGAAACGAAAAATAATTACGATTTGTATCAGTCAAATAAGCACTAAGACAGCCATATCATCTGGATGTGTTTTTATGAAAGTTACAGGTTGGGGTTCGAATTTCAGAATGGTGAACTGAGGGAGTCCCCCTCCCCCAAAAAACATATCCAATTCTGACCTATTAGTGTGAAAATGCCGTTAGCCCGGACGGGTAATAAAACGTGGAGCACGTAAAAATTAAGTACGTAAAGCTAAGGTTATAAACATCATTACCTAGTAGTTATTAATATTGAAGGCGTTTCTAGAGAACGTGTACCAGCACTAGAGTGAGAAGATGGTGAGAAAACCACTCCAACATTCGAGTCTAGTCGCGGCGAGATTCTTAGACGCCTAAACGAGAAAGAATAAAAATATGACTTAGTTGGTTTTTAGCTTTCAACTGTATTGTTTCCTAATAACCCGACTGGGACAATGATTTATTTCCTGCAAAATAAACTTGAACTTGACAATGTCCGAGACCTTGAAGGAGGATGTTTTCATTGATTCGACATGAACTTACCACGCGTGCTAGTTTTAAAACTCTTCCTTCTCTATGATTACACGAGTATTCGAACCACCCGCGACAGCCAACAGATAAATAGCTATTTGTCGGAATCCCCCTCCATACTGTGTTCAAGACCAACAAGGTGTTCACCCCTTCAATGGCCAAATGGTCTAAGATGTCACTCTCGTGTTAACCTGGCCTGCTGAAGACGGGGAGATCAGGGTTCAAATACCAGTCGGGTCTACTGAGGGCGTTTTTTACTGAATAGTTTTTCACTCTCTTTCCACGTAAATGCTACTAGATAACCTCTGTTATTATTATTATTATTATTATTATTATTATTATTATTATTAGCACCGCGTCTTACTACCCGTTCGGGTTATACGCACTTACGCTAATGTGTAATGGTAGGGTGATTGTGAGATGAAATGAAGGACCTACAGTTTAACGTGGAATCCGAACCACGGTGGAGGCCTGGCATTCCCCACATTCACAAGATGTCTTGTCAGAGGTGAAGGAAGGGTTTGGTAATCAGATAAATCTTTGCCGGGACCGAGGATCGAACACCGGCCGCCAGCATAGAAGTCTGACACCTTACTCCTAGACCACCAGATCACCTTTGATAACCTCTAAAATGCTTCTTAACTCATCACTACTTCTTTAGATCACTTATCATGTACAGTACGCGTATAGATCGAAAGCGTAAGTAAAATACAGGTGTTTGACTAAGCACGCGGTCTAAGGCGTCAGACCCGCAATAGACTTGATTCCCTGTGAATGTCAAGGTTGAAATCTCAGCCTGGTGCACTGGAGTATGCGAAACTTAACATCTTCATCAACACTCTTTACAATACAATTTCAATATATTTAGTCTACTGGTTCTTAAGGTGGGTATGTAGGTAAAGCGAGAAACGGTCATTGTTTTCGCAGTTTTTGTAAAAAAAAAAAAAAATTTTGTTCTGAATAAATCAAGCATTTCTCCACTAGAAACATAGAGTTTAATTCTCTTCACATGGTGATATCAACAGTTCTTGGGTATTTATTTGTCAAGGGTATCAAGAAATTTAATGAATGTCTCTTCAATTAAAAAGTTTGTCATCTAATGACATTATGCTCATAACGGATATTCAATATCACCATGTGAAGAAAATTAAACTCTATGTTCTTACTGGAGCAATATTTTATTTTTATTGGGCCAAAAAATGTTTTTCTATTAAAACTGCAAAATAAAAAACATACTTTCTCTAGCGTCTCCCACATTCACCTTAGCTAAGCGAGTTCGAATTGAAGATATGGAATATTCTCCAAGTCAAATTAAAGTTATAATATTTTATGTTTGTTGTTTTATGCTTAAAAAATATATTATATTGTGAATATTTATGTAACCTTCTAATATAATTAGGAAATATCTTGTTGTACATTACCATGTGTGATATTTTCAATGATTTGTTGTAATATTTCTTTCTTGACTGATAAATCAAGTTATCACAGCACGCAATTCAAGTGCTTCAAATTTTTTCATACAAATATGAATTTGTAGTCCACACTGCATTTACTATGAAAGGTAGCAGTCCCTCCTTGGCGGATTACACCATGGCTCTATCTTATAAGCTACGCCATAGTGTAAAAGTACAAGGTAACTTTTCAGGATAAACTGAGTGTAGTGCCTACATAATATTTCAGAATGATTATAATAGAACATAAATGAGTATTTTAGCCATCAATAATTTTATTGGTGAAACTTAGTCATTTGTTGAATCTGGAAGTTTTTCTATAGCTGAAGACAATATTTTTCCGAAGCCAATTAGACATTTTTAAAGTTTGTCATTCCCGTAATGCTAAATGAACTTAAATAATAAATAATATTGTGAGTCATCTTCTGATTATAATGTATTTGTTCACAAAGTGCATGTTAAAACACTCCAATACAAAGTAGCCCCATATAAATCCCCAAAAAGGAAGGTGCATTTCCTTTCTTTTTAGAATACGTCATTAATAATAATCCTTGTGTCGGACGTAGCCTAATACTGTTGATAATCAAACTAGTGTGGGCTTAAGCCCATTTCATTCCGTGGTAAAACTTAACTTCGCTAGGCAGTAACCACGCACGAATGAGCAGGTGGATCAACCATCAATATCAACTAATCTGTATTCCAGGTCAGTGGCTGCAGAACCTTGTGTGAGAGGCAAGCAAATAAAAAGAAGCTTTTTAGGGGCTTGCTCACCATCCAACTCAGCCCTCCCCGATAAGTGTTTGAAAATTGGATGTCCTTACAAGCTATTAGGAGTGGTCCTCCTGCCCAATTTTAAAAATTAGGTTATTTTTATAAACTATTAGGAGTAGGCTTTACCATATTTTTTTATGGATGCTTCTAAAAGATTTATGAAGTGGCCCTCTTTAAGCAATTTTTTTTTAATACGACGCCTCTAGAAGCTATTTTGAGTAGTACTAAATTTTAATAATTTTTTTAAAAATTAGAATTCTCTAGAAACTACAATTTAAAGTGGTCTTACCCTAGAAATTTTTAAAATTTGAATAGGCCTAGAAGCTATTTTGAGTGCTCTTTACCTGATTTCTTCTGACAGATGCCTCTACAAGATAATAAGGTGGTCTTCTCCAAAAATATGAGAGGATTTGAAATGTATTTGAGAGAAAGCAAACTTATTTAGAGCGCTGGAGGAGATTATTCATGGGAGGGTAGTGATTGTCACGTTAGTTATTTTAAGAATTTACATATCAAATTACTAATTATATCGTCAAAGAACATCAAAGTGAGGTTATGTATCAAAGGATAATTCCCCTTACTCAAACAATTCTAGCACCCCAGTTTGCTGCAACAGGGAGGCTGGAGCTCAAATCCCAGTTAGTTGTTTTAATTTAATTTTTTTGCTAAATGACTTTCCTACGTCCCCTTCAAACCAATAATAATACATTTTCTCTTAATTATACTTTATTAGTGCATTAAATAGTTAATAGAAGAGAAAATGTTTTTTTTCAAATAGAAAATAACATAAAAGCTCAAACATGAACTCCCATCTGATTTATTGCTTAGGTTGAATGGAAGTAAATGTGAGTTAAGGTCCATAAAGTTGCATATTTTACTACATAAAACCCATTTTTCCTTAAATAAATCAAATACTAACTTAGTATATACTTTGTTTATGTTTCTACGCATAGTAATATCAATAGTTTTTATATATCTATCTTGAGCATAGTGAAATTTGATCAGAAACTTTTTAAATCAAGGGAAAAAATCTTGGTAAATTTACGCAATACCCACAGTAGATATTTGATTCATTTTGGCCAAAAATGTTGTCATACAAACTGATAAAATAAGTGCCTTCACTAATGTTCTCTTCTTTAACACTCTGACCCGCTTCGGTGGCGTAGTTGGCTAACGCACTTGTTGTGTTGAGCTCGACTGCTGAGGACGGGGAGATCGAGGTTCGAATCTCGGTCGGGTGAACTGGGAGCGGTTTTTCATAAATGGTTTTCCACTCTCCCTCCACGCAAATGCGGGTTCACTTCCTCTAATTCAACCTTCCCAATTCCTAATCCATTAAGAGTAATTAGTACTTAAAGCGTATAACCCGAACGGGTAGTAAGACGCGGTGCTAAATATTATTTAGCACTCTGTATTTAATATTCCGATGTATTAGACTTAAGATATGCTTTAGGGAAAAGCAGTTGACGAGAAAAATTTCAACTTTCTTTGTCGAATTAAAACCCCACAAATCAGTTACGAATAGAACGAAAACCATTCGAACCGTGGGCGTGTCCTTAATCACGCGCTTGAGGTATTTGTGTTTGGTATACGTGATGTCTGTTCCCTTCGTAAGACGACTCATGTTTACGTGTGAAGGCCAAGCTTTGTGGACACAACATTATCTATCCTTCTCAGATGATTGACAGTGGTCTGGAGGTCAGGTACATCAAGTAACTACACGTGGGGGATTTTTCTAAGCTTTGTGTGTTTAACATCCAATTTCTAAGCACGCAACCTAAGATTTGTGAAAAAAAAATAGTTGTATACATTGTTGTAGAAACATACCAAAGTACTCTCAAAGTCATTTTCATGGGAAAATGAGGATTGCTATCTTGTTTATAGTAATAAAATGTGTTTAAATATAGCATTTAATTAAAATAGAGCAAATTTCAAGTAAATCATTTTTTTTTTCTATATTTTTTCCTTAAGTAAACACTCTTAAATTTAGGGTTGGACATCTGATTCCAAAAACCCTCGGGGGGACATTATGACCACTCCAGATACTAAGATATAGCCCACTCTATAAAATAGTTTTGTCTCTAGCCCGAGGTATGGACAGACAGACAAATGGTATCACGAAAACAACTTTTTTTGGTTTCAAGGGGTCATGAAACGTCGTTATCAAAATCTCAAGTTCGGAATTTTTTGACGATCACAGTACTTTCTCTCTGAGGTGTCGAGAGCAAGTAAAAAACTTCATAGTGTCAGTCCACAATCGAGCCATACCAACCACCGTCTGTTGTCGAAGATAGTGCCAACTTCTGTGGATATTGGGTGTCATGTGGTCAGCACAAGGACCTATAGCTGTTAATCTCAGATTTATAGGCGGGAGCGTCTATTTTTTTCATTTGAGTAGTTCCCTGTCCTCACGAGTCTGAGTTAAACTCTCACCATTAGACCTCATAAGCGGTCTAACACATTTTTAGGTGATCTATTACCAGAGCCCTGCTTTTATGGTGAATAAAAAAGCCCAATCTCGTTTTTTAAGTTTCCCAAAGTGGTGAATAAGCGGTGAATTACAAAAATCTTATTTTTGTGACGAAATTATCGAATTAAGACAAAAGCGTTAAAAAAGTGGTTTTTACCAAACTTTCGTGATTAAGGTGACTTTGTTGGGTTAAAACTAGACTTCCAGGACAATGTTTGAAACAGGTAAACTAAACATATTGAAGTGAAAACTAAAAATTGCATTTTGTTTGGACAAAACGGTAAAAAACACTAATCCGCAAAAAAAATGTGCTGTCAACTTATTAAAAAAGTATGATTTAGCGGTAGCTGGTCCGGGAAAAGTATGTACAAGTCACAAAGAAAAATATTACACAAACATTTATTTTTCAATATCCCAAGATATTAGCGTGAATGCCGAAAATCGCGACTAAATCGCGATTATCGCGGACATCGTTTAAAATCGCGATTATCGCGCTAAAACGCCGATTTTGCGAATTATCACGACAATTCTGTGCATATATTTGCAATCAGGGTAACCTGAAATGTGAACATCTGAAAGAAAAAATGCCATATCTAATATTCGCGAATTATCACGATCTCCATTCGTGATTAAGGTGACTTTGTTGGGTTAAAACTAGACTTCCAGGACAATGTTTGAAACAGGTAAACTAAACATATTGAAGTGAAAACTAAAAATTGCATTTTGTTTGGACAAAACGGTAAAAAACACTAATCCGCAAAAAAAATGTGCTGTCAACTTATTAAAAAAGTATGATTTAGCGGTAGCTGGTCCGGGAAAAGTATGTACAAGTCACAAAGAAAAATATTACACAAACATTTATTTTTCAATATCCCAAGATATTAGCGTGAATGCCGAAAATCGCGACTAAATCGCGATTATCGCGGACATCGTTTAAAATCGCGATTATCGCGCTAAAACGCCGATTTTGCGAATTATCACGACAATTCTGTGCATATATTTGCAATCAGGGTAACCTGAAATGTGAACATCTGAAAGAAAAAATGCCATATCTAATATTCGCGAATTATCACGATCTCCACAAACGCAGGGCTCTGTCTATTACTATAGCAACGCAAACAAAAGTGTAGTTCCTTCTTAAAAAATATGGTAAAGGACGCCGATTGGGTCCTGTGTTCCATTCAGATAGCAAAGAAAATAACAGTTCAATTCGACAGACGTTTGGTTTAATGAAACCAAACTAGTGTAGCCTCAGTCTAAAATACTAACTGCCGTTTGAACTTTGTTCACTCGTCACTAATCTCTTGAGTATAGGGTCTTTGTGAAATAAACACTGTCGTTTACGTCCTAAAGACAAGGATTTCACCTACTGTGACGGGACCTAGACCATTGGTAGATGAGCTGGCTACGTAATGAAGGCACACAAATTAGATGCATCAAATTCCCACCATTGTTTGCAATCTCTGAGCCACTTATGGCATCACCGCTTATTGGTTCGCTCATGAAAGAGACATCTCTATTTCAAAATGAGTTGTATTGTGTTTGCATCCTAACCGACCAAACAACCCTGTAGCATTAGTATTTTATTGTAATTATTGTAAAGAATAAGAGGAGTTCTGATAATACATGTTTGCCATGTTGCCAGGTTATACAGTTTTTTTCCTCGTGCACTTTTGATACAAGGTCTAGATGCACCACTGAACTGTATCTTCATGGGCTTTTGAGAAGAGGCTTCTCCCTCTTGTGAGCTTTCGATGTCCTCTGAAACGGGCTTCAGGGCTTCATTGTCAGTCTCTCGTTTTTGCGTGGTACATTTCCCCTTAAATATAAGAGTCAAGGTTGCCAGTAGCTCCTTCTTATCCCAGCACACTACCTTCAGACATAACTGAGAGCTAGGAGATTTGACAACAATTAACTGAGAGAGAAGATAAAGCTTTTCTCCATAAGAAATGCAGTTCCCACATCAAAGATATTGGATATAGGATACTGATATAAGATTTATTTAATATCCATCAAAATCATAACGGAATTTGAACACCTTTTATATTTATTTAAAATGTTCTGTTCATTTGTCACTATAAACATGACAAATATTCAACATATTATGTTGGTTGAGCTTACCAAGTGTAGATAGTTAAATTAAACATTATAACTCTAAATATATATTATATATTTTGCTATAAAAAACCTGGCAAAATAGAAAAAAATGTGTATTGATGTCCCCTCAAGTCCACCTTAATATACATGTTCTTAAAGTGAACGTAACTACTCTATTTAAAAATAATAATATTTGGAACAATATTATTTTTAGTTGAGTATACTACCTACGGGTGTTTAATCACGTGACTAACAAAACGTGTCTTGTATGACCTCTGAAAACGTGACAACTTGTAGCTGGTGCAATTTCCAATGACAAGTGAGGCTAGCCTCAATGTATGTATGTTTGTATGTATATGCCATTCCTCTTTCTGAGCGACAAATGACGCGAATCAACCACATCTGACGTGTAGCAAATGATTGTGAAGTCAGAAGGGAAGTGTGTGAGAGTGAATAGGGGGAAAGAGGGAGGGTCTGGTTGTTCATAGTATCGAGCGATGAGGCATAAACCCCTCTTACCCACTCACCTCTCAATCCTCACCTTACCCCTTCATAGACAAATGAAAGTCGAGGACTGCACAGATTGCCTTAAAGCTCTTTCCCTTAAATGAACGCATTTCGTATGAAAGAACGCGTTTAGGTTGATGTGGTTTTTTTTTTTCTTCTTATAGCCACACCACTATTTTTTTAAACAAGAAAATACTGGTCTGTTTTTCTTTCTTTACATTTTGTTCTCGCATGATTATTCTGAAGGATATATTTGCACAGGAGACAACAATATGCAGTCTTATTCTGATTTAATATTGTATTAAGAAAGTGTGAGCATGGCCCTAAGGAGAAATTAATTTTTGGGAGGGTTTCAAAATGCTAAGTTTATGACATGATGTAAAGATATACTATTAAAACCTAAGAAATAATAACGTTATTTTATACGGTAGTGGTGGAACTTGTAAGAGGGGAGTGGAGAAATTAACAAAAATATTTCTAGGGATTTTCTATTCTCATCTCCCCTAGCTAATTTTAGAAAATTGGATGCTCCTAGAAGTTATTTTGAATGGTCCTTCCTTGGCAAATTTTTGAAAAGTGACTGCCTCTATAAGTTATTTGAAGTTTGATATAAGGCCATCGTTAATCTTAGTATAAAAAACTTCAGAAAATTTCGGGGAGGGGTGGAATAAGTATCTGAACCCCATAGCCCCCCCACTTCCTACATCCATGAGTGTGAGCTAAATTTATCAAATTTATGTTTGTGTGTGCATTCATATACACAAACATAGATATACATTATATTTATTTTAAACATTCATATATATTATATAAGCCTATAGATAGATATAAGCCTACATTACATAGGCTAATTATACTACTATATTATTATTATTATTAGCACCGCGTCTTACTACCCGTTCGGGTTATACGCACTTACGCTAATGTGTAATGGTAGGGTGATTGTGAGATGAAATGAAGGACCTACAGTTTAACGTGGAATCTGAACCACGGTGGAGGCCTGGCATTACCCTATACTACTATAAAGACACTTGGCTGACTCACTTACTGATATTAATGTCTACCCACTTTCAGGTGAGCTAGAAACTTGAAATTTGGCAACCTTATAGCTTCGTGCCTGTAATCAAAGGGAAAATTCCAAATGGTTATAAATTTTAATTTTTAATTCCCAAAAAGAAATCAAAATAGTGGAGCAACTTTAAATTCGGTGCGGACCTTTCTTTGGAGTTCTCTTGTGGCTAAACGGTAAGACCTATAAAAAAAAGGCTCTGGAATTACATTAGTTTATATCCACTTGCAAAAAAAACTCACTGAGGGCTTGGGGGCGGAGCCCCCAACGAGCAAAGCGAGTATATTACATAAGCTTATATAATATAGGCTATATTCTCTGTGGATAGATGGTTAAAATCTATATAGTTATAATCAATTTTCTAGGGCTAGCCTTATTATAGGTTATATTATCGTGTATTATGGGCTATAATATAGATTGGCCTATAACAATCTATATTATCCAGGGCTAGGTTGTTAGAATTATCAGCAGCAAGTATAGAACTAAATGGTTCGATTTGGAGAAACAATGTATCCTGGTCAGTTTTACCTTCCAATTAGTAAACACCTACGCGCTAGCGTTGGGTGTGTAGTATCGGTCCTTATGTTATATATTACTCGTAAATTAGTTTGTAAGTATTTGTTGACTTCTGTGGTATTGGGGTAACGCGCTAGCGCGCCTCAGGACTAAATTATCGTGGGTTCCATCAGGGGTCGATGTATCTTTCTGAAGCGATCAAAATCCGTAGCACAGTTTCGTTCGGAGGGGAAGTAACGCCTGTGGTCCCATGTCGATTGTGGCAAGTAGAATAACCCTGGTAGGTATGTGAAAATATCTTTTCCTGGTAAAATTGTTAAGCTCTTTCATTCTCGCTCATAGTAATTCTCGTGTTCTAATATAATCAGTCAGTTCAGGAAAATGCAACTTAAATATCTCAAATAAATAAAATATAAATTAATGTAAGTGTTTATCATCCCCCCCCTCCCCCGATTACGACGCTCAAATCACTTTCCATATTCTGTACCGTCAATACCAACCGTGGCAAATGTTCACTACTTTCATCCAGCAATTTTCCACGCTATCTTACAGTGCAACAAGAAAAGTCCCGTCTCGATCCGATTATTACGTTTTGAGTTTATTGGCAACAAACAAACAATCGTTCTAAAAAGGGATTATTTGGTATTTTTTATCATTTATACTATCCAGAAAATAGATGTACGCCTACTCCACAAAATTCAAATGTGCATACAAACCTAAGATTTTTAAGTGTTAACTATCTAAGAAAGTAAAAATGAAGTAAAGTTGAATGGTTGCCATTAATATAAAAATAAATGGTTTAAATTTACTATCTATGGAACAAAACTAAATAAACATTATCTACACGCTAAACCATAAGCTAACTGAAAATATAACTACGCAAATGTAACCACACTAATAGTCGATTTTTACTTTCTCGCTATCTTACAGGTAAAGAAAGTATTGTGATTGGCAAAAAAAAATTGAACTCAAGATTTTGATGAATGTTGACGTTTCATGAGCCCCCGAATCCGAAAAAGTTGTTTTTGAATTTGCGTCTGTCTATACCTCCAACTAGAGCCTAAACTATTTTACCGATCAGCCTAAAATTTGGTATCTAGGGTTTTTATAGGGTTGTCCCAAGGAGTTTTTGGAATTGGATATCTAACCGTAAAATTAAAGGCAGTTTACTGAAGGGTAAAAACGGAAAAAGTCGATTTTCTCAAAATCGGCTCGAACGATTTTGATTAAATTTCGTTTCTAAACATTTATTAATACTCTAAGCAAAATGGCCACTCTTAATATTTTGGCAAAATGACTTTAAGGGCTCCGGTATGATGCATAAATTAGCTTATATATATATATAGTATCTCCTAAGCTATTTGAGATATGAAACTACTTATCATTACAAATATATATGTCTATTTATAATACAAATATCTTATTTGAACCATATTTTTATAAAACCAATTACTTTTACGTTATACGCAAATATATATAGGGGGCCTATATTAACTTTTTGAACACAAAAGCTAAAGTATTGCGGCCGTAAAAAAAATCTAACCTGAAATGTTGATGGATGTCAACGTCTAAAGACCCCCCCAAACCCTAAAAAGGTGTCGTTGCAATGACGTCTATCTGTGTGTCTGTTTAAATTTAAAATTAAGAGTAGTTTAATAAAGGGCGAAAAGAGAAAAAATAAATTTTCTCAAAATCTGCTCTAACAATTTTGATTAAAATTAGTATCTTGGCATTGATTAATATTAAATAAACTTGTTATTTTCATTTTCCCATGAAAATTCATTTTAAGGTACTTTACAGAAGCAGAAACTTCCGTATCTCCGCCACTATTTGAGGTACTAAATAACTTATCATTGCAAAATTGTAGTACTATTAAAATTAAAAACTTTTATGTGAACTATATTTGTATAAAACCAACAGTTTTTGAGATATTGGCAAATATATTGATACAATTTTGTGACCTTTAGTTGTAAAGAGATACTACTTAAGTTTTAACGCAATAGTTCTCCAATGCCATAGAGTAATTAAATATAAGTACATCTTTAAAAGTTTATGTTGTTCTTCCTTAAACCCCTTAGGAAAAATGTTTGTACAACAATAATATATCTCCATTTTAGACTCAATAGTCAATATTTACGTTTTTTATTGGTCAAAATTTATAAACAAGAAATTTAATAGCAATGCGATGGCATGAAGATTTGCAACACCTAGTAAAATGTCGAAAATTTTAACCAGAAGTTGAAATTTTAATACGAAGTGTTGACCCTTCTAGACCCAATATTGATATTTTTCTTATCGGTCCAAACATATAAATAAGGACATTAATTATTTAAAAATAAATTATAAAATTTAAAACTGGGACACAAAACAAAAAGTTTTACATAAGTATAGTGCAATTTATGCTTGGGTTTGCTAGTGTATACTATTTAGTTCCACATATATTATGAGTTTTGGGTAAATATTTCATTTTTTAAACACTAGATTGTGAATGTGGGGAATGCCAGGCCTCCACCGTGGTTCGGATTCCACGTTAAACTGTAGGTCCTCCATTTCATCTCACAATCACCACTAACATTACACATTAGCGTAAGTGCGTATAACCAGAACGGGTAATAAGACGTGGCTCTAATAATAATAATAATAATTTAAACACTAGAGTGAGAAAGTCCGTGCGGTGTTCCGTACTATTTATTTTTTACATTGCTTCGCTCGCTGTGATAGCGTGCAGGCAAATATCCAAAGAGGGGTGGAGGACCTCTTTGGCCAGAAGTGCCCCCCCTCCCTCAAAATCTAAACAAAAATCAAAAATTATTATAAAAAGATAGAAAATATAAAATTATCTTGTAATAATTAATTCTTGATCCAAAAATAAAGTATTAATTAATTTCACTTTCATTTTCTTAACCGGACTAGACATCGGGAATAGTAAGATGATATACTCATGAATTCTTTCTTCCCACTATCCTGATGAAGCACGTTTAAAGCTTCCTACTACCCTGATCTAGCACGTTTAAAGCTTCCCACTATCCTGATCTAGCACGTTTAAAGCTTCCCACTACCCTGATCTAGAACGTTTAAAGCTTCCCACTATCCTGATAAAGCACGTTTAAAGCTTCCCACTACCCTGACAAAGCACGTTTAAAGCTTCCCACTACCCTAACAAAGCACCTTTAAATCCTCCCACTACCTTAATAAGTCTGACTCTCACTGACTTGCGGTTGTGTGTCTCCAGGTGTGGTTCCAGAACCGCAGGGCCAAGTGGAAGAAGCGAAAGAAGACGACCAACGTGTTCAGGACGCCCGGCGCCCTCCTACCGTCCCACGGGCTCCCTCCCTTCGGTTCCATGTCGGACGGGCTGTGCTCTTCGGGCATGTTCGGTGCTGCCGATACCCGCTGGGGTGTCTCTGGGATGACTTCAGGTTCGTTTGGTACGGTCCCAATCAGTTGGCCTAGCATTCTTAGAACAATTTATCTTGATATATATATATATATATATATATATATATATATATATATATATATATATATATATATATATATATATA
>CABFVZ010001352.1:18972-53947 GCA_902151445.1 Timema monikensis
TATATATATATATATATATAAATGTATGTATAATCCAGATATTTATACATAACTGTGTTCCTACTTAGATTTTGATTCATCTTTCTGTTTATTTAAATATTTGTATATATATATATAAAATAAAAGAAGTAATATTCAAACACAAAAGAGGAAAATTAAAATTCAAACAAATATATTGTATTAATAAAGATATATAACTACTCATTTATATATATATATACGTAACTATTACTGTATGTATATATATAATACTCCTTTATATGTATATATGTATAATACTACTCATTTATTTATATATATTATATATGTAACTACTCATTTATTTATCTTGCTTAAGTGACTTGGCAGTCTAGGGGTAAGGTGTCGGACTTCTATGTTGGGGGTCCGAGGTTCAATCCTCGGTCCCGGCACAGATTTATCTGATTGCCAAACGCTTCCTTCACCTCTGATAAGACGTGTATTAATCACAACTTGTGAATGTGGGGAATGCCAAGCCTCCACCGTGGTTCGGATTCCACGTTAAACTGTAGGTCCTCCATTTCATCTCACAATCACCCTAGCATTATAAATTAGCGTCAGTGCGTATAACCCGAACCGAAGGTGCTAATAATAATAATGATAATAATAATAATAATACTTCTTGATCAATTAATATGTTTTTTTTTCTCTCTTTTGGGTTTGAATATTACTTCTTTTAATTTATGGAAGCACTATTTATAGTTTTTGCGATATAATAGGTAATGTGAATTCAATTATTATTATTATTATTATTTTATTTTAAACCACACATACATAATGAACGTGTTGTCCTCTCTAAAGGTGCCTTCACAAAAACCCTTCATTGGTCAATTATTCCCCTCTCAAGTTGATTACCACCCATCCCCCACAATACAAAATATGACAAGTTAATGTACACACCGTTCAGCTTGAAAGGTAGCAGTTAAAATTAGGCGGATTGGAGAGTAAAGTCAATATGCAGTGGTTTTGAATATAAATAAGAAACAAAAAGTTCCGTATTTCTTTCTCAATATAACCCCATGACCATGACATAGTAGATACCACGTAGCAAATTATAAATAAATGATTGTATATTAACTAGATTCATATATATATGTAAGTAAACCTATGTGCTAGTTTCTAATGTGTTATTGATTTTCTCCAATTCATTCCCTCTCATGTTACAATTGCTATAGTTTTTTTCCCAATACTATCGTAGATAAATTTGTAGCCCTGGAGCAAAGTAATTAGTTTTATCGCAGCTTTACCTTACAAACGAAACACTCTTACGCGAATATTGAATATTTTCACAGCCTGGCTTGGCGACATCACAATAATTTCCCGAATGTCCTCGAACTTACCCGGAAATAACCGATGAGACAAACTCTGTCTGGCGACGCTATCGGATCGAAAAAAGTATTCTCCGAGGGGACTTCTTTTCGCTTCTATTCTATTAGTCTACGTGTGAGCGGATCCATTTAAATACGAGGAAAGAATACTTTTCTGGCTATCGCGCATCGATTCGATTTGATTTGATTCACCTAGCTGGGACCGGACTTTTATCTTGATTGATTACATTATGTCCCCATCTTAAAATGTTTACCATATTGTAAAAATGCAAGGCATGCCGGTTAGCTTACAAGGTAAAGGAAGGGTACAATCGTAATAGGAAGAACCTTATTTAACGGCTATAAAACCTTATATATCTACTTTCACGTATTTATACGTCAAATAATGTTATCAACAACTGTCACCTTTAATAAATCTGATCAATACCTTTAAAATAACATTAGTAACCATAGTAAAATGCCATCATTACTGACCGCAAAAATATGTTTATATTTCCTAAGCGTTAGTTCCTACCAGAATCTTACTAATACATCTGTTTGTGTGTGTCCCCAGGTCTAAGCCAGCTAAGCCAAGGAGGGGTGTCCATGGGAGGCTTCGGTCAGTCCATCGGGCAGCTTAATCAAGGTTCCGGGCTCGGTACTGGGCTCAACTCCGGGCTCCCCATCACGTCCACCATGTCGTCCAACGGCTCCACCGTCTACCAGGCGCACTACGGCCTCAACACGCTAGGTGAGGAAGACACAACAAGAGAGACAGAAATACACACCCCTGTTGGTAGGAAGAACCATCTGAAAGGCCATTTTTTACTACCACACTCCTACCACGTATGCCTTCCAGATGTTTTTTCCTACTAAAATCGGAGTATACAATAGACTCTCAATTATTATTAAATTTTAATTTATTTGAGGTATTTAACTTGCCCTTTCTGAACAGACTATATCAGCACACGACCTATAAATTGACTTAAATATAGAACAGACACCGCACCCAGCCCTCAGCCGTCAATGTGAAAGATACGGCTTACGTTGGTCTGGGCATGTTGAGAGGATGAGTGTGGAATGTGGATTGAGTGACGAAGAAAATATATGAAGGTAGAGTGTGTGGATCAAAAAGAAGGGGTAGGCCATGTAAGACGTGGTTAAATGTTGTAGATGAATGGGTGAAAAAAGAGAAACATTAAGAGTTTTAATCATATAAGAATGTCTGGCTCAGTGTACGGATGTTGTTTAAGTGAAGGAAGTATGCAAGGCTAGGGAAGTGTGGAGAAAGTTACAGAGGATGGATTAAGTACGGAGTTGTTTTTTAATCTCTACGCACGGTTTCTTGCCTACCCAGTAAGAGAACGGCCTAGTTATGTATGTATGTTGGCTATGTATTTATGTTGTTTGTCCTATTTCTTCCAGAAATATTCCTTCAGGTGCCCATTAATATTAAACTTTAAAATTAAATGCATGACCTAATTCACCGATTTTCAACCTTTTGCCAGTTTTGATCCTAATTTTTGTCTATGAGACCATGGTAACCCTTTGATAAAGCTTATGCATTAAAATAATAATAATTATTATTATTATTATAAAATGTTTATATACTGTAATAATAATTCCTAACGTGACTGAAAGATTGCAGAAAATAATCAACAAAGTGGGCTGGTATTTAATATGTGAGCAAAGTCAACACTTGTAGCTCTACTCACCCAAACACGAGACTGCTTGTCAATCAAATCAGAAACCATTCTGAAAGAGTTGATTTGGAATAAACAGTTCATAGTTTTTAAAAAAATGTTAAGGACCGTCCACAATATTTTAATCTTTCCATAAAAAGTTTTATTAGTTTATTAAAGTTTTAAGGCTTTGGCAGAAAAACTTCAATAATAACATTAAAATTGTATTATAGCTATGAAATAACGTGGAAGGTTTCCCACAGTAAATAAAATTCCAAAACTACGAATCAAAAGTTTAAGAAGTCACAGCATTTTCCCCACATAACATTAATGTAGTATTTAATGTTTGGAATCAAATCAAAAGTGGTAGGCGCAGCCTTAACGAAAAGTAACGTTACTGTCTTTACCAATTTAATTCTTCTATTTTTTTATTTTATTTTCTAACTCAACACTTTACTGTAACTTTTTTTTCCCTCTCTTAATATCTTTTCTAGTAAAACTTATGTGTTACACCCCCCAAAAGTTAAATGGGCTATTTCATGAATTGGGCAAATGTATGCCCATTTCGTGAACTGGCTTTTTTGCTTGTCAATTTAAGGTGATATGGAAGGGGACGCGAGAAAGCCGGTGTTTTTGCAGTTTTTATGGCAAAATAAATAAAGTATTGCTCCAGTAAAAACATAGAACTTAATTTTCTTCGCATGAGGACCTCAAAATTTCTTGAATGTCTGTCCAGAGTGTTCTGGAATTGAATGTCAACTTTTTCTCTTCATTTAAAGTTAGTTAGATAGTGCCACAATGTTCATGACAGATATCCAGGAACTGTTGATATCAACATGTGAAGAAAGCTATAAACACTAGGTTTGTACTGGAACAATATTTTATTGGTTTTGGCCAGAAACATCTTTTGCCATAAAAACTGCAAAAACAATTACCTTTTCTCGCGTTCTCTTCCATCCTACCTTAACTTATCGGGAAAAAAAACTCGTCCGGTTCATGAAGAGAGTAACGCTTTTGCTGCTCAGTTTACAGACTGGCTAGTTCACGAACTAGGCAACTTCAAGCGCTACCCTATTTATGAACTGGACGAGATTTTGCAATGGTCCAAACCTTTAATCGTTTTAATTTGGAAGGTTGTTAGACTAACATTGATTGGGTGTGTTTAATGATTTGCTTACGTGAGGATTTTGAAGCTATTTTCAAAGCGAGTTGCATTATAATTTGTCTTGGAAAAATATCTAGAAAAAAAAATTAAACTTTATATATATTTCTAACTAATTTTAGTAAATTTTTACGAATACAATTATTGTTTGTTTAATTTTAATATAGCGGCTATACGAAAATCCGACAAACCATTCTATTTATAAAAATAGTCCTTTATTAGACCTAATTGTTAAAAATTCTACCTAGTACAACAAATTACAGAAATTATGGATATTCCTTGTCAATAGTAAAAATTAGCATTAATTATTAATTGACCAGTAACAGATGTATTAATTCAAAAGATATTTTTACATAAGTGAGAGAAACGTTTTATTAAAACTAATGAGAACACTGTCACTCGCATTGTTTTGTTAGCACAGTGATATCAGTGTCAATATTTGATAACCCACCTCAATGGCGTAGTTAGCTAACGCGCTAGTCGTGTTGAGCTAGACTGCCGAAGATGGGGAGTTCAAGGTTCCAACCTCACTCGGATGAACTGGGTTGTTTTTTATAAATGGTTTTCCACTCTCCCTTCACGCAAATGCGGGTTCACTTCCTCTAAAATAAAACTTTCTAATCCATTAGCGTAATTAGTACCAAAGTGTATAACCCAAACGGGTATTAAAACGCGGAGTTAAATTTAAAAAAACAATTGTTACACAAATTCACAAAATATTATGTAAAGTTTTATCTGTCATGTAGATCTTAGTTTTGATTTTATACATTTAATTCTGTAAAATATTTGCTCGTATGTATAAAGTACTCACAAATATATAATAATCATTTTTCTTGTAATTTTTTTTAAATTTTGAAGATACATTATCAGAAATACTTAAATAAAATTAAATCGTGTTGATTAAAATTATTTTAAAAAATACTACTGGGTTGTCTATCTGCAACTTCTAACTAATATTCTGGTACTTCTGAGTTCTGACCGTTCAAATATGTAGGGGTTTTCTTATTATTTAAAATCATTTTCAATTTTAGATAAATCTTGAAACTCGAAGAACCTTTAAGGGCTGATTGAATTGGACAATGAACCAAGATGTGTGTAGTTTGGAGGCCAGATAAAATCATTCGGTGAGCCAGATCCGGCCCGTGTGCCGTAAGTTGTTAACCGATATGTCAGGTCACGCTATCACCAAATGCAGATGGCCCCTTCTTATAATAAATGTAAACAATTAATCTATTAAAATAGTAAAAATGCTAAAACTAAGCAGGGAGCATGCCACGACCCTTAGTTTGGATATCACAGGCCCAACTAAATATCATTAATATCGAAATAAATAGGAGTAATGAGTGCATCCAACGCCCCGTACTGTAAGCTAGCATTGTTTCTCCAGGGAAAGGTAACAAAGCTACCGAGCAATTAGTATCCATTAGCGAGAGACACCTCGTTAACAGAAGCGCCATTACTCTCTGTGACGTCACCCGACGACCTTCCCGTGCCGGCCACAAGAGGCGCTTTGTTCGTGTCTAGGTTTCGGGTGAGAGCGTCTACAAAGTTTGGATGTGCACTACAAGTGAGAATATGACGTGTCTACGGTCACACGACAAGTAGTTGATATGAACTTGAGGTTGTCTGATACATTGTCTTTGTCGGTAAAGTGTTCGTCTACCTGTTGGTCGAAAGCCTGTCTATTGCACAACTAAACATTTAACGGTACGAGACACTCATATATCTACTTTCTCATTTAGAATATTATAGTAGGAACAAATTTGTAATCACCGTGTCTTACCACATGTCCAGGTTATATGCATCATGACGCTTAGGGTAGGGATGAAGAAGGAAGCATTTAAGAGGTAATCTACCCACATTTGTGTGGAGGATGAGTGAAAAACCACTTTAGGAAAAAACACACTAAGTAGACCCAACTAGGCTTCGAACCCTGATATCACCGCCATCAGCCGGTCAGTCTAACACGAGCATGCCTTAGAGGTTTGTACCTTTCAGCTTCTGAAGAGGGTTTTTGTTTCTAAATCTCTTATCAATAAATACCTTTAAATTAATTTTTCTTCGAAAAACAAACATACAGTGCTGCTTATCATGCAAAACACACCCTAGATACCCATTTTGAACAAAATTGTCCTAGCCATTTTTTAACTATTCTCAATTTGCTGAAATAAGTCACCAACTAACTAGGCTTACACTATTTTCCCCTAGAAAACAGCATTACATTGTAATTATTTATCATGTAAAACACTCCCCAAATATAGATTTTGAACAAAATCATTGAATATATTTTTTTTAATTTTTAAAAAATTATTATTATTATTATTATTATTAAGCACCACGTCTTACTACCCGTTCGGGTAATACGCTTTAAATATTAATTACGCTAATGGATTGGGAATTAGGAAGGTTGGATTAGAGGAAGTGAAAAACCATTTAGGAAAAACCACCCCCAGTTCACCCGACCGAGATTCGAACCTCGATCTACCCGTCCTCGGCGGTCGAGCTCAACACGACTAGCGCTTTAGCCAACTACGCCACCGAGGCGGGTCAAAAATTATTCAACAACTTCAATTTAAAGATATATATATACTATAAAATATAAATCATGATTTTACAAATAACATCCAAACGAACGAACCCATATCAATCAAACCGTTTCGGCTCTATCTTTAACCAGAGATAATTTTAAAAGACATGTTTTAGATTTTTGGAGCATTTAAAGAGTCAAAATATAGGCCTATTATATTCTAGTTTTCAGACATTTTCACTATTATAATATTCTGGATAGGCCTATATGCTAAAATAATGTTTACAAACATTATTTATTTGATAAACGTGGTATTTACACTATACCTACTTTTCTATGACAAAGGCCTAGTAAATTTTTTTTTACGTGAGGATTTGATTAAAACTTTCCACTCACAGATGTAATAATAACAACTTTCTAATTATAAACTAGCTTAACCTAAGACAACATGTTTAACTTTACACAAACCAACCCTAGTGCTAAAACCCGATTATAAATAGTAAATATATTCTTCAAAATCCACTTTGGAGCCGCACCCGTAGACATGTAACAAAGGCGTTGGTCTCTACTTGTCTGGTTTGCAGGTGACGATAAGGTCGGGGATAGAATCCCGGCCGGATATACTGAGGTGGTTCTTTCAAAATGCTATGCTATTTGTTTTCTCAGAGAATAAGGAAGTATTTCTTCTCAATTTGTATCTTCCGCATTCATACCCCATTCCTCGGTGGCGTGGTTAGCTAACACGCTAATTTCGTGTTGGGCTAGACTGCCATGGATGGGGAGATTGAGGTTAGAATCTCTCGGATGAACTGGGGTGGTTTTTCATAAATGGTTTTCCACTCTCCTTCCACGCAAATGTGGGTTCACTTCCTCTGAATTCAACCTTCCCAACTCCTAACCCATTAGCGTAATTATTACTTTAGCGTATAGTCCGCACGGGTGGTAAGACGCGTGGTAAATAAATAAAAAACATACGCTGTTAATTTAAACATGACGATAACCTGGATGGGTAGTAAAATAAGAAACTTGGAAAGGAGATAAATATCACCCGAGATCGAATCAGGATTCCCCAGACATGTAGTTGTCCACTCGGACTACTGATCAATGAAGGTGTTCTTCCACCCTCCATTTAAAAAGACAAGTAGAATTTCTTAAAAAAAACTAAAAACAACACGTAGTCATCACATAATTTTCCAGCTGTTCTCTCTCATTTGAAAGATTGTAATAACTGCGTCCGGAAAACACTTGTTTAATTTGTTAGCAGAAAAAGATTGATGAGTTAGGGGAAAGGCAGGGAGTAGGGGGGTTATTTAGTCTGATGAGGTCATTCCGATGCACGTGCGACCCCCTCCTTGCTCCAATAATTCCCCCTTCCATTGGAGGACTTACTCCTCACCCCCCTCACCAATCCATTGGAAAGAGAAAATGTGGAGGGAACGTGTTTTTTGGGGGGTTGGGAGGGGATCGCATCCTACTCGCTTCTGTCCCGTTCATTGTTATTGCTCACTTTGAAAGGGAAATTTTCAACTTCATTACACTCGTAAGCTTACTGCCCCCCCCCCCCAATCCCATTCTCCCTGCCTCCTAAGCTTTCTATATTGGTTCAAGATAAGCCTCCAATGGGATTTGAAACATGAATTCATGGTACATGATTCAAAAATTACGAGACTTTTCAACGAGACATGTTTTTTAAAATGGTTTTTGGAGTATTTTTTAAGAAATCTAAGACGGGTTTGGCTTCTATCGGATATTCTATCGGATATTAATTTGTTTATTTTTTCATATATATATATATATATAAATTATTTTAATCATGAACATTTTTTTTCACGCTTCGGCACTTGCATGGTGTAAGGCGCTACTCTCGCAATAAGACTATACTGCCGAAGACGGGGAGATCGGGGTTCGAGTCCGGTTGGGTGTATTGAGGGTGGTTTTCATAAACAGTTTTCTAATCTACAATTCATCTACATTTAACCATCCCTAACCCTAGCACATTAGCGGAATTAGTACATAGGCATATAGCCTGAACGGGTAGTAAGATACAGTGCTGAAAAAAATTCATGCTCGAAATTAACTTTACATTTTATGCTCCTAAGCCCAAAAACGTGTATTTTACAAATCTGTATATCTATCCCGGGGCCTAAATTCAAAAATATTTGATGTATTGTTTTTTAAAGCTGATATTTATAAGTTATATGGTGATAACTTTGGTCACTTTTGATAGATTTTATCAATACCTTTAAAATAACACATCTAAAATAGTAAATGTTAATAATTTTGGCCAAATAAAAAATATACGTGTATTTATTTTCTAAAAGGCCCTTCCTATTAAAGTTGTACTTTATTTATTACTAGCTTTTGTATCCGTTCTTCGCTCGGGGAAAAAATTGTTATTTTTAGTATATACAATTAACCACAAATAATAGTAACCACATCTTCTAAATTTTAAATTATGTTTAAATATTAATCCTTTATTGATTTTAATTGTGACAAAACACGGAATTAAGCTTACAATAGGCTTACACAGTGTCATAATCTGAACATGTTTTAAAAGATGACATTTCTTTAGAAGATTAAGTTATAACTTCTCTCTCTATACACAATACTTTGAAATCCAGCCTGTCGGTGTTAATAAAAACAGCATAAATTATTGGTTGTTAAAGGGTTGTAATAATTAAATTCAATCAAAAGCATCTTATCATTTTTACCTCCTTCTCTTTTTTCTTCCCTGCGCCTTTTCAGGCTTTTTACGCTTTTTAACCCTTTCACCACATTGTAATATTGTTACCATTTTTATTTGTTATACCCTTTATATTTTTATTAGAATTATTTTTTGCTCTTTTCAACATTTTTGTTCAATAGTAGGCCTACCCTTTTTCCCCTTTTTAATATTTTTGACATTCTTGTCCTTTTTGGACATTATTGCCATTTTGGTTATTATTGCCCTTTTTGATTAGATTTACTTTTTACCTCTTTTGGCCTTTTTGAACTTTTTAATCTTTTTAAATTTATTGCTTGGCTTAGGCCCAGATAAATATTTTAGGGTAAAAAGGTGTAAAAAAAGCACAAAGTGCATAAATGGTTAAAAAGAGTAAAAAGTAAATCTAATTAATTTTTTAGAACAGGGTAAAGAGGTTAAAAAGTGTAAAATAGATTAAAAGGCCTAAAAGGGATAGGGTTTTAAGGATTAAAACGGTAAATGTATACATTGGGTAAAATGGGTAAAATGGGCAAAATGGGTAAAATGGGCAAAATGGGCAAAAAGGCCAAAGGGGGCAAATCTAAATTTTAAAATGTCTGCTTCGAGTGTCGTTTCCTGGGCTACATGATTTTGCACAACTGTTATTAAATATAATAGTCGAGCCTTCTCACGGCGTTAATATTTCTTCATCTTTTCAGTTTTTAATTAATTAAAAAATCAAATCAACATATAAATTTTCCGGCTTTGAGGTGCATATGTTCGTGCATAGGAACTACTAAATTTAAAATTTCAGACCTTGGCGTGCCAAAGATATCACGCAACGCTCCTGACAGACAGACAGACAGACAGACACACATGAACTTTTCAGTTTATTAATATATATTTGTAAACAGGTTCATTCTGATATCCAATAGATAAATATCTAAGCACAAGCACTGTGTATAATATCTGGAGTACTGTCCTACATTGTGCTAGTCTGTAATTCGTGTGCTGATGGAATTTGTATGTTGGAAAGGGCAATTTAAATATCTGATACATAAAAAGCAACTTTTGAGTGAATAGCTTTTAAATATAGTCAGTAATGCTCACTATAGTGGTTTTACTGATACCACTAAAAACCTGAAATTCTCACACGTCCATAACAGACTCTACCTTTGTGTAGTGAGCAAAGAACTTTTCTGGATACACCCGTATTAAGCATTGTCGCACCAAGTCAATTATTTGTAAATAGTATGTTAAGCAAATAGGATTATTATAAGGGATAGGAAAGAACAGGAGGGATTGGAAGAAATAGCACCCACATTAGCGTGGAGAAGGAATGGGAAAACACAAGCGATAAACCACACGTGGAAAACCAACCCAACAACTATCCCCAGTGTATCGGGCTGATATTTGAACCTCAAACTACCCCTCACCCGGACCGGCGGGGATTCAGAATAAATATCAGACTCGTATAATCTGGTTTGCCAGTTACGGGGTTCTAGTCCCGGATGTGTTTCCTGACGGGTTGGTTTACCTGAATATTTTCCCACTCTATCTCCACAAAATTGTGGGTACATTTAATTTAAATTATACCTTCCTCATAATTGCCTTGTTAGTGTAATTCAAGATTCCTATAGCCTGGTTGAGTACTAAGTATCAGAGGAAACAATAATATATATTGCGAGCCTGACATCTTAAGCCCCATGTGTTTCATCTAAGCCAAAATTTACCGGGTTAGAATCATATGTCTATGCTTCCCTTGCATTATGTGACTTTGTTTAGTATTGCGAGCCTGACAGCTTACTGGCCATGCAGGTTGTTTAAGCCAAAGACCAATATGTTTGCTTTACGATACATGTATATCTCTTACTATTAGTGTTATAATGCGAACCTGACGCCTTAGATCAAATGTGGGTCATTGAAGCAAAGGCTACAGGGTTCACTTCCCATATACATGTAACCTCCAGTATTATTTGACTTTTTTTAAGTGTTATATTGAGAGTCTGACGCCTCAGACTCCATGTGGGTAGTTGAAGCAAAGGCCATCGGGATCACATCCCATATTGTTTAATATTATATTGTAATCCTGATGCCTTAGTGTCCATTCGGATCATCGAAACCAAAAAGTGCCTTGGTTCGATCCCTGTGTTCATGCCCCACCCCCCTTGCTTTATGTGACTGTGTGCTGACCTGAATCTAACCTCTCCCCAGGTTCCTATCAACACCATCACCACCAGACGTACTCTAACGGCGGCTCCCCCTCTAACCCGCAGATCCTGTCTTCTATGGACATGATGGAAGTGACGCCCTCAACTGAGCAGCAGCACCATCAGCACACGGAGCAGCAGGAGCAGCGTCAAGACGAGGAGAGTGACGGCGTCGGTGAGAACTACCTGTGGCGCGGGCACAGCATCGCGGCGCTGCGCCGTCGGGCCTTGGAACATAGCGTCAATATGGTGGTTTACAACTGAGATGGCGAGTTTACCGTCTGAGGGATATATTTTGTGACAGAATGCGAGCGGGAAAATACCCGATATATTGACTGAGACACTGCTTAGAACGTGGAGCTAGATAGACTGAGAGACTGCTTAGAACATGATTTCCGATAAATGGGCTGAAGCACTGCTTAGAACGAGATAAGTTATGATTTGTTTGAGACACTACTTAAAATGTGTTGCCTATGAATGCACTGAGACACTGCTTAAAACACAATACCCAATAAATTGGCTTGGTCACTGTTTAGAACACGATAAAACTGACGTGGACGCTGAATTAGAATGATTAAATTATAAGTTATTCGTAAACCTGTTTAGCAAATTGTTAATTTAAATCAAATAATATAAATAGTTAAAGATTTTATTTGCGTCGATCACGTATTGGACTATCTTAGAGAAAGCCACATTCTCTATCCAAAATAATATTTTAAGTACAATGGGAAGAACATGTCGTAAAACTCAAAATATCATTGTATTTATATCAAAGCTGATAAAATTGATATATTCTGTCTAATCTGCCAGATTAGAAACACAAGACTCACCAAATCTGTTTAGTAGGTTTCTAAAACTGTAAAATAAAGCTATTCCTATGGTGATAGGTTTATAATTATAGTGTGTCTAAATATTTTTATCATCGTGTCTTTTTACTCGTTCGGTTTTGTATCCATTATATTAACTAAGAAAATGGAGAAGTTATACGAAAGATATAATTTAGAGGAAATATCTCGAATTTGCATGGAGGGAGCGTGGGAAGTGATTTGATAAAACAACTTAACACACATTTAACTAAGATTAAAACCCGTACATTACCGGCATTCCACCATACTAAGCCACGTGGCTACCAATGCTGGCGATAGGCATATTGAATTACATTTTTCTTTAATCAAGATGGCATACTTCAGGCTTTAAATGTGAACCACGAAAAAAATAAATTTGTTTTCTTACTTTCTAAACGCCGATTTATATAAATGCAATGTAATGGTATTATGAAATCGTACGTTAAGTACGTTGCCGGCCACTACTGTTTTCTATGCAATGTTGAAGTCAATTTGTGGGTATTTTCTTATGGTCGGTCTTTACATAAGTTTCATCATCAACTGTTTTCTGTTAGTTGAATAAGTTAGCTAATAAATGCCATAAACTTAGAATTAAACCTACAGTGAGTGCAACAACCATATTAAAAAAAACTATTCGTCCAAAGCTGTTCTCATAGCCCCAAAAATTAACTTCTTTTTTTAAAACCTTATAAAAATATATATATAGTTGGCAAGTGGTTAAGATTGAAAACTCGTCCTTAAAGACGTGAAATTTTAGCTGAACCGCTTTGTTTCAGTCAAATGTCAAGTAGGTTATTTCAGCCAGTGGTTATGCCAACCTTGGGAAAACCTTAAACTAAGTAGCTAAACACACGCAAACTGTGCTCACTTTACTATAGGGCTTACTTTATAATCAGAACAATTCTTATGTTTAGTTTTTGAAAATAATTTCTCAATTAATTAAGACAAGCTACACGTATAAATTCACACATTATATCGTAGTTTGCTATTGTATTTCTTATAATCAGCAAAGCAAATCAAATAAAGATTTTTTATAAAATATATTTTTCTAGAAATATACGTTTTGTAAACTACATTTTTTTAGGAAAATTAACATTCTAGTAACAATTTTAAATTATTTATAAAAGCATCAAAATTGAAGTTTTAATTTGGTATAGAGATAATTATTATTTCATTAATGGTATATAGAGATAAACAATTCTTATAATAAGTGTTAAGCTGATTGCGTTTTGCAAGGTGAAAAACTATATCTAAAGGAATGCAAACAAAATTGATTCTATATTACTTGAAATGGTTTTGATATCATTTAATTTGAGTAGATTAAAAACATTTCTGGTTTTAGCTTATCTTAATTTATTGAGTTATATGAATTATTAATTTAAAATATAAGCAAAGGTTGATCCGAATATGTTTTTTGTTTGAATTTACCAATATTACACATCTTTGCATCTCAAGCAGGCATGAATTTTGTTTTTTTCATTTATTTATTTATTTAATCAAAGACTAATTTAAATTATGGATTCTATTTTTATAAGTACAAACAAATACAATGTTTTAATTTATATTATTAAAACAAAGACACTTGTCCCAAATTTCCGGAAAAAAAGAAGCTAGATTAATTTAATTTTATAGTTTGATACCTTAGAATTTAAATATACTGAGCTATGGTGTAGGTTTACCTATTGTGCTGTAAATGTTTTATTGAATACCTGGAAATGTATTATCTAACTTGAGTTAGTACCATCATTGGATATTAAATCGTATTATTTATGTTTATAACGGACATCAGGGGCGTAACTAAGCGTAGTTTGTGGATGAAGGGAAGGTTAGGAGTTAAGTTTCAACTATCAAACGGAAGGGCAATTTTTGAACATTAGCTGCCTCTAGATTCTATTTAAAGAAACTTTTTACGCCAAGAACGAATTGAGTAAACCACAAAATTACATAATAGCTTTGGAGGGAAGGAGGGGGCTGGGGGCTATACACCTTAGCCCTCTCCCTTTTTTCCCTCGTATTATTTTTATAAATAGGATTTGTGTTAGCACAAACTAAATCTATTTTTAATTTTATACTTTAATAATCACAGTCTTACAGTTCTCTATTCACATACATTTTAGATAAATAGTGGTTATGGGGGGGGGAGGGGGGTTCACATGTTATAATTCTTCTCTTGGTTAAGCCCCTGATGGGTGTAGCACCAAGATCATCCTAAATCAGTATGATAACACTTGAAAATTATGAAACAACTGATGTAACTACCCATAAAATTCACATGAAATGGTTACCTTTCAACGTTACTAATTCATTACGTCATATAGTGAGAGTAAAATAAATTGTTTGCCTATAATGTAGTATATAAAAATGAACCAAAACGGTCAGCTGAAATTTCAAATATTATTATAGCTCTTCGAATGCCTATTTAAATCATCCACCCAGTATTGAGTGAATATATCAAACGTGTGAAGATACAAATATCTACGAATCAACTAAAAAGAACAAAGAAAACTATTATTAAAAAACGCTCCCTCTGTTGGCGTGTGTTTTGTGTCAATGCTGTGGTACTGAATATGTATATTGACAATACAAGTGAACTCTATGTGTAACGAAATAAAATGTGATTCCTTTGTTTTCGTTTTGTTTTTTGTTTAAATAGAAATTGTTCTCTTCGAAATTCAAAATATGCCAATTTAATCTCATGCGTTTATATATATTTTCAAAAGTGTACAGCAAAATAATGTTATACAAAACATGGTCTGACCTTCATATTGAAGGTCATTTACCCTCATCATATTGAATTATATAAAATAGGTGAATGCCACACTATCTATAATATCGGGTGGAAATTATATTACATCTGTTTAGAGTTGCGTTTAAAATGATAGAAATTTGTTGGTGACCAAGAAGTATATTCACCAGCCCAGTGTTTACTAAATTTACACTAGTCACGTGCCCCTTCCAGGGTCATGGCATAATCAATGTATCTCTTTTAGGGTCATGACCTAGCCAACACACCCCTTTCAAGGTCATGGACTAATCAACTAAATAACTTTCAAGTTTCAGCTCTTCATGAAATAAAAACTAAATAAACACTTGCTCTTGTAAAGTATAAAATGGTTGATCCAAATTGATATAGCGTAATATAGGGAAGTTTTTCAAAATTACATTACTTCACGTCAATATCCGGGTTTAATTTGTTTGTCAGTCTTACTGTTATCAACAAATATTTTATGACTAACAAAGCTCTTTGGTACGTCACGTAACCTCTGAAACTCTTGACGTACCCCTGGGGCTACACGTGTCAAAGTTTAGTAAACACTGTTCTAGCCTATTTCTCAATAATATAAGTTTATAAATGGATTTATTTTTTCAAACATAATTTGAAAGTCAAGGCAACATATATCTAGGATACTGTGTTTTTAGAAAAAATTGTCATAAGTAACAAGCTTTTTTTTAGCACCGCGTTTTATTACCCATTTTGGCTACGCATTGTATTTATTACGCTAATATGCTAAGAATGTGGTTAGGTGATATTTAGAGGAAGTGTAGCCGCATTCATATGGAGGGAGAGTGGAAAATGATATAGGAAAAACGCCCCTTCAGTACACTCAACCGGGATTCAAGCCCCGATTGCTCCATTATTGGCAATCCACTCTGTTGGCAGATTAACGTCTTAGAGAGAGCATGCGGGTCGTAACATTTGTAGCCTACTTCACAGACACTTTCCTTCCAAGCAAATGCAGGCCGATTACCTCTAAAATGCTTCCTTCCTCATCCATACCATAGAGTAGTTATCAAATATGCGTATAGCATGAACATGTAGTAAGTAAGACGCGGTAATAAAAAAACTTTACTCTATAATGAGGCCATATTTTCGAAACTAGTAACTATTATTTATGACTTTTTTTTCCTATAGTCACACAGTTATAATGCAACTTTCTTTTTAATTGACCCATAATAATATGTAGTATTTATTTTATATCATTTACATTATTAATATAAAATTGTTGTTGTTGAAAATATGTCAGACGTAGTATAGAATTCCTTCCATCCAGCGCTTGTTTCTGTTTGCCATGCCCGGGTCATTAGCATCTTGGAAATTCCGTCTATGGTATTTTTACAAACCACTCCTAGCTTGTTACACAGCATAATATGCAATGTTGCATCCATACTCAAGCCCGGATTAACACTTTTGGAGGCCCTGTGCCAAGTATTTTATTATTTTACCTCAGAAATGATTGTCAAAAGGAAATAAATGTTAATTCTCTATCACAAGTCGAAGGTGCCGTCTGCAGATATGTAGTATTTTCGGTTTAATAAAAGCTAAGGTTGCGTTAATTTATAAGCACGGACTGTCGGACTCCACGTAATACCAAGCTACCAGCGCCCCTAACGGCACGTATTGGGTACAATAAACGACCAAACAGGGATTCGATCAGGGAATTTCTAATATAGTTTGGAATACATTTTATGAAATATAATATGATTACAAAATAAATATGACAAGTCAAAGTGATTTATTTGTGAGGCAGGTGGGGGGGCCCTTGTGTATGGCACATTTGTCACATGCCTTAATCCGGTCCTGTACATACTTCCCCTCTTACTACCCGTCCACGCTATCCACACATCTAAACTAATGAGGCGAGGGATAAGAAAGATGGAGTCTTAGAATAAATACATCCTTGCGTGGAGTGAAAGCTGGGAACCATCTAGGGACGATCACCTCTATACATCTGGCTGGGATTCGAACCACAAGATCCCAGTCACCATCAAATCAGACTGGGTGGGACTGACTGACGCCTCTGTCCACGTCCCCATAGGTGAGGGCAGATGTATTTAAATAACCCAACCAAGGTTCAAACAAGGATCTCGTGACGGAGTTTATTAAGGGTTAACGCGAGCACGTTGTCTAAGGCATTAGTTTTGTCTAATCTGTATTTACAGTGGTGGGGAGTCTGGGCTTCTAATATTGAATAGGTGTACTTAAGCTGTTTTTCTTTTATTATTTCCTGCTCACCGATACGCAAATTCTGGTATATTTCCTCTAAATTCAACCTTACTCATCCATGCACCATCAAAGGAATTTTATGGGTAGTACTCTGTAAAAATAAAATAAGGGTAGTCTATTCTGTTACAACCAATACTGTGTTGATTTCTTATTTTAGTTGGACATCCCACTGAAAACCCATATTCTTCGTAGCTCCTAGATAATCTAAATAAAAAGGATGTGGAATCTGATTTTACGAACCTATATTAGTACTCACTTGGATATGGAAAATATAAACACACTACACACACATTCTAAATAATTCTAGTAAGATATATAATATTTTGATAGATGAGCCATTGTAACTAGAAGGAAAAATGTTTCAAATTTATAAAAATTAATATAATTTACTCGTTAAAAATTTAATAAGCCTTTTCAAAACGAGGTCTAAGAAAAATGCATGGTTTCATTCTATACAAAAATAGATTTTTTTTAATAATAATTTTGATATAATGTCGGAGTAGGTAGTAAAATTACAACCTATTAATGATTTTAATACTTTACTTTTCAAAATTGTTTTATCATAGATCATGATTAGTTATTTTAGAGCAATAAACAACGTATAGAATAAACAATGATCGAAGAATCATCGGCTCTAGGGTGTTTGGCATAATCCCAACAAATGTCGACCCATTGGGACCAATGTAACAGAACGTTTGGAGAAGCTTAATTAAGTAAATGGGAAGTCATTTGGACCAAGGAGGAACTACTTTTTCCATCCTAACCTAACATAGTTTAACCTTTAACGTTAGTAACTTTTGAGAGTGAAGCGTCTCAATTAATGTAAGCACAACACTTACGGTTAATACAGCAAAACTTCACTTCACCAGTACTTAGGCTGCCACACTTATTAAGTTAGGAACTGTCTGCGACAATACACACGTCACCACAATTCGTTATAATAACTTGGGCAACTTTCACTTTCCTCGTCGCCAGTGCTTAAACTGGCTACAGAAACCTGAGTCAGAAGCCAACAAACACACAAAGTAATATTAACAGGTATCATTCACAACCACGCCAAACGTACTGTCAGCAACCTGGTCCAAACGACCCATATATCTCTGCTAGAACTCCCTGATTTATCCAAACTTCCTATCAGCAACCTGGCCCAAACGACCCATATATCTCTGCTAGAACTCCCTGATCTATCCAAACTTCCTATCAGCAACCTGGTCCAAACGACCCATATATCTCTGCTAGAACTCCCTGATTTATCAAAATTTCCTATCAGCAACCTGGCCCAAACGACCCATATATCTCTGCTAGAACTCCCTGATTTATCCAAACTTCCTATCAGCAACCTGGCCCAAACGACCCATATATCTCTGCTAGAATTCCCTGATTTATCCAAACTTCCTATCAGCAACCTGGCCCAAACGACCCATATATTTCAGCTAGAACTCCCTGATTTATCCAAACTTCCTATCAGCAAGATGGTCCAAACGATCCATATATCTCTGCTAGAATTCCCTGATTTATCCAAACTTCCTATCAGCAACCTGGTCCAAACGACCCATATATCTCTGCTAGAACTCCCTGATTTATCCAAACTTCCTATGAGCAACCTGGTACAAACGACCTTTGTATTTCAGCTAGGATAATTCCAGATTCCACTAAAAGTCCTATAATCTGATTTTCTTATTTCTAATTAAGTTTGCAACTAAATTTTCTGACAAGGAGAGAACTTTCCTCTCTAAGAGGTGGGATAATTCTGTCATATTTTAAATCTACAAATTTATATCAATAAAATGACCAAGGGTCTATGTCGTAAGTCATAGAACTTTTGATTTTCAACGTAAGACATAAGATAATGTTGTGCAATACTTGCATTCACTTGCTGTTAGTAGTTTAGTTTCTTCAAACCAGTCCCTAGTTTCAGAACTATCGTAGCCTGTGGAAGAGTATTTGTGGAGATAAAACAGTTACTTTAACATGATTTTTTCAAAACAACTATCTATTAAAAGAAACATGGCTACTTTTGATGGCTTCCTTATTCTAAAATATTGTGTTTTAGATAAATACTACCGTTATTACCGATTAAAAAATTACCCTTAAGGAAAATATGTTAGTATTTTATTTTTAATAAAATAGGTTTAAAAATGTCTAACAATTTGATTTCAAAGAATTAACGTGGCATTTAATTAAATGGGTTTACATTACTGAGATATTTCTTAGAAACCAACTAAAAACTATTTAAACCTTGTAGGGAAAAAAATCGACTTTAGTATTATATTGCAGACAAGGATGATTTACTTATTTTAAAACTAGTTTAACTATGTTAATATTACTGATGTTCTTTTAATCAGGTTATTGAAAAGTTATTTCATAAATATAATTACTACACTTATTTTTTAATATTCTCATAATTTAATGTAATGTCACAAATTTAATGACTGACAAAATACTAGTCAGCAATATTTTCGGTATAGCTAAAATAATTTGTGTTAACAATAAAAACCATTAAATGTATACTGAGAAAAAATAATTGTTTGAAAAATGACCGGATACTATGAAAAATTATAAATATTTGTTAATCAAATTGTACATATTAATAGTGTTATGATAGTGAAATGGTATTTTTAAAGTACTTAATTAAATTGTACATATAAAATAAACCAACAATGCAATGTTTAACTTATGTAATCTATTGTATAGAACACATCGTAGGTATATTTCATAAAAAGAAAACTGTGTTTTTTGAAGTAATTTATTTTCAAATTGCAGTGAGGCAATGCCTTACTGTATGAAAAACATTATTATTTCCAATAAGTGTCAAGAAATACAGTATACGATTCTATTGTACAAATTAGACAGAATAAAATTATTACTACCCTTCTATATGTATATCAATCAAACGATTAATTTTATTTATAGAGAAGTAATCAAAATCCGTAATATTTGTACCCAGTGGCTTACACATAAATTAGCTTTGGGGTCCATTTATGTATTGAGACTATTAATACTGTATCTTTTACAAATTTGGAAATTTAGGGGACCTTTAAATGTGTGTAGCGGTAAAACTTTTGAATAAAATCTAGACTATGCATTAAATAAATTCTCATTATTCTGTATTATAGTTTTACTTTTTATGGTTTAAGCTTTTATTAAAATTATGCTTGCCCTTTGAAAGGAAAAATGCCCCATTTGCTGTGTGTATCACTCTGTATCTATTATTACTGTATTATTATTATTATTATTATTAGCACCGCGTCTTACTACCTATTATTACTGGAATATATTATATTAAAAGTGATGCCTGGGAGGGATGCTAAGGTATTCCGAAGTAAGTGTATTTTTTTTATAAATTTTCTCTATGGCAGAATAATCTAAACACATTTACATTTCGATTGCTGCGTACAATTAATTAGTGGACTAACAGGTAAAAGGGCTCAAGTCCACAAACTACACTTAAATAAATATTGACACGCTATGTCATGTTAGTGTACTTTTATTACAGAAATACATTTTAATCACTTTTAGTTACTTTCTTCATGCTACTCATTCTAATCACTATTCTCAATAAAACTCACTTTAAGCCACTTTTTACACAAATTAGAGCTTTTTATTTTTCAGTTTCAAGTTGTTTATAAGAAATAATATTGTGATTTATAAACCTTTTTTTATTAACGCGTCTTACTGTTCAGGTTATACATATATACATATATGATAATTACTCTTATGGGATAGGGATGAAGAAAGAAGCATTTTAGAGGTAGTATACCCACATTTAATTGGAAGAAAAGAGGGAAATATTTAGAAAAGAACCATCCTTAGTAGATGTGACTTGGATTAGAACCCCGATCTCCCCGTTATCAGCATGCTGGTCTAACAAAATAGTGATGCCTTAGACCATTCTGCTACTCAAACGTATTTTTTAGAAACTTTAACAATAGATTAACTGAGCCTAAGTAAAAATATCATAACTACATACAAGGTGCACAGAGATTACATCAAATCTACATGGAAGAAAATAAGTTATTAAAAGAGGAAGAAAATCAATAAGTAAAAAATAAAAAAGTTATGTTTAACAAAATTCGAAAGTGAGGAAAGAAATCTGGACACAAAATTAACTAAAACAGAAGTGAATCAGAAGAATACAAAACCGTGAATAAATGTTTACAGGTACACCTTTGCTTTGCTAAAGAATAATTTCTAGACAAGTGTTTGCAATGTAGGCATACAGAAAGAAGAAAGGCAAATTAAAAAACTAAAAGTATTTTAAAAACTCGTACTTTGATCGATAGAAACTTATTATATAATATAGTTTTATTTCGTAAGCTTATTTAAACAAAATATATTCTAGAATTTGCCCTCAGCCTAGGTTGCGTTAAGATCAGATTTAAAAACTTGTTCAGAAAAACAATAACGTTTCTAAACCCAGAGTTTTTAATGTCTTGCTCAGAAAATAAATCACGCAATTTATTATGTAAAAATTACCGCGATTAAAATTTTAGAGTTGATAAAAGATGTGTATTTAAAATAAGAAAGTTTTTGTAGTGGAACTATTTTTGTTTTGATATTAGACACACAGAATATTTGTATTAATTGAAGTAAATAAAATAACAAAATTTAAGGCAAGGTCTCTTTGTAAACGACGCTAGTGGTTTTATCATCAGGAGCAAACAGCTAAAGGTTGTTGCTAGAACTATCACGGGAACACCACGTATAGTTGTCCATGTGAGGAACACTTGCTGTGTAGATCAACGTCTGCAACGTTTGTCCTTGCGCTGTGTTGATGGTAATCTCATAGCAAACCTTGATAGGAAACTGCATGCATTTGAACTGTAAGGGAAGATCTGATGGAAAAATGGGTATTCTTGGTATCACGACCCATTTCCCGTAATGCACCTGTCATGATAAAGTTTTGTAAAGTGTTTACCTGTATGCGGGTTTCATTACACAGCTTAGGTGGTTTCAAAATACGCAGCAAAATTAGTTTGCTCAAATTTTAATTGAAGATCGTGAATGGGTAAACCGAATGGATTAAAGGAATTTAAAAAACTAGACAAGGTAGTTCCTATGGAAATGTAAGTGCGGTATGGTGCTTCGAACTGGTCATAAATACAATTATTAATTTTATCAGCCGATTCATTTTTGAATCTAGAATAGCTTGCTCGTGGAACTACGAAATGGGCCTTTTTTGCAGAATAAGTAAATCAGGATAGATAAAATAGCCTAATTCCGGAATATCCTTGACCACGACGCATATCTGGGAGTTATTCATGGACACCTTGCCTTCATGCTCTGAGAAAACTCCATTGCCGAATTTCAGCAATATATCGACAAATAAGTCTAGTTTTTGTCATCGCAAAAGCAGATGCGCCTGCTGGCTGACCTCGTCAGCTCTAGTGACTCGGAGTTACCGGTAGAGTTTGTTGGAAGTCTCCTGAGAACAATATGGTGACTTATATGAGCACATTGTATCTTCTGAGATATCTCAGGGTTTTTATTTAGATATTAAATTTGATATCTTATGCGACATTGTACTTTCATTCCATTAGATAACAGATAATTTTTGCAGTAAATTTGATGTGAAACTCTGCTTCGATGTGTTGCATGCGGCAATTAGGTCGTTAGAAAAATTCAAAGGAAATTTAAATTTCGCATACAAACTAGTGGTTATACCCGAATATCACATGCAATGTTATGAACCCTTTCAATAAAGTAGTGGCTATATCCAATGACCCCACCAAAAAGGCAGCACATCCCTCAAAACTGAGCTTGGCCAAGAAAATATTGTTAATTTTAAAAGTATTTCCTTTACTTTCAGGATCTAGAATACACTATAATAATTTTATGTCTACATTAAGTTGTTCCGTGTTCAATGGAGACTTGTTTATATTAAAAGTTTGTAGTAAAAATGGCCGGTATTTCGTCTTGTCTCTCAAATGGTATTTATAGAATATAAATCCGCACAAATTGTCGGGTAGAAGAAGACCCAAGTCCTTCACTCTCTTGTCCGTGAGAGACCTTACAATTTGGTTGGTTTGGTCTAACCTGCATTAAAAATATCTTAATTGAAGTCTAAAGTTTCTACCGATTGATGTGTTATGATTCTATTTTAGATATCATCCGACATACTTTTTCTGTGGACGGGCCAAAGAGGGAGAGGATCTGTCAAGTGAAAGATATTGATATGAAGGAAAGAAAATATAATTGTGTAGAAGAAGAGCGACACAAAGCGGCTTTTTATAAAGTACTCCTCATGTGAGTCATCCTCTAATAAGAGTCCCAGGGTTTTGCTAACTAATAAGTAGGATGCGTGGGTTACATCATTCATGGTACATACATTTGTAAATTAAGTTAGACCTTTGGTGACATGAAGCCGTGCACCAAATTGACACGGGTAAACAATAGTTCTAGGCGGCAAGATCAAATGCAGTAGGCTTGAAGAGCAATGTTCAATAACAAAACAGTTGGACTGGCACCAGGCTACGGTCAGGTGATTATAAAAGAAAAACAGTGAGGTATTTATAAACAAAAGTTAACTGAAAATGAAATACATATAGTATTATTAACACATTTATAATATAAGCTAGCTTGCTTGATTAGGACTTAAGAAAAATCCTTAAGAGACATTATATAATGAATAGCAATAGAAAGGTTTGTTGATTACATTGGTAGATGGCTAACATACAAGTGTCTACTCACAATAGTACTATGGCCGGTCCTTTCCCTATTGGTACTGCCAGAGCATTCAATAGTACATGTATTTAATGACCCAATCCCTGGGGTAAAATACTAATTTAATTCATAAAATACTAATACTGAGTCAATAGGTGCCAAAAAATGGGCAGAGAGAAAAAAAGGTATTAACTGCGTGGACCCCATATGGAAACAAGCTGAGTTCCACGCTTTACGCACCCAAGCTAATACCACACGCAGAGCGTGGTAACAGTAATGATTCAACACATTGAATACATTGACCCAAATAGGTCCTAGAAAAAGGATAGGCAACTTGATTTTAGCCCCATAAAAACAAGTGTGTAGTCTTAAGAACTCAAAAGGGAAATGTGCTCGTGGAGAATAGCAACCCTTTGGACAAAGTCCTTATTACATCTGGAGCTCAAGGCTCCTATATCGAAGCTATATCATATGGATATAGGTAAAACATGGTCTCTTGGACCAATATAACCAGTCTGAAGAACTTAAGAACATTAGAGTTACTGTGACTACACCAACAGAGTTGGAATAACACAAAACCAAAATCTAGTCACTTTGACTGAAACAAAAAATCGAAATAAACATAATAGTCACCTCGAATGTACTAAGCCTGAAGGACACAATGCTGATAAACAAAAAGTCAGAAGGACTTAATAAACATTTTCTAGTCTTTAAACTAGACCAATAAGTCAAATTGACTTATTAATGGCGCCTCTATACTTAGGAAATCAGAGAGGATTTTACTTGGTGGCACTGCGGTGAGAGCCACGCCCAATACTCCATGGACACCAGTTCCTTCGTGGAGAGAGGTTCCTTCTTCAACGACGTGATTTGATTGAATATGAGAACCACGCCCAATACTCCATGACAACCGGTTCCTTCGTGGAGAGAAGTTCCTTCTTCAATGACGTGATGTTATTGAATATGAGAACCACACCCAATACTCCATGGCCACCGGTTTCTTCGTGGAGAGAGGTTCCTTCTTCAACAACGTGATGTGATTGAATACCATGAAGTGAATCTGAGACTCACTCATTTTATACCGTTTCTCTTACTAGAACGGAACAAAAAGAAAGAAAATAGAAAAAAGCGTAATAACACAGGTGGTGTAAGGAAGTGCGGTAAAGGGTTTTTAGGGGCAGTGTCGATCATAAAGGCATCCAAGAAAGATCTGACCAAAGTACGAGAATGACTTCATGCACTGGACGCTTATACCCAAAACAAACCTGTGATAAAAAAAAAGTGTCCACGTAACAAGTATATGGTGTCAAACATTGACGATGTATAGCAAGCCGATCTCAACAAAATGCGAAATATCGGAAAATACAACAACAGTGCCGTGTACTTGCTCACCGTCATCGACGGGTTTAGCAAGATAGCCCTGGAGAAGACGCTTCCCTCCAAGATGGGGAGCGTCATGAGAGACACCTTACAGGATATTTTCAATAAAATTGGCCGTAAACCATTAAGTTTACAGACGGACAAGGGGACAGAGTTCACGACACGTCTAGCCCGGAAATTTATAAATACAGAAGGAATGTATTACTACACCACCCATAATTCGGAGGTGAAGGCAAGCATCGTGGAACGATTCAATAGAACTCTCTCAAAAATCACGTGTGGTGTAACTTCACCAAAAATAACACGTATCACGCTATGTGAATGAACTTCAAGATCTTATCGAAGCTTACAATGGCGCTGAACATTCCAGTATCCAGACGTTTCAGAAACAAATGTGCTTCAAGTCAGAGATAATCTGTACAGCAAGCGGCGCCCAAACTCGAATAGTAAGCCAAAACTCAAAGTTGGTGACATGGTGCGTATTAGTAAATCCAAAATACTGTTCGAAAAGGGCTACAAGAGAAAAAATTTGGAACGAAGAAATTTACAAAATCAACAGTGTTGTGTTGCGACAACCAGTTGTCTACAGGTTGACCAATCTTGATGGCGAGGAGGTAAAGGGAGTGTTTTACGAACCCGAATTACAATGCGCACGTCTTCCCGAAACTTTTAAAGTTGATATAATACTACGTGTTAAGGGTAAAGGCACCAGAAAGAAAGTGTACGTGCAGTGGAAAGGTTACCCCGCCAAGTTTATTTCATGGACTCCTGTCAGTTACGTCAGCGCTCTACCAAGAAGGATCAGTATTACTTCACTTTGCTGATCGACATCTATATGGGAGCTTTCTCAAAAAATACCACCGCGAATTTCACGACACAACAACCTTACCGTGTTACACTCAACAGACAGTGGGAAGTCGCCCTCGCTGAATTTAAATATCCATGTTTCTTCTCCATCATACCCGAGGGCCAAAATATTGTATGGTACAACTGTGTGAACGCTAACCTTGTAAAACAAATATTCAAGGATCACATCCCACCTGGAAAATTACAGTACTATCCATGAATTGGCCACAGCCCCAAATGACGTAGAGGCGTTTAAAGGGGTTTTCGGAGCTGTACTCAAGTATACAACTCCTAACAAAAAAGTGGACATTGTTTCTTCTTCAGCAAATATACAGCTGCTGACTCTTTCTAGACAACAAATCTATAGCTCAGTTTCAATCATAAGACTAATCTGATCAACGACCAAAAGTCACCGTACGCTGCCAACATTCTACTAGGTGTACCCTCGCAAATGTACATCTACACGGATATCGTCGATCCTCAGCTCGTACGTGACATTGTGGCACCGCTTTTACATATCATCAGTATCAACAACAACAACTAAATCTATGGCATACAAAAGACAGTTAGCTATACTCCGTTGCTCTACATGCCCGTACATAGAAGGGAAATTGAAAGCTTGGAAATAAATATAGGAACGGACACTTGTGAACCTGTAGCATTCGAGTTTGGAAAAGTGTGCGTGAAACATCATTTTTGACGCTGCTCAACATGAACTGTCCCTACCAAAAATACTGCGCAAACCAGGCTGGAACAGGAATATATTCAATCTACCACGGTTTCCCTATCAACGTGGGCATAAAATAGGAAGTTTTTTCAGCGGCCTTTTCAAGAGCATCATCCCGTTGCTGATAAGCGGTGCTAAATCCATTTGAAAACAGGTGCTTCATACGGGTATCAATGTGCTCTCCGACGTCACCAATCAGCGTCATCCTTTCAAAGAAGCGTGTTGGCAAAGCTGGAAAAAACCTGAAACGTAAGGTGGAGCAGAAGATCGACACAATGATGTCCTGCTCAGGCTATGAAGGGCGTCGTAAGAAGCACCGATGTCATTCTACTGTCATTGCCAGACGTAAAAAGGTAAAGAAAGAAGCGATGGATATTTTCAGTTGAAATGTTTTTTCCACACCTTCTGTCCTGCAACTGTGCCAGCAGTGAACTCGATCTCTTTTCCGTCCCACCCAGGCAAACCAGTCTTTAAAGTGGACAATGGCTCAAGAACAAACCTGTCTCTTCCCTCACTGAGGATTCACCCATCTCATTTACCGTTATCTGTCAAGGTGAGTTCTATATTCATCTTTCACATACCATGCATGCTCTATCTCAGGGAGGCTATCATAAAACCCGACGGAGGTGCATTCACCGAGGTGGATAAAATCTCTTCCGTCAACAACTGGTTGCATTCGCTATTGCATTCGCTATTTTATACCATAAACTAGTCTCACCACCCAGCAACATGTATGCTTATATATCGCACATTGAGACGATGCTCAATTACAATATGGAATCCAAAAGAACACATTTGACTTGTGGTCTGTGGTTCACCGACAGCCCCTGAACTTTACAAGAGGTTAACGCTGGAAACAAGGAATTTGAGGCTCAACGCAGTCTCACTGCAAAAAAGTAAGACGGTGGATCTTTTGAGTATTTACACGGTGACGTGTTTAACCAAGAGAAATACCTTTTGAACGACACTGAACTCAGATTCAAGTTGGACAGTTCCAGAGACGGGTTTAATCTTATGGCCGTACATGAAATCTCGCACTTTCAGGTTCATATCGTTGAAGCCTATCTTCTAGTCTGACGTGTCAAAGTAGCACCTTCTATACTGTTGGCACATGCCAAGGCATTAAACGTCAGTCCCGCAAAGTATCCCATCACCCACGTGGAAGTAAAAACACTCACTATTCCTACGGGTATGCAAGGGGAATCACTGGACAACATATTTACAGGACAGTTATACAAACGATTCATTGCGGGACTTGTATCAAACGCTGTGTTCAACGGAGAAGCCACCAAGAGCCCATTCAATTTTCAAACCTACCACATGAACCATTTCTCGTTGTACGTAGACGGGGAACAAATGCCATCGAAACTGTTACAGCCCGACTTTTCGAACGGCAACTATGTCATGTCCTGCCATACACTGTTTTCAGAAACAGGTATCCATTTCATGAACGAAGGTAGCGATATCACACGGGAAGCCTTCCTTAAGGAATATCAGCTCATGGTTTTAGACCTCACACCTAATTTGTCCGTCCACATGACATCGCATTGGAATTTGAGGAGGTGTGGTTGTCTGAGCATCGAAGTGACGTTCACCAGAGCTATCACCAAAACCATCAACTATATCGTGTACGGGAAGTTTGCCAACATCATCACCATTGTCAAGGACTGATTTTGGGAGTTAATATAAGTGACCTCACGCTTTTACCCCTTCATTTAAATCATGAACGTCATTGGAGAGTTCCAGATCTTCATCTACGACAGCAAAGAGTTTATCGTCAAGGAACTTAGTGTTATATCTGTATGTGGTAGATCACTTCAACCCTTTACGGCATCGAGGAACTTTCCGCCGCTACTAAAAAGCAAGCGGACTATATCGTCAACAAACTGCGTGGTATTCCCTATGTTAGCGGTGATATGGATTACAGCCTGCTCAAATCCCTCATCTCCCGTGACATAACGCGTGCAGAAGCCGTCTGTGTCTAAGGAGCAGAAAAGAAAACGTTTATAGCCAAATACACGCCTACGACTATCGTAGATACAGAGGTTGTTTGTCTTTGAAAAAACTTAAACTGTACCGCACCATGTGCTCGGCACACAATTCTGTTTGTAGTTACTTTTCGGCCTTCAGCATTTGGGGACTTCAAGATTGGATGATTGAAGATGGACACGCACACCATAAGACGTGCACTGAAAACAAACCCGTGGGTCCGTTCTGTACGATCAGGTGTTTTCCCTGCTAATCAACTACCCACAAAAATAGCGCAACCTGCCACTCTTGTCATCAAGACGGACCCACACACCAAACCTAGGATGTATTGGGATGCCATCTTTATCGACAAGAACGGTGTGGGAGAATAATTTGACAACTAGGGTTTTCCACACCGTATAAAGTGGCATCTCCATTTATACGCAAAAATACTTCCCGAACGTCTCATAACACGATACAACTTTAAAGCATAGCCTCAAACGTTTGTGGCCATAACTGTCTCATGTACCTTCTCTATCGCGCCCAGAACATTCTAATTAAAACTTTCCTAGCCCTATTCACACCCACAAAACATACAGTCAACGACGCTATGGTGTTAAGTTATTACAACACATTTTTCTAGACGCTAGGGTCCTGCCACCCCTCAAGAGGCTGCATCAAATCAGTGTTTGCCTTGTCTTCTCTTATAAAAGGGACTTCCCGACGGCGTGCCGGCCATAATAATGACAGTTGTTGAAGAAATCAAACATCATGGAAGGTCAAGACGTTTGCACCCGCAAAGCAAAGCAAATGAATCCACTCGCCATCACCAGTATTCTCAACACTTTGTTTTCGCTGGACGTAGTCGATTCCACATGAGTCATCGTCGGTATGAGTGTCAAGAACAACTTTACGCCCTATGTTCAGCCAGAAAAAAGCGGAGGAAATTGTGCTAAGTTTAACAGTACGAATTGGCGAGAACTGGGCAACTACAAATCGGTCACATCAAAGTTTTTCAGCAACACGCAACCTCCTCAGAAGAGTAGTATGATTAATCACAAAATCTATCTGAAACGCATGTTCGGTGACCACATGGTTGTCATCAGCAAGAAACAAGACGCCGGACTCAAATAGGTCGCCTATCTAGCACCTAGCTGGGCACGTCTTTGTGAGGTGTGGGACTTCATAAACGTTGCCATTGACTGACGGGATATGTGGTCGACACCCGTCGCTCGATATTGCAACAATTGTATCGACACACTCGTCTTGGATGTATGCGCCACGCTAACAGAATCAGTGGATGTCATCGATCTCGAACAGCCTACGGTAGAAACACACATCAGAAACCTGGATCCTATCAGTGCTATCAACTAAACACCCCAAGTCGTCGATTTGGACTATTACATGTTGGATTGTGAACTAAAAACAATTTTACTAACACATCTAAGAGACACTGTAGAAAAATGTATGAACGAATATATGCGTCATTCCTGTAAATATGAATAGTAAATATTATATATGTCTGTGAATCCTTTAATGCATAATAAATATTTGTTTGTAATATTGTGTTTTATTCATGCAAAAGATTTTTGTCCTTTATTTTCTCCCAACAAATAGGGTGACAAGATACGAGTCTCAACTTGTCGAGCCGCCAAACTGGCATCAAGCATGATCAGGGTTAATAACCTCTTGTACTATCTTACAGTTTCAAGGTCGTGATCTATTCCTGTCTCTACTTGTCTTGTCAAGCCACCAAACTGGCGCCAGGTATGTGACATCAGGGAAAACCCATTGCAACATCATTCAAGGTATTTTCTCGTATTGTCTTGTTGAGTCACCAAACTGGCACCAGGTATGAGTCATCACGGTTGCGACAGAGCTATGACGTCATTGGTAAAACCCATTTCCACATATAAGGGGAGTGTTGCGACATCACACGCATTGATGACGTCACACAGATCGGGGTTGAATGTCAAATTGAGGCAAGGGGACAAAAACGCTACTAAGGTTCTTAAAAATATATTTTTTTAATAAAATAAATACGTTGCGTGTTATTTTCACAAATTTCTACGACACCCTAGGACTTCAAAACATGCCACGTCTACTAGTGGTGAAATAAATTTATAAAACCTCCACTTGAAACTTTTCCGTTTACTCATCTTACTGCGCATTTTATCAGCCCACTTATATACTTATTGAATTTCACATTAAGATGCATGCGAAGAAAGGAAGACCCCTCCAAGCAGCAAGTTGACACCATGACTAGACAAACAAGTTGGTACAGTCCAATGTTCATAGAAAGAACCTGATCCACGGGTGTCGTTATCTGGGGACACGTGACCAGGACCTGATTAAGGTAGGGTGTAGGGAACATGAGAAAAGGTCAGTGTTTTTTTTACAGTTTTCATATCAATTTTTTTCAATAAAATAAATAAAATCTTGCTGCAGTAGAAACATAGTGTATTGTTTTCTTTACTTGCTGATATCAACAGTTCTTTACTAGCTGTCATGAACATAGCATAGAAAAGACAAAAACGCGTGTATGACCACCGGTGTTCTGGGAATGCACATGAAGTAGGTGACAAAGTGAGTTTATATACACCAGCAATAAGGGAAGACTTGACTCCTAAGTTGCACAAACCGTGGCAGGGTTTCTACGTTGTCAGTAAAGAATATCGGATGTGACGTACCGAGTTAGATACACACTAAACCTAAGAAAATCCCCTATGGTTCATTCATTTCAATAGGCTTAAACCATACTCAGCCCGAGATCTACCACGAGAAGAGGTTGGCCCGTCACCCTTGGTCAGAAGAAAGGTGTGATGACACATTACACTTCTTTGGCGTCTCAAGCATCTGGCACCAAACCCAAGAGTGAATGCTGGCTGCTGGTGTAAATTTCACGGGATATATTCACAATAATCCAGCAGATGTCAACATAGATGAAGACGAACGTTTTAGTCGAGAGACGATGCCGCCTACTCGAAGCGAGTCACACTGCTGTACATCTTATGAGAGTGCTGGTAGTTCTGAGCGTTCAAAACCATTTACACTATGATCTTATTTTTAAATATACTTTATTTGTTATTTAAGGCTAGATCTATGTTTATAAACATTTACTTTGATCTGATAGCAGCGAAGTTTAGCGGGAGACGACGTTGGAAATGAGATAATCTATAAAATGTAATGTTTTTAATTCTGAAGGCTCGAGTTGATAAGCTTCACCTCCAGTTTGGCGTGAATAATATTTAGAAATAACAAACCATTTATTAAATATAAAGTGGGAATTTTGGTCGCCTGGAGCGCGTTTCGGCTCTCCTTTAGATGGTCTCCTTAGCGGGCCATTACTTATCCAACGCAATATTTTCAACATTTATTGAAATATTTCTAAATGGCTTTAGAATTCAAACAAGAGGTTCAGATTCAAACAAAATACCGAGAATCAAATTTACAAAGAATATATATTGACTGTATATCAAGCCACCACATTATATTTTATCTGTATATCATATAACTTATAATGTTGTATGATTTCCCTATTATTTATGTCTATATTATGCCTATTCCATTTATCTTGGGTGTTATAGTTTCGTCTATTCCTGCCAATTGTACCTTCATATGTTTTTGTTTTTTGTCTATAATCCCGCAAAATTGTATTTTTTATTTTGCATAGTTATTGTTAAATATTCCATTAATTGCAATTTTTACAAAGAAACAATCCTTGCTGCTCCAGTAGCCCCATGGCTTCTTTGGTGCAGACTGACAGCTGACTGCTTTGAAAAGTTATCAGACCAAATAATGTATCCCTACGCCGAACCATATGATCTGCAAAAAACATGTATTTAGCATCTGCCACTTCTGACAGTCAACATTTAGGTATATACCTAAATGTTGACTGTCAGAAGTCAGCTGTGAGCTGTCAGTCATCACCAAAGAAGTCGTGGGGCTACTTTAGGTAGTAATTTTTCACTAAGCCAATATACAATATTTAACATATTACATTAACTACATATTTCATCTTTTTATGATATTTAATTTCATATCCAACATTTTTACTAAAGCCTATATTATTATATAATAGGATTACTGTATTTATTCTTCTCCGTTTATATGTAGTATCCATTATACTTTACTAATATATAACTCAATTTCTATTCTAAGTGGTTCTTATAAAAAATTTGTTCACTTCACCTTTTCTTTTTTAATACTCTCATTAAGCTTGTTCCTTGCATAAATTACTGTAGGTACAGTTTGCTGATTATTTTCTCCCCTATTTCCAATCACTCTACTCTACGGGCTTGCAGATTTCTCGGAATTTCCTACCCTCGTCCATATTCCTAAAGCCAACACTGTTGCATCTGACGTTTGGTACTCTACAAACAGTGTGCGTTGAAAACCATTCTCTATCACAGCTCGGTGAACCTCGCTTGCTCTGTTTTGTTTGAATACGTGGGAATTATTTAGTGCGTGACTATTTATATATATGTTAATAGTGTTCAGTCTCTGTTTGTTTCCGTATTATAATAATTATGTACTCATTAAATGTGAGTGCTTAGGGGAGCACCTCTCGCAAATTAATTATTAATAAGAACATACTCGAAGTCAAGACCATCGTTCTCAGATTCATCTATTTATACCCAGCCAAAGACATCCCTCAAAGGTAGGCTCTGCAACAGACATTCTTATATCCCATAGTTTGAATCCCGCCTCTGTTTTAGTGCTACTTAAACTGGTCATCCGGAAATAATTACATTTTACTATAATTATAATTTTAATAAACAGATAGCTCACACAGTTACAGTATTTTTTGTCACTATCCTGCCAAATATAATTGTATCTGTATAGTTTCTAACAAATATCTATTAAAGCTTATGCAAACACTGTTCCAAATTTTAAAAAAAATATTTGGTCTCAATAATATCCTCCTATTTTAAAAAACTAATAAATGTAACTTCCTTTCTTAAAAAAATAATGATAAATATTCTTCTTACCAAATATAGCATGAAATGTTTTCTAAAATAACATTTGTGTTGACGCATATTTAAACCTCAAAAATAATATTATTCAACAACAATACAGATAAAGTAAATTAGGAATATAAATTAATGCTATAATAATTAATGGCTACCGTGACAGACCATATAATTGATAGATGATCTTTGGTAATTAAAACCTTTGTTGTGACCATTACTGGCATGAGTCTAGTTAATGTTATTCATAAAGTTAGCCAAATCCAGTTGAATATCAACAATATGTGATTTTGATGTGATCAAAAGCGTGTTCCAAGTCACCAGTAACACTCCTACACTCATGGAAATAGTTTCGCTCACTGAGGGTTGTCTATGACTGACTGAAAGTTTCAAAATGTTGAACAAAAACAAAATGCATATTATGTTTGTAGACAAATTAATACGTTTCATGTTGGTAGTATTCATTTCAACAATTGAAATGCTAATTATTGATGTGAGACATATTTTCTCTATGAATGTTTTGGAAAAACTAAAATAATGGTAAGTACATTTTTCATTTCGTCCAATTCAATCCAAATTCTTGTGTAACAAATAGTAAATATAATTTTATTGCGCTAAACTGTCATATTAAAATGTTGCTAAGCGTAACATGGAAGCTAAAGGGGTAAGGAATCGTTGTTTTAAATAGTGGTGTGGTTTTACACCTTATTCGAGTAGAATAGAAATATAGTAAGTAGCAAAATGTATTTTATCTGAAACTGCATTATCTCATTTGAAATTAAACTCACTCGCAATCACATTTTAAAGCAGAGTCGTAATGAAACAATTATTACAGCTAAGCTTTACGTGGGAAATAAATCACCACCCAATTTTATGATTTCTTGTAGTATTTAGGAGCTGTAGTTGAGTATTCGCTATGCATAATGAAATTACTGTTAAGATAGGGCTTTATAGAGGGAGTAGAAGGTAGAGGGTCGGGGGG
>CABFVZ010001352.1:54003-73151 GCA_902151445.1 Timema monikensis
GGGGGGTGGGTTGGAAGACTAGTGGTTAGAATTCCCCTCCCAAAAAGTATTGTTTTTCATGTAATTTGGTATTTATTCTCAAAATCTAGGTTAGTAATTTTAAAATAAAACACATAAAATTTCTTCAAGAATAAGTATTTAATATAAGATAAACAAACTCAAGCCCCATGTAATGACTTTTCCACCAAATATTTGCCTTTACACGTCGTCCTCTGTGGTCTTGGGATAAAGTACTAGCCTCAGGACCCGATGTCCGTGGGCTCAAACCCAACCGGGGTCTACGAATTTTTATTGGGCGATAAAAGTCCGTAGCACAAATTTCTTCGGAGGGGAGGTAAATCTGTCGGTCCCATGTCGATTGTGGCATGGAAAAGAGCCCTCGAAGGTATGGGAAAATACCTTTACCGGCAGAATTGATAGGCCCTTTCACTCTCACTCATAGAAAATTATCGTGTTCTGATGTGTGATCAGTCGGTTCATAAAGTGCACCTTAAATAACTCAAATAAATATAACTAAAAAATTGGCCCTTATTCTACAAAACGACCAAATATCCCGGTATTCTCTGGGCAACAAGATGGGATTCACGCATAGCTTTTTTTTTTAGCACTGCGTCTTACTACCCGTTCGGGTTATACGCTTAGGCTTGTATTAAAATACATAACTTCTATTATGTAATCGGTATTTATATATTTGTTAAAACATACGATTTGACGTTTGAATATATGTAAGTAGTAGGACTCTTAGTAGGAAGAAACTTTCATAAAATACTAACCTATAGTTTTCAGATCAACAACTATCCATGTATACACACAAGGTGGATTATTATATTTGTAATATTTTATCTATATCGAGGCTATCTATCAAAGGTAACAACTACAGATCACATAAATATTAATTTTATTTTTGTTTCTTACTATTTGAATCTGACTGTTGGTAGCTTTATTGACTTTTCTGAGAGAGGCTTATTTTCGGATGACAGGTTCAATACTGTTAGGCGTACGTTAGTTTGCAGGTCATGTTCTGATATAAACTATGCGTTTAGAAAGTGCACGTTAAATGCTCTGAAAAATAAATAAGGGGGTGGATCATAAAAAAATATCTTAACTAGGCTACATTTAATACGAGAACGTGACTCTGAACCAGAAGCTTGTGGTTTGATTTTATTATTATGGATTTTAATTACCATCAATGTATGATATATTTATTCCTAACCAAGATCGATTCCCAGACATGTGTAATGGAAGTCTTTTATTCCTTACAACAGGATTTCACAAACAAACTCTGCTGAATTCCCTTTAAATACACCCTTATCATCCTGTTTGTTTGTATGATATAATTTAAGCCCGTTGTAGTAGGCTATTTGATCACTAAAATTTACTAAAATAATAAATCTGCTTTGCGGCCAACTTATAATTTGATAACAAAGTCCTTACAGATATTTTTTCGGAGGTATACGAGCTTTTTTTTTACATCCGCATCGGTAGTCACACAGTATAAGACGTCTGTATCAAAATCCTTAGCTACCAGTAATAGATAGATCGAGGTTAGAGTCTACATCTGCTGTATTAATGTGGCGCCCCCCCTCCCCCTCCTATCTTCAGCCCAACTCCTTAGGTTTAGCTGTCAATAATAACCTTTGTGAATCAAATAGCCCAAGATATTTATTTATGCATTTTAGTGAGGATTACTCCATCTATATATCATTTTCTGAAAATTGAAAAATGACACCTGGACACGGGAATCGAACCCGGGATATTTGGCTTACTACGCCAATGCTCTAACCACTGAGCTATCCAAGAATCATCCCGTGCCCATGGTCATTCTTCACTCTTCACTCATATGAGTGCCAAAGGTTCCGGGTTCGATTCTCGTGTCCAGGTGTCATTTTTCAATTTTCAGAATATAATAAACTTTGTGTTAAAATCTATCATATTTATTGAAAAAAAAACTTTTAAATTGAACCAAATTTAAACTTCATTTACCCTGAAAGATAGGTAGCAAGCTTACCTTTCAGATTATAACTATGGCGTATCTGATAAGAAGCGGTCATGGTGTAATCAGTCAAGAAAATAAGAATGTCTTTCAAGATAAATTAAGGCAAGGTGGAAGGGGACGCGAGAAAAGGCCAGTGATTTTTGCAATATTTATTGCAAATTTTTTTTTTTGCCAAAATAAATAAAATATTGCTCCAGTAGAAATATAGAGCTATAATTTTCTTTACATGGTGATATCAACAACAGTTGTTGAATATCGGTCACGTCTTTTAATGATAAAACTTTTTAAATGCATAGAAAAAGTTGTCATTAAATTCCAGGACACTCTTGACAGATACTCGAGAAATTTTTAGGTCACCATGTGAAGAAAATTAAAATTTATGTTTCTATTAGAGAATTATTTGATTTCTTTTGAGCAAAAAAAGTTTTGATATAAAAACTGCATAAATACTTTCTCTTAATTCTCGTTCTTTACACTCCCCTCACCTTAAGTGTAAGGTAAATAAAGCCCAACATTCTTAGGTAGGGCCTTATCTGAGAGCTAGAATAGTTACTAATAATACTTTCATGTATTCATACGTAAAGTTATGTGATCTGTAGCTGTAAATTTTGCTATATATTCTCAATGTCTACAAAATATCACTAATCATGTTGTAAAACGATATTATTACTATTAGCACCGCGTCTTACTACCCGTTCGGGTTATACGCACTTACGCTAATGTGCAATGGTAGGGTGATTGTGAGATGAAATGGAGGACCTACAGTTTAACGTGAGATCCGAACCACTGTGGAAGCCTGGAATTCCACACATTCACAAGTTGTGATTAATACACGTCTTGTCAGAGGTAAAGTAAAGTTTTGACAATCAGATAAATTTGTACCAGAACCTAGGATTGAACCCGGGGCCCCCAGCACAGAAGTCCGACCCCTTACCCCTAGACCACCAGGTCCCCTCTAATATATTAACAATGGAAAATAAAGTTTGTAATATCTAATTGGAAATTTTACGGTACAAATAGGTTAAGTGATATTTGTGTTTTGTTTCAAGTCTCACACCATCGTTTTGATGCAAATAAATGAAGACGTTAAAACAAGAACGTTCTTGGAATTCAAGTCTCCAAATGATGCTCTTGAAGGTAATATCAGTGGTCACGTGGATTAAATGTCAAGCTCATCTATTCTTGGTATGTCAGTGATAGGGTGGTTGGGGCTCGAATCCCGCTCGGTTGTACCGAGAATGTTTTTCCCCAACTGATTTTCTAGTCTTCCTTTACGAAATTTTTGGTAAATTTCTTCTAAATTCGACCTTCCTTAGCTCTAGCCCAATGGTTTGAATACGTATAGACAGAACGGTAAATAATTGCTGATGGGGGGGAAATAATTATGGCGTGTATTAATAAAATCGATCTACATCAGGTTTTATTTGTTTTTAGATACTTAAATATGTAAATTGTTAATTATAGCGCAGAGAGAAAGAAAAGAGATTTTTTTGTTCAAACATTTCATTGAAAAGTGACCTTAGATTAACGGGGCAATATACTATCACTGAGTTATCAAGTTCGTTTAAGTATGACTATGTACAGTAAAGGCCCTGACACAGACTCCGTATCCGTAGCTCCGTGGTCCGTAGTCCGTAGTCCGTAAGAAATCGATGCTACAATATCAGATTGCTCTGGCCACAGAGTCTTTATCAGTAAGTCCTTACTCCGTATAAGTTGCCCAACTTTAACTTTCTACGGACTACCAATCACAGCCGAGTAAATATGCGCATGCGCCTTGAAATAGAGAAAGAATAGCAGTGATAGAATCCGTCGCTATGGAAACATATACAAAATGAAAAGATGGCTACACGCGGACCTATTTCAGAAACATTTTTCTAAAAATCTAAACACCCCGGGAAGAGCGGCTTCTAGGAAAGTGTTTTCTGAGAAATACCAAGTTCTCAGAAATATTGGCTTTGCTTTTGTAGGTTCAACACCCCTATTATTTGGTTTATACTCCATTTACTAGCGTCATTTAATTTTTTGTAATTGATAAATTATGGATACTAGTGATTTTCCATCCAAAATATTAGTAGGCCTACATCTGTTTAGCATTTTCAGGCTATTGCAATTATTGCAGCTATTATTTTAAGCATGATAGTTAAAATAAAGTAATAAATATATTTCTTGTGATTGTTCTTAAACTATATTTTAATATAAATACTGAAAGTTTTCTCAACAAAGTTGTTTTTGGTTTCTTTGATCAGCTGACTGCTTGACGCACGCTCCGTGCTGTAGACTATTTTCTTTCAAATTTTTTGATTGGATGAAGTCTCTTACTATCTCATTGGTTGAAACGGTCACCTGATTACGGATATTGAGACTGTAATCGCGAGTAGAATTTCTTATGGACCAGGAGCTCGGAGTACGGACCACGGACACGGAGTTTGTGTCTGGGCCTTTAGTAAACAATTTATTACCATACTTATAGTTTGGTCACTATTTATTTTACTTCAGAACTAAGAAAAACCTCTAACTATAAATTAATATTTTTTGGTAGAAATGTGAAAAAAATTCCTTCTAAAATCTAAGATTATTGAAAAAATGGAGAAAGATATGTATTCGGAAAAGCTGTGATCATAATACTGAAAAATTATGTTATCTGGTCTACATCAAACAGACCACTCGCAACTGTTAGAAGAGAACCGGAATCGCTGCTATTGTTCAATTACAGCTTATTTTATAATAATTCAGGTGTTCGCGTATTTTAGAATAAACTATACTTAGGTGAAAACTTAAACTTGATATATCTCGATAGCATTTGTTCCTATTAAATTGTTGAAAGATTTTCCAAAACAATGGTACCGCGAGTTTCTAAAGGGTGATGCGTTCTTAAAGGGAAATATCCCCACACTGCTGTATATTTTTTAGAATGACAGCTAAGAAGCTCCAAAACCACTAAATCAATCCTCATTTATCTTAATATGTCTTGTTGTGACCGTATTAAAACTTTATTTATTTATCTTAATCTAAGAATTCAAGTTAAAATTCGTTGTAAATAGAAATTTTTTACCTTTTAAGACTTTTTTTAAAATAATATAAAATTTAAAATCCAAGGCCTTTAATCCAATAGGGACAAGTTGATAGCTTTAGCCTTGATTTTGGCATGAACCATATTTTAAATAACTTAGTAGCTTAATGATCTTTAATAATGTGGAATTTCTGAACTTGTGCAACGCGTATTTCGGCCTCGTTAACTCCATAACAGCTTTTAAGTAGACTTTATGAGGTTGCCTAGCCACACTGGAATTCGAGGAAAGGTTTTATAGGCTACTATGATATATTGTACTTCTATTTGGCTAGCTTACTAGTGACTACAATACTAGCTATATTGCTAGCTATAACTGTGAAACTAAAAGTATACATCTTTAGGTAATTAATTATTGTCATATAGGGTCAGCCTATTTGAGTTATCTCAAAATCTTAACTGTACAATTTTTAATGGAAGCATAAATGTGAAACCATGTATCTATTAAAAACGACAAAACAAGCTATTTTAAAATTTGAATCAATGTCGTGTTAAGGAAAATGGTGGGTTGAAAGCGGAGGCGTTGTGTGTATGGAGAAGTGAAAGAGGAAAAGTGTCAGGAGGTGGTAAATAAGCAGCCTACCAGGGGAACATACTCATTTTTGAGCTTAGATAGTGAGGGAGGGAGCGCTCAGGTCACAAGAGTTGAGGGAATGGAATATTAAGGCTGTGTGACTAGATCTTAAATCCACACGGATCCAAAGCCACCAAGTACTGCAAGTAACTTTTACTCATTTTTCAGGTGTGTGTAACTTGTATGAGTGCCACCTCAAGCACAAGAGGCCCGGCTCCAGTAAGATCACATATGACATAGAGGAGCTGTTCAAGTTTATTGACAACTTCACAGACTTATGTTGTCTAGTGTAAGTATGTGCTTCCTTGGAAAGTTTTCAATAATTAAGGTTGCTGTGCTTGTGTTATTGCCTAGGCTAATTACTCTTGGCAGAACTGTACTTGTAAACTGTTTGCACCCCCACATTGTCCACTCCACCAACCACACACACACAGTAACGTAGTGAACGAAAGTGTGTGTATTGATTTCTAATAGCAAGTTTGATACTGAATAGGAGTAAATAATTCACTAGTACAGTATCATCAAGCTTATCTTCATTTGGCAACAACCCCCAAACCCCCATTGGTTATAACTAATACTCTATTATAGCTAGATCAGGGTAAATATCTAAAAGTTAAAAATAATTCCTAAGCTTACTTTCATATATATCCTACTATTAAGTCATATGATCAGAAACTTATACTTTTGATAAATCGCATCAACGCCGATAAAGCAATTAAAATTATAACTATATTTTGTCAATATTGAGAGCAAAAAATTATGCATTTAAGTTCCAAACCCACCGTGTTTCCACTTAAAAGAATTATTTCATGTCATGTTTTTGGTCCAAAATGTATTTGTAGAGTAACATTTAGGTGAGGTTTAATTAATGTTTCTTACTTTCTCTCTAAACAAGAAATAATTTTGTACACCATTAAATATACAATACGTGTCCCTATGGTCACTCGGGTAGTATGGCCATTCACCAATTTAATGGTGACAGGATCAATTTCAGATGGTGCTGACATAGATATTTGTTTTTTGTTTGCAGGCTTTTCTTGATATCCAATTACCAAATAATTATTTATTCCCTACGACTAGATGTGCTCTGTTGTACTAGAACTATGGTCTTAGTCTAAGTTAGTCTGTAAGTTTTGTTTATATATAACTTAACCTGTTTGTTAATAAATTGAGTAAGTATAAACATATACAAAAAAGCTACACTTTAATTTCATTTCCAATAATCCTAAAACCCCCATCGGTGAGAACATGGGCTGTATGACACTTTGATATAGTCTCGTTTGCCAACGACGGGGAGGTTGAGGTTTGAATCAATTATAGGTTTAATGAGTGTGGTAGGTTTTCCGTAAGTGGCTTCCCGCTCTCCCTATATGCAAATGCAGGTATAATTTCCTCTTCCTTACTCCATTAGTGTAATCCAATGTAGGTAGCTGTGAAAGGAATTAGAAGCAGGGCAAAAAATTAAAGTCCTTAAGTTTAGAATGTTGGATGTGCAAACATCCTTGATTTATTTTCGTTTGTCATATTCTTCTATATTTATCAAATGAAGAATTTGTTAGTCTCGGGATTGTTGCGTGATATCTACCTCACAGAGAGGTTAGAAATTTAAAAATTAGGAGCTACTGTGGATGATAATGTGCACCTCAAGGCTGAAATTTAAAAAAATGGATTTAGAGTTTCTTAAATTTATTAAAAATTGAAACGAAAGAACCAAAATCAAGAGATTTTTTCCTGTTTTAAGCAAAGAAAGCGTTGACTGGGGTAAGCACACAATTCACTGTGCGGCTCCCTGGACAACGCTGAATACCTCTGCTAGTAATAAACTCCATGGTGTTAACCCGCGATTGTGCTATACTGACCGAGCGGCCGCCGCCGTTAGTGACCACATTCGCGGTTAGAGGGTGTCATGTGGTCAGCACACTGAGCCTTCCAGTAGTTGGTCTCAATGGTCTAAGCTGGAGCCGCTACTTCTTTATTCAAGTAGTTCCTCATTTGTTTTCATGAGGCTGAGCTTGACCCGGTTCCAGACCCATTGATTTACAGATAAGTTTTGAAAGCACTGGGAATCGAACCCGGGACCTCTAGATCTGTAGTCAGCAACACTAACCACTAGACCATGTAGATGTTAGTAAGATAATAAAAATATGGAAATAATCTCCTGTAATAATTAATGTAATTATTAAAGTGGCTAACAACTAATAATTCAACATTTATGATGATGTAACAGAAAGCTTCATTCATATTATTTGTCTGTCACAGATTTAACGACATGAACACGTCCTATGTACCTTACGACAAAGCCTGGATGAAGGATCAAATCTATGTTATGCTGAAAGATCAAATGGAATAAGACAATTTAATTTAAAAAGTGTATAGCAAGAGGTGAAAAAAATGAAGCACTGAATACTCAACAAAATTCTTACAAATTTAAAATTACCTTTAAAGAATCAGTCATACTTTGAATAACCTTGTTTCTATATGTTAACTGGGCCATTTATCAATCTTGATTCTATTTTGTGCATCTAACAAATTGCAACATTAAATACTTCTTTAACAACATGTACCATGTGTTTGGCAATGCTCGACTTAATCTAGCCTAACTTAAAACATAATACAACGGGGACAATTTATCAAAGTTCAGGATGGTTCTTCTTTTTGATGTCAACAAAAATAAAATAAATTCAAGCAATAGGCAATTGTTTTGTTTTTATTATTATTTGTATGCATTTTGAATTTTTTAAAGCACTTCAAAACTACACGGTCATTAGCTCTTGGGATGTACATTTATAGTGGACTTCAAATGTATCCATCTCAATTTGCTTCAAGGATCACTGGATAGTGTAGCCATGTTTTCATCGGGTTTTAAATTGGAAGAACATAACACTGAGTCGATCATTGCTTAAGATATACATGAACTATTAGTCAAACATTCTCTTACAAGAAAGAAAGGTTTGCTTACTAAAACAAAACACAATTTATGTAGGTAACAATTTTTTACTTTTTACAATACTTAAGTGCCATTTGATCAAATTATGGAGGGAACTTCCACCACCATCACAACTAACAACACCCATAATAATAGAGAAAAATGGTCATTACATAATTGATGTCACACATATGTAATAAATTTGTTATTTAAAAGTGGTGTATTATGAGAAAATCAATAGGTATGCTGTACTTCAAAAGTTGTGAGGGGAGGGAGGCATTCGGTAGCAGAAGACTCTTAACCACCATTAGCCAAAAAGGACAAGGATTTATTGTTTCCTTTTACTATACCTTGAGAAATTTCGCAATTACTTCTATCATTTTCTTTCTTAGTCAACTTATCCATATCAATGTTTGAATATCCACCTTTACAACCTACTTAATACTATGACTTCATAAAATTACATCTGAACTATACACAAAGCACACACAAATACGCAAGTAGGTACCAATGATTATCATCCACTTAAAATATATCAAAACACAACACACTACAGATCATCACAATATCTACATAGTCAGAGATTTAAATAAAAACTGCCAGTGCTAAGAGTGATATGAGCACATTTCTGACTACATAAGAAAGACAGACCTTATTCAATTAGTATATTGTAATTAAATGTGTATTGTCCACACAGGTAGCAAAATGCAAGGCAAAAAACATTTTTTTTAAGTAAAATTAAATGGCACAGGATCAAGCACAATAAGATCTTGGTGGGGGGAAAAACTAAGTGGATTGTCCATCTCATGTTAAAACTAATTCCTAAATTTTAATGCAGTTCTCACTATGCCTCTTGGAAACAAACAAGCTTCCCAATAATTTTAGAATGTAAGCCCAAGAAGCTAACTAGATGCGTAAATTGTGACAACAATAACAAAGGGAAGATCTTCTCACATCAATACTCTACCGCTACCGTACATTATTGGTTTATTGCTAATACGAGTATATTTTTACTGTAAGGGAATTATCTTAAAAAAGATTTTATTTTCCATTTTTTCTGCTAAGTCATCTTGAAATATTGAAACTAACAACTAAAATTACTAAACGGTTAATAATCCACAAATACTTCAACTAAAGAAAGAAAAAAAGTACCTTCTACTATACAGTTAAAGTAGCCCCTCTTCCTTACTCCACTTGTGTATATTCCAAAGGGGTTGTAGGGGTCACATTGAGACAATTTAAATGTTTACATATTTGGCGATACTACGAAAGTGGTGCTCTGGTGGTATAATGAGGTATCAATCCTTCATATTTACAACGTGTTTGCATAAGGTTGGCTGCCAAAGTTTCTTAGCTTCATGTAAGTATCCCGTTTTAGGTAATTAAAGTAAAATGTATGGTTAACATATCAAACTCTCACACATCATCTATTAATAAAGTGAGTATTCAGTTGAGCCTTTGCAAAATCTTGATTAGTTGCCTAAAAATAGTATGGGGACAGATTGTGGTACATTATGTGGTTTGTTGCACGCGTCACCATATTTTGAAATTTAGGTGGTGGGGCACAATGAGACAGTCCAAGGTATTCTAATCTGTAGCTTACACATGTATTTTAAAGAATACATAAATCAAGGGGCATCAAATGGTACTCATGGGCTTGCTATTCCATCGGGATGGATGAACAGCAAGTTGTTCATCTAAATGATGAGCCATTTTATCGAACACTCAAACTCACCAAGGGGAAATCCATTATTTATACTATTTGGCAACTATGAAAGCCACCTCACGATTGATGTGATTGACCTTACAAAGGCAAATGGTGAGATATAAGAGTAGTTTACCTTGCCACTACATTGCAGCAACAAGTTGCAGCCTCTTGATGTTACACTGTTCTACTCCTCAAAGGCAAACTACAATTCAGTTGTTGATTTCTGGATGCTTCAATATCTGGATACACCAATGACAATTTTTAAGTTGATTTATTGCATAGGAGTTGAATTCGATCGTTCAATGATGCCTTCCAACATAAAGTCTGAGTTTAGAAAGACAGGGATATATCTAGAGTATTTTGACTGATGACGATTACTTGTCCTGTGCAGTGTCTTATCAAGCTGTACCTCAAGAAAGGATAGAAGCAAACACATCACCAAAAAACCCATTGTAGAATTCTGCACCGCTAGGTCAAACTATTCTAGAAAAGAGCAGGCCAAATAAATCTGGAACCCATATTAACACCAATGCAAACATGTTTGTTAGTCCACAAGGGTTATGCGGATATCCAAGAGCTCATGAGAGCAAGAACTCTAGAACAGGAAGCTATAAAGGAAAGGGTAGTATTACAATTGATACTCGGTAAAAGGAGGATCTTCAAGAGCATGCGGAGGAACGTAAGTGTAAGCAGGTGAAGCCAACCACTGCCAAGATCAAGTGTAATTTATTCTTCAAAGCAGCTGATTTATCTGATGACAATGACGTGACCATTCCAACCACAACTTCTGATAATTCTTCAGACGAATCTGCCGAGAGGATGGTTTCCATAGATCCCAGGGTATTTGAAGACTTGGAGTGATATCCGAAAGAAATGACTAACTGCTCGTAGAATTTTTAGAAAGGAATATTCTGTGTTCTATGTTGGCAAGATATTGGCTGAAAAAGACTAGAATGATGAGCACGAGATCAAATACCTGAGACGGAGCAGCAAATGCTTGGGAAGTTTCACATCTTGGTTCAGTGGCTTTGAAAAATATAATGATTGTCTTGCGTCTTGATAGTATAGTCACTAGTGTGTTTGGGCAGACAAAGCGACAGAATGCCTACCTTTTGTTTGGACTCTACTTTTGGCTTGTTAATATTCGTTAGGAGGAATGCACTCCAAATGTCTTAATGAGTATAACTTATGTTTCCAGTTACAATAAAAAAAGGGGGTTAACTTTGGTAACGTACTCTTTTATACCAATAATATTTTGCTTTGTGTATAGTATTTTAATGTTTAGATAATATTACTCTTATATATTTTTAATTTTAACACCAATGTCTTATCATACACCAAAATAAGGAACAATAAGATGAAATTACTTGATCTGCCAAATTTGATATAATTGGCCACACGGCATCAAGTTAGCTTCTGTGTGAATTTCATAAGGAAACATGATAATGTGGGTTGTAAAATCCAGTGTTCATTGGCCAATGTTTGAGGGCGAGGAGAAAGGGGGAGTGCTGCAACCCCATAGACATTGATCAAGGTCATTAGAACCTCTCTAGCTTGGTTTGCTGTTTTCAAGCAGCAGGTCCTGGGGTTTATAATATGAACAAATATTGGTTTTCAAATTAATAACATAGGCCTGCAAAATTTGTATTTACGAAAGATTTTTTTAAATTTTACACTAGTTTCATAGTTTTTTTTCTAGCGCTGAATCCGAATATGTCAGTTTTTATTTAGCATGTAATAGTTCTTTCACAATAATTACCCTAGTCAATTTAGTTTATTTTGGTATATTCTAGATATATTTAACCAAAAATATTATTATTGTAAGAATTAAAATATTTTTACCTAACACGTTGGATCTGGAATGCTTTTTACTTTTTATCACTACCTTACAAGTAGAGAAAGTATTGTGATCGTCAAAAAAATCTATCTCGATAATTTGATGAATTTTGATGTTTGATTACCCCCCGAATCCGAAAAAGTGATTTTTGCATTTTCGTCTCTGTCCGTCTGTACCTCGGAGTAGAGCCTAAACTAGTTTTCTGATCGGGCTAAAACTTGGTATCTAGAGTTATCATAGGGTTGTCCCTAAGGATTTTTGGAATTGGATATCTAACCATAAAATTAAGGGTAGTTTCCTTAAGGGCAAGAATAGAAAAAATCGATTTTATCAATAACAGCTCTAACAATTTTAATTAAATTTTATTTCTAAGCACTGTTCAATATTACAAACAACATGGCTACTCCCACTTCCAGAATAGCTTTTATTTCCTTCAAAATAATTTTGAATTATTTCTCCTACAATCACCCTATCATTACACATTAGCGTAAGTGCGTATAACCCGAACGGGTAGTAATACGTGGTGATGATAATAATAATAATAATAATAACAATAATCATAATAATACATACTTATGTTATGGTTTTTTTTCCCCTCACAGCTTCTTTCACCTGTTTCCACCATGCATCTCTTTATAAGTTTCCCACCTATGCAGTTCCACACACATCTTTTGCACACTCAGTTAGGGAATCTTTTATTCTATTCCGAGCCCTTTTTTATATCATTAGCATTTATTTAAATATTCAATTTATGCTTTTGTAAAGTTGATTTTTCGCAAAGCAATCTTTCATATTTCACTCACACACTTTTATCTGGCATAAAATTGTTGCTGTGAAAAAAAAAACTTTTTGTGCAGGGTGTCTTAAAAATTAATTTCTTCAAAGTGGATAGCAGTTCTTCCTTTTAAACTCAATTCCTCTAAAAGGTACACAAGTACTCTAATAGTGGTGTATTCTGAAAAAATTAATAGGTATGCTGTACTCTAAAAGTTGCAGGGAAGATTTGGGGGCCGAGGACCCTCAACCACTGTTTTCCAAGAACATCAAGGGATTATTTCTAAGGAAATATTTGAAGATGTGTGCCTGTAGAAAAGTTATTCTGCTTCCCAGATAATCTGGAAAAACTTCTCAGAAAATTTAGAAGAGCAGGGTATCAGACCCGGGACCTCTGGATCCGTACAACCTCAGACCACTAGACCACAAAGGTGGTCCTCAAATTGTAATAATATCTACATGGTTAGAAATTTAAGTTATTATTAATGTCGGGGCTAAGAGTGGTATGGGCACATTTCTGAATGCATAAGAGAGACAGATCCTATTCAATTAGCCTAGTGTAATTAAAACCACACAGTTAGCAATACTCAAAGAAATAAAGAAATAAAAAAATTGTATTAAGAGTAAAATGAAGTGGTAGGGCCTACATGGATCAAGCATCCATCAGATTTGGTGAGAGGGAGTCAGGTGGATTGTCCAACTCACGTTGCAATTAAAACTAAACCACCTAAACATAACCCAATGTATTTAATTAGTGCATAATTTAAAGCTTGTTATGTAAACTAACTATTATTTTACAATTAATTTTATATCATTTTACTTGAGATATACTAAATTAGATTACTAAATAAACAAGGTGATCTTGAATCTTTTTTTAATAGTTGGTACAATGCTTAGCTTGCTTCACAGGAACAGCATGACCTGGGGTGTAAAAACCTAATCTCATTGGCCAACGACTTGTGGGCAAGCGCGAAAGGAATATGTTGCAACCCGCTCGATATTGGGAAAGGTCATTAGAGCCTCCCTAGCTTGCCTTGAGGTTTTCAAGCAGCAAACCTTAGGTTTCTTACAGTGTTAAGTAGAGCTTTTTGGAAGAAGAATTACTTAAAACACATTATTCTTGGAATATGAACCAATATTAATTTTAAAATTAATAATCCACTACATGTATAGTTAATAACAATTTAAACTTTAGTATTTACATAGTTAGGACAGACAACATTGAATTTAAAAAAAAAATTGTCCATATCATTATGGTTATGTGGTGCAGGACTAGCATACCCAGAGAATATGCCACTGTACTCTACTCATAATAAGTTAAATATTTTAGGAAAAAACTTAATCTTTAGTAGTTTGCAAAGGTTTATAATGATAATTTCAAGGGTCAAATTTTCTTTGTTTTGACTTATGACACCTACAGTATATAGCCTTAGCACCTTAGAGATATTTCAAAGGAAGAAGATAACATAACTATATTATGAACATATTTGGAATATCTCACTAAATATAACATGGTTAAACAAATAACCATTTTTAGAATAACCGCTAAATAGTATTTTAACACTGATTAATGTTAGATTATACCTATAATAAAATTGTTATAGCAGGTAGTTAAAAAAACTTTATGGCATCAGCCCACAATCAAGCTATACCACCTAATGGCCACCATATATTGGCAAAAATAGTGCCAACTTCTGTGAATATATTGTGTCATTGGGTCAGTGCAACAAATTCTCCAGCTGTTAATCTCAATTCCAGACTGTAGCCATTACTTTTTCATTAAAGTAGCTTCACATTTGCAATAACAAGGCTGAGTTTATTCCATTTCAGACCCACTGTTTCATAGAAAATTTAAAAGCACTGGGAATCAAACCTGGGACCTCTGGATATATGGCCAGGAAGATTGACCCTTATATAACAGAGGTGGTAATAGCATGAATTTAAATAAAATAAAATATACTCAATATCAGCAACATTAGTATGTGCCAAAGGAAATATAATGTGAAAGCTTTTTTAATTGTTCTAGATCCTTGCTTGTGTCCAATTTTAACATACCTATGTAATATTTAATCTTTGATATAACTCATTGGAACTATGACAAATTTACAAATGCATTTTTGATACACAAGATAATAAATTTAGATGTCAAAATAAAAGACTATAATGTGCTTCAATTTATTACCACTAAAACCTTCTCTTTACCAATATGCACTTGTTAATACTTTCAATTAAAAGTTGTGTTATGTGTTAGCAACAAAAATATTATTTTTAATTTTGCTTCTTATTTAAAGAGTGACCTTCATATACCCTTACTGATATTAATGACACACTTTATTTTCTCGTAAAATAAAATGTCAATCAAGACATTTTTTCAGCACCAATGACTGTTGAGAATTTAGTGAATTGAATTATACCTATTTGTCAGTGATGTTTCAAGGTTGTTTCCAGGGCAAGCCAAGCTTGAAGTAACTGTGCTAGCAAATAATTCTCACACCTCTCCTAAACACAAACACAATAAGATAGTAAGGAAATGTTTGTACATTAGCTTCAATGGTTAATGCATTAAATGGACAAGCTAGTATGGCTGTCAAGAATAGTTATAGCTGCATCTGAATAAAATATACTTTGAGTTGAAAAATTAAACCCGGACATCGGCTAACTTATGGATAGCTCAGTGGTAAGAGCTTTGGAGTACTAAGTCCCGGGTTTGATTCTCATTTCCAGGTATCATTTTTCAATTTAAAGAATTTAAAGGGTAAGTTTGATACTGAATAGGGGGTAGAGGATAAATTTACAAGTACATTTTCACCAAACCTTGCTGGCCTTGTTAACGACCAACTAGACGCCAATGGTGTTAATTTATTTTCTTTATGAGCTGTCAAATAAAGATAGAACCTATCATGAATGAATGATGATTATTTTCTATCTTTAAGCCCATTCACAACATGCACAAATCATGCAGTTCTTGCTAGCAATACAGACACATACATAGTATTCAAACTAAAATAAATATAGCCAAAGGTTTGAAGGAAGTATTGTTTCTACTTTATTTGAAATCACACAACACCTAAATAAAGTTCAGTACATTCTTTATGAAAGAAGTGACATTAAAGAACCATAATATAGCACCAGAAGAGTCCATTCATAGTTTGTGTTCATAGCAGGTGCACTTAGGTGAGATAGATATTGTGAAAGTTTACAGATGAAGTAGAAAAATAAGATCAAAGAGATATGTTTAATGTCACATTTACAATCAACACATGAAAGACCCTATTTTAATTATATATTTACAATAGATACACATCTTTGGATAGAAAGGTAGATACACAATTTGTAATATTTTGAATTGAAGACAAAATTAAAACCATGCTAGCTCAATAAAATTAATCATCAAAAACATCAACTTTATTTAACACATGGGTGTTGCAGTATGCCCACAAGGGGTATATAGTTTATCCGTAAGATCGTATTTCATAAATGTATGTTTCTGATATTGTTAATAAATGGCAATAGCTCATACATAGTCCCACATATACCTTTATTTTTTTATGAATGGACATTTGGAGTACCTTTTAGAAAAAAAAACATATTTTTATAGCCAACAATTTTAGCAATTTACTATAAGTATATTCTATAGTAATTTAATATATTAAGTAACATTTATAGTAATTTACTATATTAAGTGTTTTTTATGGGTATTGATATTATCTATCAAAAAGGACAGTTAAAGATAATATGAACTGACGTTTGAATATTGTGTAAGTAGATTTAGTATATTTCCTTAGCTGTCAGATATGTATATGCATTAAAAAATTACTTGAGATGAAGAAATCGACAGCTAGAAAGAATTATATTTTATTAAAATTGTTCTGAATTAACAAATGAATCTTGAGTACATTTATATTTGCATAATTTATAGTATTTATGTAATTAGATGTGCCACTTGTTTAACTCCTGTACAGAATTTGGCTCACGTACACTTTTAAAATGTTTAATACATTTGTAACCTGATTGAAATCATTACTGAAATATATTCTACACATGTGTAAAGATTTTGGTCAAGTTATTACTTTGTTAAGCTTTCATCAAAATGTGCCTTGAGACATATTCACATGTAATGTCACTGTTGTTCAGGGCAAGTTCTTGGGGAGGGGCATCCTTCTTAATACTTTTATTTATTCAAATTTCTTACAAAATCATTTGAGTTTAAAACTGGTAACGCATACATTTAATATAGTAGGGGAATACCTGAGGTTTCTTATAATTTTTTTTAATTTTAAAGTTTGTACATTTTATTCTCTTGCATTGTTTTAGCAAGAGAATACTTATTTTTTTAGTTTTTAGCTATAAATGAAACTTTAATTTGCATATTTCCCAAACTCCCACCCTCCTCCTCCTCCCAGAGGTAAATGCTGGATCCATCAATGTACTGTACATGACTACAAACCTCATGAAGCACGAGAAATAAGAAGAACCACTGGTTTGATTCACACCGTCAAAAGAATGGCTGGAGTTTTAGTACTGCCATTATATGAATAAGGAGACTTTTTATCGCAATGTAAGAAAAATACAGAAAGAGAGGGGGAGAAAAAAAAGATATGTTGCTTGATTTCCAATGTTCCAAATATCACCACATTTTTCATATAATTTGTGTGTGATACCTTAATAATTATTTTAAAGCTCTCTTTTTAGTTTTATATATATTAATTTTAATAGATCCAGTTCCAGAAAAAAACAAGTATACCAGTGGTGGTGACAAGGCTGATATATATATATATTTTACAAACTCACTCTCTTATCACCCACTCTTTAATTATACTAAGCCCTTCTCTTAAAATGTTTTAACTTAAACCTTTTAACTGTCCTTTTTTTTTTAGATTAAATATTTCTCTATTAATCATATTAATGAGACACCACACAGTATAAGTTTTAAAATGTATTTTTAATGTTGGCACACTCCACTTATAAATGTAAAAATCATATTTCCCAAGGAAATGTATACACATCCAATAAGTTTTAAAAATGTTAACAATAGTTACTTGGAGTTTCCAAATTTAAAGCAATCACCCTTTGTCACATGCGAGATGAACTGCATTTTGGAATTTAAATTCTTTGGATGTAAAATGGAATCACACAATGCTTTCAAACGATACAATAATTTAAAAAAATATTCTTTATTTTAGTAGAAGCACCCACCAAAGTGACATACACATGATCTGGCATTAACATGTCAGAAATATGACAGTGACATAAGTGAAGATACTCATATGTGACTCAGAGCACATCAGAATTATTTGGTAGCAATTCATTTAGTAATAATGTATCTTTCTTTTGATGAAGATACTTTGGCCTTATTGAAATGAGTCAATGTTATTAGATACAATAATTATGATCGTGGTAAATTACGCTTTTAAATGCATCCTTTGCGGCAAGTAGATGTAAAAAAACATGGCTCTTCTAATGTTTTTAAGGAGTTCAATATGTAAGAAAACTTTCAGTCATTTTACAGAATGAGTAATGAAACATTTCATTTATTACTAAGAAAAATTGAGCTTGCAATTTTAAAACAAGATACAAACTTTAGCATGTGTGTGTTAATTGAAGAATGTCTTTTAATAACACTAAGCAAATGTCCAGCAAATTGATGAACTAACTTGTCTATAGCATGTGACAAAAAGTGGAGCATGCAGTAAATGTCTGTCACTAATGTGGCATGTGGTATGTGTCGGGTCACCACTATATCGCACACCACTACATGCACTAGATCAGATATCTATCATTTTTGTGGGCGTTCTCCTTTCTAATCATTGATTTGTTTAAATCTTGTTTACTTTGTGTATCCTTTGTCTCATTTCAATCAAAAATAAAGTATCATACTTCATCTAAGTTGATTCAATGTAAAAATAATCCTCAAATATTATTATAATTCTACTTTTTAATTTGTTACTCTAAAAAAAATTGTAACTTTAGTAAATCGTGCTTAAGAATTTATTTTAAAGGTAGGTTCACAATACATTTATAAAATAGTGAAAGAATTCTAGGATAACATTGGTAGTTTCACTTTGATGGTAATTTATTAGTTTACTAGTTATTGGTTGTCAAGAATTGTAGTTCTTTGAAAGTTAAGGCTAACCCAACTTATTATGGACTAAAGGGTATCAGAGTCTGTGTACACATTACTTTGTTACTGTCGAGTCACTCTCTTTTAGAAAGAGATTACATAGACTAAGCTTTGTTCTACCACACTAGAGCTCAAGAGGGAT
>CABFVZ010001352.1:73177-160124 GCA_902151445.1 Timema monikensis
CCCCCCCCCCTACCACCTCTGTGACCCCTTATGAACTTACACACCCCATGACATAAATTAAAATAACAAGGGGTGTTTTACCAAACTTGAATGGCGTATCATTACTATTTAACTGTTAATTCCTTAATATATGTTTTTCGGGGGGAAAGGGGGGATTTATCAACTTGAAAATATATGAAAATTGCATGATAATTGCAGGTGTTTTATTTAGTTTACTTCTGAATAAAATAAATCACTGGCCATCATATGTGTATGCTACTGATAAGCATGGCTGTATCCACAAATAGTTTTCAACAAGAGTGTTAACACTTTTTTTTGTGCATGGCATTTCTATACCCCTTATTGGGATATCCACATGTTTATATTAATGGGGTGGGAACAAGTAAGGTTGAATTTAGAGTAAATGTACCCGCATCAGGGTAGAGAGAAAGTGGGAAGCCATTTAGGAAAAAAAACCTTACTGTACACCCTACCAAGATAAAACCCTGATCTGCTTGTCATTGCAAATCTGGTCTATTGTGAGTGTGAGCCTTAGAGCAGTGGTTCCTAACCTGGAATAGTAAGGCACTCTCAAGGAGGAAGGAAGAAATGGCACAATTCGAAAGGTAACATTAAAAATTATATAAACATTGAAAACATTTATTTTAAAATAACTTTTTCAAATTGATTAAGATAAATGTTTCTTGCCGTATTGGCTACACTGCCTACTAGTTGTAATAAACTCGGTGACCAGGCAAAAGTGTGCGTGCACATGTTTATTTTCAAGCTCACCAGCCTTGGATCTGTCCCCCAACTTTCCACTCTACCCTACCTATAAGCCAGAGGTTCCCAAATTTTTAAACCAAAGGAACCCTTGCACCAGAAAAAAATATATGCTGGAAACCTCATAGCACTTTTCACTCAAATATTTTGAACATTCAATAATGACAGTTAATTTTCAAAAGTATAAAACAAACGTAAAACATCACATGCTTTGACTGCACTTTTGTAAAATTTCTGTTTTAATCAGATTTTAAATATTGTCATTCCTTATTTCTGATGATATTTTATTTTGTAAATAATAATAATAATATTTAGCACCGCGTCTTACTACCCGTTCGGGTAATACGCTTTAATTACTAATTACACTAATGGATTAGGAATTGGGAAGGTTAAATTAGAGGAAGTGAACCCGCATTTGCGTGGATGGAGAGTGGAAAACCATTTAGGAAAAACCACCCTCAGTTCACCCGACCGAGATTCGAACCTCGATCTCCCCGTCCTCAGCAGTGGAGCTCAACACGGCAAGTGCATTAGCCAACTACGCCACCGAGGCGGGTTATTTTGTAAAAAAACAAGTAAAGAATTTTCTAAAATTGCCTTACAGAGACTGAGATAGCTGGCGGAGCACAGTTTGAAAAATGCTACCTTAAGTTACAAACCTCAAACCCAATATTCAAGAAATAATGAAAACAAAACAGTGCCAACCATCACAATACTCTTAGGACATTTTTTTCTAGCACTATCCTGCCAGTATTAATTTATTTTTGTATCAAATAAAAAAAAATACTAGAAAGCATTAAAATTAGATTTTTTTTAATAAATATCGCAAAAAATAGGAGGGGTGTATAAATTTGACTATACACAAAAGGGGTCAACCAAAAAAGGTTGGGAAACACATTTGACCATTCAACCACAGACGTGGGTTTAAACTAGTGATGGGCACAATCGAGTAAAAATAATTGAGTATCTCGATTGTGTTGTGTAATTGACTGGACTCGATTCTTCCTGGATTACTCGGACCTTGTTACTCTTTTATTTTCTCTTTTCTTACCAGCTAAATGAGAATAAACCTTATTGGCTGGACTGTTTACCATACTCTTTCTATTTAAATGATATTCACCAACACCAACAGTTTCTGTTGCTATGCAAAAATGACCCTTTATGATTTAAATGCTGCACCTGCATTTTCAATACAAAATACTAGCAGATGTAAGTTACACAATTGAAAAACATGCTAACTAAGCATATCACATTTTCGATCCTTTTTAAAAGTACTTGATGAAAGTTGCTCGATTTGTTTTACTCGGCACCTTGGCAGTCTTATTTACACAATTGCATTATAATGAAACTAGCTATGGTCTTTCTTAATTATTTTATTGATTCTAATTTCTCCTAGTAAAATATGATTATTTATAAATTGAAACTAATTAGAGTAAGTTACAAACTAGAGGGGAAAAAACTGTTTTGATTTTTAAAAGGGTACAATTATTATCAATTTATTTAACATGAATGTATAAAGAAAAGTTTATTTTATTAAAAAGAGCATAAAAATTTTTTATAGACACTTCTTAAAACACATACTTTCATAGTGACTGTATATGCAACGTTAAACCTGAAAATAAGGGGGTGGAGGTCACTGTCAGTGTTGACTGCCTACTACAAGAAGAAATTATTAACATGTTATCAGTATCAAATTCCATTGCAAAACTCCCGAATTGTCCAACCGATTGCCATGAGACAATTCGAGTATATGATTCACTAAAAATTACTCGATTCTTAGAATTATTCGATTGTGCCCATCATTATTTTAAACAAATTAATAAGGTGGTTGTGAGAAGAAGTGAATTATATTGAAATAAAACTATATTTAATTGATTGATAAAAATTAGCATATTTTGCAAATAACAAAAAATGTTTGTAATTATTATTTTATTTTTTGAAATCTCTAGAAATAAAATTTTAGTTGGAAAGTTTTAAAATTTATTAAAAAGAGTATTCATTTAGTCAAAACAATAATAAAACTCCTTTTACAGCGAAAGTCAATGGCACCCCTTTGAAAATCAGTTATCAAATGTCCTTCACTAACAATACTTATTACATCATAAACTAGTGGATATTCCTTTAATTCTAACTCTGCATTACTTCTACTATTATATTATTAATATATTATTTTGTTATTTCAGGGGGTTAAGGAGTAGGGAGCATTGAACCTTTATAACCTCCTCTTGGATATATGACCATGCTGTTTAGTAACAGAACAAAACTAAACAAAATGTTGGTTGCCATTTATATCACTTGCTCAAATTAAAAGCATATTAAAGGTTTAGATAGTATTTACTTAGCTATAGACTAAACTATCTAAAATATATTTTAAGACTTGTTTTAGTTGTAATGTCAAACAAAATGCAAACTTAAAATATAAATATTTTCAATCTCTTGCTTTGTAGGTGAACTTAAATATTACCACTCTAATTTTAATGGTTTTAGAGATTTACTTTTAGTAAAGATACATATGAGGCAGTCGAGACAAAAACAAAATAACCCTCATTTTATGAAAAAATGTGTCACCACAGATTTCTGGTAACTTACTTCTTGAATCATAAGTGATTTTTACAGTTAGTTGTTATTTTGAGAATGGCTAATACAAATATATATTATATTTATTTTTTATAGCTAGATTTACAGATTTTATAGTGGTTTAAATAGTGAGAATATCTCACATAAATCTATGGGGGATATCATGTTTTTGCCCCAACTCCCCCATATATCAATCATAAAATAATCCCTAAATGATACAAAATTACCCAATAATTTAGATCACAAGCGATGTCACAAAACCAATATTAAGTTTTTTAATTATAAAATGCACATTAAGCTCAAATTTTTAATGGATCACAAGCGTGTATAATTACAAAAATGTATGTATTTTGTCCATACAACATAGGTTATGCCATAGGAGCAAATAGAAAGCAGAGTAAATGCCTGCACAAAAGATTGGTTCTACTTTTTTCACCATTTTTAAATGACAAAAAATAAAGTATAGTAACAGGTTTTTATACTACTTTGGTTGCTGGGGACCTTAAGATGGAGTCTAGGGAATACAAGTTAGCCATTTTTACCTCATTTAAGAATTTAAATATAGGTAATAATTTTGTAACTAAAAAACAAGGGTATGTTGCCCGATGCTTTAGCAGATGAGCTTTATTCTCAAAATGTATTTGGTTAAAACTTTATATGATATGAATTTTAAAAACTAACAATGCAAAGCAGGGCAATATTATTGTTAATCAGCCAATGATAGCTATGATATGATAGATACATTATTACTGAGAATAGATATGTTTTATAGTATTTTATTTATGGACAACACAATCACAAACACTTATTTGCAGTCAGTTTTCTTTATTCAGCTGTAAATTAAGAAAAACTATGTCAAGAATTATTGAAAAGGACATGTTATAGATGAAGTAGTCCACTGATAAATTACCCAATATGCCAGAGTTATAATATAAACAAGTCAATGGTCGATAATTTGACACCTATGTTCCATACAGGAGTTCAAACTGCTGACAGGTGTACCATTAGTAATGTGTGTGGCAAGATACACAAAGAAGTAAGTATTTTTACAAACAACATAAGTGAAAAACAAAAAAACAAAAAAACCTATAGGTACCTATTAATTTTCACAAACAATTAGATTAGATTGTTTGAACAGATTAACTTTTATTTTACAGTAGTTCAAATATTTTAGCACAGGAATTATTTAGCGGTTTAATCCAAGTTTAGTTATAAGGAATACACCCGCATCAGTGTAACAAGAGGATGGGAAAAACAGAGTGATAAATCGGTAGAGACAGCTGAGATTCAAACCTCAATCTCATCATTGGGAATCTGGTCTATTGTGAGTATGACTCCTTTTATTGAGCAATTATAAAGTAAACTTTTCCCAAAAAGAAACTCAGGTCCATGGTTTAGCACAGGGATGGAAATATACTGTGGCTTTTTCGCATATTCTGTCAACTATGTCTCTTCATAATTTATAAATTATATGCTCTCAAACTCAATTGTATTCCTATGTTATAATAATATCAAGTGTTTTATTAACTGTTGAGATGTTTAGTTTGTAGAGCTCCATTATTCAGTAATTTTCTATTATATTTTATAATCCTTATCACATGCTTGTATAAGCAAGTTTGTACAACACAAATGGCCACCCAATCTCCATAATATTTTAGTCCATCCCAAACTTCCTGACCCCAAGAGAATCCAAGATGAAAAACCTACTACCAAAGGTTCATACCCCTGCGGTTGCACCCGTTGCAGCACATGTGGAATCCACCTACCAGCTACATCCTTCAACAGCAAAGTAACCAAATTGGAATACAAAAGCCCTGGTTATTACAATTGCAAAACCAATAACTTTATATATCAACTACAGTGCAAATCATGTGATGCAGAATATATAGGCCTCACTACAGGTTCTCTCAGACAGTGAATGAATAATCATCATTTTGACACAAACCACAAAGATAAACGAACATTAATTTTAAAATATTAGAATTATGAATATACCCGAACTTGAGAGCTTTTTTAAATAGGCCTAATTGACTCGAGCACGACTCAAATGAAAATACCCAAATTTGCAGACCCCTAGCAAATAACATAACGAAAAAACTCTATTTTGAGAAGGAAACTAAGGGGTACATATTTAATTTAAGTCTCAAATAATATGCTACTAATCTCAAAATAATAATGTTTATAAGTGTCTTAGTTTAGTTAACACTCTACACTGATATGCAAATTTGTATAAATTTTGTTTATTGGCAGTGATAATGCATTTTTTCTAAGTATTATTCATGAGATGGTTTGATAAAAAAATGTAAAAATAAAAATATTTTTTAACATAAAAAGTTGATGGTAGCCTCTACTAAAGATGTTAGTTTACACTATCGCCCACATATGCAGATCTTTAGAAAGAGCCGTAAGCTATTGGTTAGCATTCAATTTGTAGTACAGTTTGTGCACAGGAGAGGCAAAACAGTATTGACACAAAAAAAAAATCTCTTATTGAGTGTCGTTTGCAATAGCAATATTTTAAATATGAGAGGCATCATCTAAACACTATTATGTGCATTAAATTCTCATTGTTATAGCTACAATGATATGGATTTATTGTCTGTATACTCCAGTTTCCAATAATGATTTAAAACAAATTTACATTTAAATAAACATGAATACAATATTAGTGTGAAATTAAAAATATTAAAATGCTTGTCACCCATTATAAACCTTTAAGTATTTTTCACACAAAAACATAAAAATATATTTTACATAAATTGTACCTAGTGTACAGTATATAAAAGAAATGTTCTCATTTTGATATCGAATTTCAGCTTGAAATGTTGTGATATGTAATTTTTTTTAGTATTTTAGTGAACTGTAAGCAGTAACATAATATTTGATATGTGTATAAATGGTAACATACGAATTACACTGCACAAAAATACTGCTTTGATTCAAACAAAAAAATTTGTTTGTATTAGAAATAAAATATTATTTAAAGCAAAAGGGTAAAGCAAATGCCCAAAATTTTATATATATTCACTGAACACCCATGATGTTACTCAGAGTATGGCGTATTCAATTAATGCTTTTACCGACACAAATACAAAGATATAACATACATATACTTTATATATAAAAAAAATTAAAAACTAGAGATGGAATCATAAATTTTCCAAATCAAAGGTATTTGAGAGTTGAAAGAGCCGCAAAAACAAATTTCAAATCCTACTCTTAAAGCCTTGACATGAAACCACAATGTTTATACAATAGGTTGACTATTTAATATTGATAAAGCATGACATATTTCACCAACTTTGGCTAAAATATAGAATAACAAACTCAAAAATAAGTACAAATCCATATGAAAATAATCAAAAATTGTCCTTTTTGTTCTTTAAAAACTCAGAGAAATCAGTATAGCTCTTGTGAATGCTCATATTTCAAACTTTGAACTGGGCTTGCTTTAAATAGATAAGCAGCCAAGCTTGAAAGATGTATAGGCTTGCAATTTCAGTTCCTTGAAAAAGGTTCTTTCTTCCTGGCATTGTGTCTCTGATGACCAATAACTAATTATTGTCTACTCTTATGTTAACTTGTTGGATGTGTTTTCTGAGATGGAGTTTGAGGGTTTGAGGATGTGGAGAGGCGTGAAGGAGGTAAGAGGGGGGTGAATTAGAACCTAACAAAGAAGGTATTGTGCAGCAGATATCCATTTAAATGCAATGTCAGTGACTGAATAAACTGGTTTTGTTGATGAAAGGAATAAAGAATGAGGCTTAGATAAAAGAATATATAGAATATACAGGATTGGGCAGAAATAGCGGAGAGTTTTAAAACAGTAACTAAGCTTCCTATATAGAGTGACGACACTAGTAAGACAGACCTTGGAGATTAGTTCGCTATGGAGCATTGGAGTGTGTGGGAACATATCGCTGCAGTAGATTTATTTATTAAAACCAACTCCATCACTGCTACTCAACGAAACTTTTGGCGACAGTTTAGTCAAAAGGATGCACCATAATGCAACTCAATCCTTCTCTTGGTTTCAAAATAGTGAGAATAAGAATCTGTTAAGGATAAAAATCAACTATGTAGACCAAGATCTGTTCGAACAGAGAAAAATACTGCTTGAGCATTAGATCCAATCACTCATAGTCCAAGATAATCGAGAGTCAAGCATGCTACTGCTCTAAGCCTGTCAAGCCGATCTGTTAGATGATTAAGGATTTAAAATTACATTCCTACTAGATTCAAGTGGTTAAATCCAAATAAAGAACAAAGAATCAACAGTTGTAGAGTTCTGATAAATTTGCTGAACTAGAACCCTGTAATGCTGAACAATTTATTTTCTTCAGATGAAGCTTATTTTCACCCTGATGGGGCAGTCAATAAACATAACTGCCACTACCTAGCCGCAGAAAACTCCTGGGAGGTTCATCAGTATCCTTTGCATAGTGCTAAATTTAAAGAATGGTGTATTGTGTACGTCGTCTTTCTGCATAATTGGACCTTATTTCTTTGAAGGGGAGGATGGTCAAACTGCAACAGTTAATGCCAATCGATATACACAGATATGATTGAAAGTTTCTTGGTGCCAATAATCAACACTTTCCCTCAACAGGAGTCTCTTTGGTCCCAGCAAGATGGCACCACAGTCCACACAGCTTGCGTCTGCATGTTTGCTGTCCACAACATATTCCAAGACTATGTGATTTTTTGATTTGGAGATGTGAACTGGTCATCCTGTTCTCCTGACCTGTCTCCTCCCGACTTCTTTCTTTGGGGTCACTTGAAGGGTGTAGTGCACAATACACTGCCAGCCACACTGAGCAATCTAAAAACATGCATTTCCGAAGCAATTCAAAACGTACTGGAGGGTGATTATGAGCTTCAATAATCGACTTCAGCAGTGTGTGCAGTCTAATGGAAACCATCTGAAGGACATCATTCTTAAGAACAAGCAAAGAAAAGAGAAAAAATAAAATCTCCCTTCTTTGTAGTGTTATAATATGGTATTAAAAAAGTTTAATACCAATTACGGTATATGCTTTTTAATTCATTTTTAAAACATGTCAGGTATTTCTGCCTCCCTGTGTAAAAAGGTATTTCTCTGTATGAATTTTTAAATACAAGTGCAAGATGGTATAATGTACACCTTAATTCAAAAGTGCACTATATACATTGTATATCTTATAATTTATATCATTAATGGTCTAATTTGTCTCTCTGGTGAGCCACCAGCAGCAAGTGAACAGATGAACTTCAAATGCACAAGGAATAACTATTTTTTTAACATTGATAAATTTTCATATCTAAACATATTTTAATTAATATTTTTTTAACATTCCTTAGGAACATTAAATTGAATATACTAATTTTTCGCCTACTTCGGTGGTCACATTGTCTAAGGCATTACTCTTGTGTTGCATTAAACTGTCAATGACCGGGAGATTGGAGTTTGAATCCTAGTCTGGTGTACTGAGGGTGGATTTTCAAAACTGGTTTTCTACTCCAACTTCACACAAATGTGAGTAAACTTCCTCAACCCTAACCCATTTGTGTAATTAATATAACCTGGATAGTTAGTAAGATGTGGTGCTAAAAGAAATCATTTTTCTGTTACAATCACAGTATTTAAAAAAAATTTAATCCGATGATCTATTAGGACTTTTTTTTAAATCAATTAAAACTAAGCAATTTTAAGATTTTAAAGCTTTTTTTTAATAAGTTTTATTTCATTTAAAATAATAAAATAATTTTAATATGTATTTTTTTCCTTATTTGCATAATTAAGTTTTATAATTATATATCTATTCAACCCAAGCTCGACTTTGTTAAATAATCTTGAGCTTCATGAGAAACTGGCTTGAGATCCGATCAAATCAAAAAGCCTCTAGAAATCAGTAATCAATACAGCCAACTTTAGCAAGGAATTTGTTGTTAGTTTCCTATATAAAACCAAGTGTCATGTTCTGTTATCTGATTTTTTTTTTTTTACTAATAATGCACATTTTCTAAGATTAAAGATTAACTAGAAAAAGTTTGTATTATATTCAATAAAAATATAATTCTACCCATCTTTATTATAAATCATTAAGTTTCTCATTTTTAAAACTTTATTTTTTTACAAATTGTGATTTTGAATTGATTTTATATTATTATTTGTCTTTATGTCCATACATACGGCATGCTAGTGATCTAAAGAAGAGAAAATATAAATCATATCAATCTAAAACTTGGAAAAATATTCAGTGTGTACATGTAGATAATGGTTTACACATATTTTCATTTTAACCTATTTATTAAAATAAAATTTTAACATACTTAATCTGACATATATGGTATGGTATGATCTTTCTCAATTTAAAACAACCTTATAAATGAGTAAAAGTTAAAATTGGAATAGATTTTTAAAAAATTTATAAAATTTAGTTTAAAAAAACACAGAAATTGTTACATGTGCTTGAATGAATACATTTCATATTCGATTGGATAAATCACACATTAGGATTCATTGTTTAAATTATTTACAATTATTATAAACTAAGTTAAATATGTTTACTATTGCCAAGATTTTTAATTGGACCTAAAAGATATTTATGTTTTTATAAATATTGCTTTAGTTTAATGTCTGATTAACAAATATTAGCTAAACAGTAACCAACATTGTTCATTAAACGTTTATAAATAATTAACATTTACAATTTTATATGTGGTATAATCCTTTCTTTTTGTGCTTGATAAAAATTACATTATTTATACTACTCTTGGGCCTGCCCATGAGTCATTTAACTTGATTATAGTATTTATTTCAAAATAAGCCAAACTGGCCAAAATTCCTTTCTAATAAATTCAAAGTATGGTAAATATACTACTTGCAAAGTCACAACTATATCGAGATCAATTAGTTCAAACTCTTCACTCTTTTATGTAATGATATAATTAAAATCTAGGTCTAAGTCTGTTGATATGCAATGTTTTTCATACGTGTACACTGTGATCAACTCCATATTAATACATTTTCTAAAAAAAAATTGTTACACCTACTAAAGTAATTATTAACACATAGTTTCTGAGGTGGGGACAAGGCTTGACTTGCTCTCAGATCTTTCTGCCTTGAGCAACTGCATTTGCCTAGTGCTTATGTCTGCATCGGTGCAAAATATAGATGGCACCTGTGGGACAGTCGGTGTCGGGAAGTCCTTCACCTCGATGGCGCTACTGCGTCGTAAAGACCGTGTTGTCGGAGTTGTACGGAATTCTCGCACTTCATTGTTGACGGCAAGGAAGCATGAACTGTCTGGAGTGTCATCATCCTGTTCATTGCGGTGTTGGATAAGGTGTTCCATCATGTGATAGTCACTCTCCTCAGCATCTCGCAAGTGCTCCTTCTCCAAATATAGCGCTATCTCTGGGGTTGACATTTCTGAAGCTTGTCGATTGCGATTGGAAGAATCTCCTGGGCGAGGAGGAGATAATAAACGAGGAGTGCAAGGCGGGCTGAAAAATCCACAAACGTTTTCTAGTTCATCTGTAATACTTGTGTACTCTGAGTGCATGGTGAGAAGGCGAGATGACCGAGGCTTTACCACAGGGGGAATCACCGTTATACGAGGTTCCGCCCATGTCACACTGCGTTCCACCATTGTACCACTGGGAAAATCATTACCGTCTAATGAGCTGTTACCAGCGCCATTTTCTGGTTCGGAATGTGTTTTGCTTAGCTGTCTTCGAGAAAGAAGAGGAGCATTATGAGTGACACTGTCTTTTTCTGAATCATCATCACCTCCTAAGTCAAAACTTAGTTTTCTGCTGCTTTCAGACTCTCTCCTCTCTATGTGAAAATCAGCCGAGCTCCGCCGGTACACAACTGCTGCTTCAACACCTAATGGTTCTTTTTTGTCTTCATCACCGAGATTGGGATATTCTTCCTTGCTTCCTGACTGGCTGTCATTAAGCCCTTGGGGAAAAGTGCCGGAGAAGCTCTTCTGTCTTGAAATCTGCCTGGATATCCTCTTGCTATTTGAACGAGTGAGGTGATCCTCTGTTAGATCTAAGCTTATCCTATCTTCTTCTTCCTCTTCCTCTAAAAGAAGATTTGGTTTGCTTCTAGTGGCATCAGATGATCTTGCATGTTCATCCAGCCTCAGATGCAAACTGTCACCAAAGAAAAATGGATCAGGTCCTACTTCAGTCAATGACCTTGTAGGTCTCCTCCGAGCTAAATTATCTCTACTAAAACCTGGTGGAAGTAAAAGCTTCTCAGTTGTTTCAGGCACTTCAGGGATTATCTTAATATCATCAGACCTTTCACTCGATTTCCTTATTCTTTCTCCAGCCAACTTTACCTCCAACATGTCGGCAGAAATTGAGTCTCTAGCATGTGTAGCCATAAACCTGTGAATGACAGCCAAATGAGAGCAGGTTTTTTCAGCTAAGTCTTCCAGTTTTCTCAATCTGAACTCAACACTTTGTAACGAAGATGACTGATTGTTTTCTTTTTGGTTGATGTCCTCTACCTTCTGTGTCATATTTTCCACACGTTCTGTTGTAATCTTGATTCGTTCATCATTAGACATATGTAGTTTAGTTTCCTTCTCACGAAAATACCCTTCAACACATTCCTCCTCAAAATCATAAAGTCTTTCAAGATCATCACTGTCGAGGAACAACTTGAGTGCATTATCATAAGTCTCTGATACACCCTTTACTCTACGACGACAGTATTTGATCAAGAGGTATGCATGAGAAAGAACAATGAGTGGAGGTGGCAACACTGGCTTTTGCTCGTACTCCATCACCCCAGTGAATCTTTGAAACATCCACACTTGATGTGACACCGCATTCACCTCATTGAAGATGTTATTGAAGACAGCAATGAGTAGGTTTATGAGCAAAATATTAGCCACGAGCAAGTACGTGGACATGACGGCAGGCGTGATCCATCGTCCTACTTGGCACTTTGGCATATCTGGGGTGTCTCCACAAGGAGGGTCAATGTCTGCTGCAAACACTTCACCATACAACATAAAATACGGCTGAAAAAAAATCTCACGGACTAGTTTCCAGCTAGGCTCTTCGTCGGGGTACAAGATGGCCTGACGACAAACCCCGAAACTCATCAACACTACAAGTAACAATACTACGAAGTAAATCATGTTCTTAACCATTTTACCCATCATAGTGACTAGTGGTCCAAGGTATTTGTTCACCCCTAATATATTGAGGATGCGTAAATACCAGTACATGATATCCACACAGAATATGATTCGACCAGTCTTCATGGAAGATGGCTTCAAGCGTAGACCAAGACCGATGAGGAAAAATATGATAGCTGCAGCATCACAAGGGTTCCACATGTTCCATACCCACACAGAAAATTTATGGCTGGAAAAATAAACAAATAAGAGTCACTGCAAATAATAATTTGGTTCACAATGATATTGAAGACATTAAGATGATTTACATAATGGAACCCACATTGATAAGCATGCAGATTAAATGTCAAGCTGGTGACGAGGAGGTCGAGAATTTAATGCAGGCCAGGCGGTTTTCCCTAAATGGTTTCCCACTCCTCAATCATGCAGATTGTTATCAAAGGTTAATGTCGAGTACACAAAATTAACGTCCGAGATGAACATAGAATCTACAAATACACTTAGTGGGCTAATTAACACCAAAAGGGTGAGCACAAAACGTGGTCGGCTTGTTGACGGAAAAAGAACAACTGTGTAAGTGAAAGCTATGTGATTGGTTAGCTCTTGATGCTCGCGCTACTGCAGAGCCTTTCGTGATTGGTGCAGTGGTTGAATCGTGCATCTTAATCAGTGTCTCCAACACAGATGTTGGGACATTTCCTTTAAATTCTACCTTGCTCATCTCTATCATTAATGTAATTAAATAAGGAGAGACTGGCTGAGAGTAAAAATGCATGTAAAAAACGAGGCTCTTTATCAAGTAATACAAGTGAAGCAATTATTACTCTGTGAGAATATTTAATTATTTTAGTTATTACTTGAAATATAACCACAGACCTCAAAGCCTGAAATTAACTTCTCATACCACTTTATCATGGATTTATAAATAAGGTTGTACCAATAACATTATGAGAATGAATTAAATTACTAACTAATTCCCACATAATATATGTTTTAACAAAACTATGTTAGAGTTTGAAAATAAAGTATCAAGGAGGATTAATTAAGGCCTAGATTTTAGTAAACTGTTCGAATAAATCTAATATTTTTGCTGATTAAGTTCAAATTAGGTTAAAAGATAAAATTTTGGAGTGTCTCAATCAAAACTTAGAGGGATTTAGTTAACTGCACGAAACTTAATTTTATATTTGAAAATTTTCTTGTTATATATTATACAGGATGGCCTATAAGTAGTTGGATATAAATTTTACTATCATTATTATTCTTGTAATACTTAATGGTAATACATGGACAAGTTGAAATTTGAGATAACAGGTTCTCTGCATAGTGTGCCAAAATTTGGTCGACCAGTCACTGTAACGACCAAGGATAGTGCAATTTTACTCAATGGAGCTTTTATGAATAGCCAGGATGAAACCTCAGAGAAGACCATCGTATGAGCTTGGCATCTGTAGAGAGTCCCTGAAGGTATTTCTAGAGTCTTATTACCATATAAAGAAGAGGAGAAAGATTTCTGTAAATGTTACTTGATTGCTATAATATATCCCTATGCCAAAACATGTTTTGAAAGACCCATTTATATTAAGCAGCTGTCTCTTTTGACAAGCTTGTGTATTATATTTGGAAGAGGGTATAGGAAAGGTGGATGGAAAAAATATAAAAGGAACAAACACAATATGGCCTTTACAATAATTTGATACTGATACATACCATGATTTTCCACCAATTTGGTACCAGTGTATTATGTATACTTAATTTTTTAGAAATATTTCAGTTACATATTTAAATATCCCTTTGAGGTTAACAGTTTTTTCACTCTTTTGAGTTACTTACTATGTAAAGAAGAATGTAACTTATGTAAAGAAGAGGGTAACTTCTCTTTCCTGTACCTTCTTTCATGAATAATAATAATAATAATATATTTTATTATTAATATATATGGTATATTAAAGTATTAAAATAAAGAAGTGAAGACATTTTACAACATAACTTTATTAGAGAAAGTAATTATCAAACAACGCATAATTTGGTGGTTTATTACTCTGTGGATGGTAGGTAGTGCTAGAGTAGCCTCTGGGTTGAAATTAGCGAATATTTGGGTTGGGTGGTTTTCTAGACTTAGTGATCACCTACCATCGACAGAGTAATAGAGACAGCTACAGAGAATGTTAACTCCACCGGAGAAGTTTTCGTCATTACCAATCAAGCTGGCATCACTGAAGACAACAAACTGTTTAGTCTAACTACTACTACTTCCTGAGGAGGATGATATAATAGCATATAAATATTGAAGTGTGTGTAAATGTGTTAGTGTTTTTACTTTTATTTGTGCTTTATGGTTTTCCTACTATTCTATCATTTTATTTATCACAAATTGTTTTTGCTCAATACATTTTATTTCATATATACAACATATAATTTGAATCTTCGTTGTGATTGCATTAATATGAAGGTGAATGTTAAGACTTTGTCTTTACAGTCATTACTGTTTCCAGCTTATGCCTGGGTCTTTTTCTTAAGTCATATATTTTCCACTACCAGCTTGCAAGGCCTGTCGTAGCTTCATATGCCTAATAATCTAACTTAGGCTTGGAAAGGCACAAGATACAGTCCCTGGCCGTTAATTTATCAATATGAAAGGATAAACCCATATTTCACCAACAATAATTTTTTTCGGCGTTACTGGGAATCAGACCCCGAGACCCTTATCTCAGTAGACAGACAAGCTACCAACTGAGCTAAGGTGTCAGATTAAATGTTGGACTAAAGATATTAACTGTTTATGAGAAACTTTAAAGAAATTAAATCTCAAGATTAGTTAAACACTATTATTTTAAAGCTAAACTAAAAATGAGATACATTTTGCGATTATGTTGTCACTCACCTGATTGCAACTGGTTCCGAGGACACAATTTCACGTATTTTTTCACACGCTAGTGTAACAATGTAGGCGATAACATAAATCTCTTGCCATGAAGGTATCTGTTCCATTCTAACCATCACCACATAAGTATAGAGCACGAGAAAGACGATGTATGCTATCTGAAATGTGAGCCATATTTGTACAATAATATCTTAAGCAATTTTATAAATAATATTTTAATGCATGGGAATAAAGACTTCCTCTGTGACCTTGGTGAGATATTCTGGCACAGATCCAGAGGTCCTAGGTTTGATTTCTAGTGTTACCATAATTTTTATGTAAAGCAGTGGGTCTGGAATGGGGTCAAACTCAGCCTCTTGAGGTCAAATGAGGAGCTGCTGGAATAAATAAGTAGCAGCTCTCTCTAGAAAACTGAGATTAGCATCTGGAGGATTCATTGTGCTGATTGTATGACACCCTATCTTTGCAAATGTTGGTACTATTATCACCAACCGCGGTGGTCGCTTGGTCGATACAGCTTGATTATGGGCTCCCACCATGGAGTAAATATGGGAGACACAGAAGGGAAAGATAAAGGAAAGAGTTGGAGGCAAATATAGAAAGACAAACACAATATAACTTTCACAATAAAAATTATGTAAATTTCATACTACACTGTTGCCAATAGACAAATAGTTAATGGTTATGCCTTAAAGGAAAACCGCTTCTAACATACCAATCCCTAGACTAGGTTTAATTCTATACCAATTAAATTTTTAAAAAAAACCAAAATAGGGAGGAAAATTGGATGATAATGATGATGATGACGATGCTGACGATGATGATGATGATGATGATGATGCTTGGTGGTTTCCTTTAAAAGCCATTAAGGAGTATAGAGAGGTGAACTTTCCCACTAAGATATATCTTGTTTGCTTGGTTTACTTTTGGCTGCCACAACTTCTTTAAGATAAACTAAATCTATTCAACTATGGATGAATGTTTGTATTACATTAAAATGACATGTTCCAATGAACTGACAGTGTCCAGAATCCCTGATATATATATATATTTTCAAATGTTGTTATCACTGCATCTTTATACCTGTACAGGTTATACATGATACATCCGTATGATAATAACTCTATTGGAGTAGGTATGAGAAGGGGGCATTTTAGAGGTAACCAACCCAAATTTGCGTGAAATTAGACTGAGAAACCTTTTAGGAAAAACCACCTCCAGTAGACCCAAATGGAATTTGAACCCCAATTCCCCCCATCATCAGCAGACCAGCCTAACACAAGATTGAGGTCTTAGACTATTCAGCCACTGAAGCATGTTATTATAATTATTATTAATATTATTTATTAATTATTTATTATTATTATTATTATTATTAGCACCACGTCTTACTACCCGTTCGGGTTATACGCACTTACGCTAATGTGTAATGGTAGGGTGATTGCGAGATGAAATGGAGGACCTACAGTTTAACGTAGAATCCGAACCACGGTGGAGGCCTGGCATTCCACACATTCACAAGTTGTGATTAATACACGTCTTGTCTGAGGTGAAGAAAGGGTTTGGCAATCAGATAGATCTGTGGGCGGGACCGAGGATTGAGCCATTGACCTCGAGCACTGAAGTCTGACACCTTACCCCTAGACTGCCAAGTCAACTAAGCGGGCTATTGATAATTTGTGAAGATCATCTATGACTTAAAATGTAAAACCATTTCATTTGTTGCGTCTCTTTGTTGTTTGTAAAAAAAAAAGTCTTCAGTCAAATAAAAGCATTTGTTAAGTGTATACAAAATATTAATAACTTTGTCATTTACTTAAGTGGCATGTGAAGAATCATTTTACAAACTTTATTATTAATGCCCAATCTTACAATGTCATGTTAAAGTCCTTGTAGCTTAACCGTTGATATAGTCTAACCTTTGCTTAAACTTGGCGTTGCGTTTTACAATATTATTTTGATGTGCTTGTCAAGTTAAGGACTGGTGCCTTTCATTAGTTCTTATCAATAAGCTTCTCAGAGCACTAGATTTGTTACAAAGCTTTTGATTGGCTTAATTTGAACCAATAGATTGTAAATAACTATTTAAATGTAGATCAAGTTATGGAGTTGTTAGTAAAACAGATTAAAGTATAATACATGTTTATGTTGTTGTTTATAGCACGTCATGTTATTCAATAATCATATTCATACATATAAGTTTATAGTATATAATGCATTTTTCTATGCAAATAAATATGGGTATACCTACACTGTTTATTTTATAATAAAGGAAATTGATAAAACTAAAGAAAAAAGAAAAATAAACTATTAAGAGTAGATTTGATGAAGAAAGCCCACCCAGGGAAAGAGGAAAGATGTGGGAAGAATCCAATGCACAAAGGTGACATCTTCTTCCTTTCTTCTGTCTTCTATAGTAGAAGTAGTCACACACACATTTTAAACACAAATATAATAATATTTCAGCATTGTGGGCAAGGTGGGCTTTCTTCATCAAATTTATTCTTAGCAGTTTATTTTTCTTTTTCTTTAGTTTTATCAATTTCCTTTATTATAAAATTATCTAGCCATTGGGCCACTTCATTTTTGAAACATTTTACACTGTTTATTTGAAATAGGCGTGTATGTTAATGCTATTTTTAAAGTTTATATAATCAAATATCTAAACAGTAGAGTCATTGTTAATTTCTAAACATACATATTAAAATTCAAACAAAAAACATCCTTGATTAACCATGAACGTGTATGGGAGGAAAGAAAAAAACACACGTCCAATATTAGCCATTCAGGCTTACACATAATAATTTACAAGCCGATAAAAACATAGGTAAGCCTACAGCTATTGTCAATTACTATTAACTATTTACAATCAGAAATGACCACTCCGAATGACCAAGTGAAACAATTGAAAAGAATTTACATATTTTGAATAGGAAATACGAGCCTGTTGGGCTAAGCCAAAATAGTTATGATAAAAGTTGATATCAGGCATTATAAACCTCTGCCCCGCATTGTACGACAACATACAAATCACCCTATAAAAACTTTCCCAAAAGAAACGTTGGCATCCCAAATTAAACAGCTATATTAAATAGAAGGAATAAATTCCACATAATTATTTTATCTTCATCTCGGTGTTAAACTGGGAGTAATTTCTTCTTAAAAAATTTTTTTTTAAGTAATCAGGATTAAACACGAGTCAATTTAATGGTAAAATGACGCCGTAACATGTACACCAAAGAGGCATACACAAATGTTCTTGAAAGTTAGACTTATATCACCGCAAACCTGTGATTAGGTAATCATTGGTGAAACATCTATTTTTAATTACTGGTGGACAATATTAAAACTGAAAGAATCCACAAATAAATGTCCAAAGTTTTCTTAAGATAATAATGAAACCTCACTTGAATAATAACAATTGTCATAAAACAATATGGCAGAATGTTTGGAAGTTAATGAGGACGTAAAAATGCTAACCAGAAGGCAGACCTGCATTAACTTTATAAGCATGTCAATAAAGACGCTAGCTCTAGCCGAACATTGTAAAATCCAAAGTAGTGGTCGTTATTGCATAGCCTCATGTTAAGCCCTAACTAAGAGAATGACATGACATTGTAAGATTGGGCCTTAAACTAAAATACCCAGTTCATTATCATTTATCCAATAAGAATTGTTTATGCTAATGTAAGTAGAAAGTATAACATGTAATATAATCATACTTAGTGTTGGTAGTTTGTGTTCTCATTTGAGTTTGACGATATTAAAATAAACAAACTTGGCTCGTATGTAGACTACTGTATTCTATAAATAGAGATTATACTAAAATATAGCATGATTGGCATCTATACAGATATTTTAAAGATGGTTATATTTGTTGTCCTGTGCCAATTGAAACCTACCAGATTACCCATGATTACCCATGATAACATTGGCTGTAGGGGGTATGAGGAAGAGTTTGTGTGCCAGTTTATTTAGAGGTGGAAATAAAATACATACAGGTGCCATGGAAGAAAAAAAATAATTGAAGTACGGTAAAAAATCTTAATAGCGGATACCTTCTGGTGTCGACAAATTCCGTTACTAAGAAATGCCCCATTATTTGTAAAAGTATTTTTTTTTTTTAAATCATAGTGCTTAGAACACAGTTTAATCCTCATGAACCTATATACTGTGGATATTAACTACAACAATCTAATTATTGCATTGTGCAATATTTTATACAAGATAATTTTGACAAGTGAACCAATATTGTATGAAGCTTACTGTACGGATTGTATAGTACACATAACAATATGTAAATTAAATTAATATGTACAATAGGCCTTCTGTACTTTAGACATATATATGTGCCCAAGCATTGATTAAACTCCTGAAGGCTTGGAAGGAAAGGGAGATATGGCCTTGAAGTACCGTAGTCATTAATATGTAGGCTATTTCATACATTTCCCCTAAAGGGGAGAGGCAGGACTGCTCACATTTTGTAGGAGACAGTTGCATTCCTGACATTCCTACAGTAAAATACTGTGTATTAACTGGTGTTTTCAATTTTTGTCCAGTGTTGAGAGATTGGTCTTCATAAAAGGTCTCTAGCAGTGTCTGCATATGTTATTGAGAAAGTCTGTTTTTGGTAAGTTATTTCACCGCTAAGAGCAAGTGTTACTATGCCGGGTGAATTTAAAAAAATAATCAAATATTCAGCGGTGGCCATTTAGGGAGATTTCGCTGTATTAATGGAACAACCAATAATTTAATCAGATACTTTAAGAATAAAATTTATGGAAAACGTTAATATCTGTAAAGGCATGAAATATTACAATCATCTTCCTTATTCTACTTTATATCTGAGCTGAAAATGATAAATAATCTTGAATCCTAAATGGAGCTGATATTCTAGCAAAACCAAGCAGCTCAATAAAACTCTATAATATAGTACTTACTGAATCACCCCAAAATTTAGTTATCGGTGCAGTGTAGAACTCATAAAATTTCTTCTTGACCCTTAAAGGCCGATTTGTTTTCACATCATAGTAATCAAGAGGTAGATGGAATATCTGGCTTGTATTGTCGCCATCAGTTATCACTTTCCCGTTCTCTTGTACAACCGTATCTCTCAGCGCAAAATTGTCATGTGTTAACAGTGCCTGCAAACATGAAAACATTTATAGTAATGGGATAGACCAAAAAGTTTGAAAAATGTAGTATTCATAGTTTTATTTATATATAGTTAATTTTTTTTTTTCAGAGTTGTTTAAAGTTTAAAGTCAAAGAAGATATTTTAGAATCACCATAGTAAAAATTAAATAGAAAAAAATCTCCACTTATTTCTTTTGTTATGAATATTAAAAATATTATATGTACAAACTACTTCATCCAAAACAAGGGTTATTAACCTTCCAGTACACGCGTAGCGGAGTATGAGTCTACAAAATCGTAGTTTTGTTGTCATCCACTTGTAAAACAGATATGAGAGCTGTGTTGCCTGGTAGCTTCTATTATTGCCTTTCTGAAAATTATGGCAGAATCCGAGATTGCCTCGTGTTAGTATGCTATTAGCAGTTATTGTTACTCCACGCGTGTGCATTTGAAATTTCATTATTGGGATTGTGAATCTGCACGCATGGATTTAAACTTCAAATAAGTTTTATCATTTTTATTGTATTATTTATTATTTTTGACCCTAATTTTTATGAGTAATATATTTTCTCAATTCTTAAGAGATTTTAAATCAATTTTCTCTTTATTACCAGCAGTTTTTGAAAATATATCGCCTGAAAAAGTAGGAGCTTTAAATAAGTTCCATACATTTAATATGAATGGGTTTTGTATGCAGTGTATGTATGTGTTTGCACATGCATGTGTGTGTGTGTGTGTGTGTTTGTTTTTGTTAGTGCTTTCACACTTTTACAGGAAAATGACGAGGATATACATGACTGACTTGACAAAGATGAATTTGGTGCATCCAATGATAGCGAGGAAGATAAAATTGAAAATCTAAAGGGTTCTCAAGTTCATAAACCCAAAATTATCACGTTTTATTATGAAACTAAATTGGGTGTTGATAAGGTGGACGAAATAGTTTATATTCTGTAAACAGAATAGCCTGAAGAAGGATTTTGGCAGTATTATTTTCATATTTGAATATTGCAAGGCTAAGTTCATACATAATTTACAAGGATAATACTATATTCAACGTGGCAAGGATGGACTTCTGAAAAATACTTGTTAATGAGTTTCTGAATGGCCCTTTGCGTTTAAGAAACCATCAGCAGGAAGTTCAGCCAAAAGTCAGACTAGTTGAAGAGGGAGCCCAAGAATGATGTTGTTTCTGCGATTAAAAAAAATAAAAATAAGGCCAACCTGATTCAACTGCAAGTGCAAAGGTTGCAAAAAGTATGTATGTTTGGAACTCACTGTTTCTTATGTGTGTTCTGAATGTGACAACAAAATGCTAATACTGGACCAAAATGAAAATAATTTTGACTGTTAATAGGTAATTGGCGCTTTAACTTAGCAAAGAATCTAACTAGTTTGTTTATCTTTGCATTTTTAGTTTAACTACAACTATTTTTTAGTTGATTTCAATAATCTTTTTGTATTGTATTCAATGTATGGAAATGTTTTGTAATCACAAGTTAGTTCATAGGTAATGTTATAAGTCAATTAATTGTAAAAATTGTATTATGGTTATAAACTACTGATAAAATAAAATAAAATAAAAATTACAAGAAAATCAAAAGGGATTTTTTTACTATGTATAATCATTTAAAATTAATATCAAGTTTGTTAAATGTTAGAAAAGTACCGATAACAGTGTGAGATCCAACCAACAAATGCATTAAGACAGTAGCGGATTTAGAGCTCGCACGTGTGTAAAGCCATTGTAGGTGTCCACGTGTGTACTGGAGGGTTAACAACCTTGTCTAAAGGATAAAGGAGATATATAAAAGGAAATGCGGCCACATTAGCATGGAGAGAGGATAGGAAAACCATCAACATTGCTCCCACCCAGGATTTGCCCTTTGGCCTCATCAATGGTGACCGAGTTCAATGTAAGGCCAATGCCTTAGGTCAAACTACAAGCAAAACACAGATCCATTTCAAGCTATCTGTGGGGACCTACCCTGAATCCTAATATATTTAGAAATTATATCTAGATACCTATTACCATCTTAGTTGGTAGCTATGAACAAGTTCTACTATAAAATGATACATTATTCTTTTTTGAAAAATGGTTTAGCTTTTGTTTATTTAACTTTTCAAGTTTAATGCATCATGTCTTCTTTTTATAATTTATTCACACATATGCACACACCCACAAACACACATACAGTGTTGGTAAAAGAGTATTTATGAAAATTTAAATGTATGTGTATAAAGTGACTAGAATGACAGAAAAGGTTATTAAGAGAAGATTGATAATCGAGGTTTAATAGTCTAACCTGTATTTCCACATAAGCTCCCTTCCCAACACTTATATTTTACAGTGTGTTATAACAATATTTTCTTTATTTAATTTTAATTTAAAAATTACTCTTCTGTTGTTGTTTTTTAACAAATCTAGAATTATTTGTGTACTGGCTTATTTTGTGCAAGGAAAATAGATTTTGAGCCCAGAAGGATTTTAACTGGAGTGTCATAATAGGTGGTAGGTCATTGTCTGATGTTATCTTTTTGACTGACCGAGGTCTCCTAATTAATAAGAACATGCATCTCTACTGCACTAATAAGAGCACATTTTCATATATTAATATCAATGCCATTTGATGCTGGTGATATTACTAAGTGAATAATACAAAGTGTTGTTGAGTATATTAATAATACACATTATATTTCAATAGCATATAAACATTTTCATTAGATGTGTGCAAAGCTTCAAACCTTCAACTTGGCTTGGAAACAAATATCAGCTTCGACTTCACTTGAAAAAAAAAATTACTTTGAAGCTTACTAGACAATAAAAATATTGATAGTTTAAATACTCAATTTATTTTTATTTACTGCCATTTTTAACTGTTATGTACATTACAAATTAATATTCAAATGAAAAAAAATTAAAGTAATTGAATCGAAAACTGTAATAGTAATTTAATTAATTGGATTCAAACAAAATGTTGTAAACAATTGTGTAATAAAATATTTTCCGTGTAATTTTAGTGTATGAAGTTAACATATATAATCACAATATAATAATTTTTAAAGTATAAAACAACAAACAAAAAAATTTGAAACTTTGATTTGGCTTTGAGAATATTTCATATATTTGATTTAAGTTTGCTTTGAATTGAAAAAGGAGATTTTGCAAACCCCTAATTTACATGGTTAATAAATGTGCATTAGTTCTTAGTCACTCAAAAAAACATTAACACTATCCAGGATAGATTAACCTATCCCTACACCTACTGGTGATAAGACAAAGAGGTGGCCAACACTTTGGTTCAAGACAAATGTGATAACAATGTTTTCTATAGGATCTAGATTTAATTAAAATGAAACTTGTAGGAGTATAATCACACAAAAACAAATAAACCACACACAGCAAAGTCTAAATATATAGAAAGCAACAAAACATAAGTTATTGAAGTAAATCATAGTCCGTTTTGATTAAATTAATGAAAGTAAGACTAAAATAGACACTTGACTAAATAGAAACATAGAAAGTGATCAAAATTTTCTATAGTTGGAAATACTGATGTGTGCAAGTGTGAACAATTTCTTTGTTTTCCTCTTTTGGGAAGTTGTGTTGCACGTTTCAAACTCCCTTCTGATGAGTTTGGATGGAATGAACCCTAAATCGAGGGATTGGGCGGTAATGATTGATTTTCTTCAAGAGGTAGCCATTATCACTTTGTCCAGTGGCAGCGATGTAAAGTGTGAACTTTCCCTATCAGCCATAGTTTGCTTGTGCCTATTATATGTTTTTATTCATCTTTCCTGTACCTTCTAATCATTTAACTTTTACTTTGCATCCCTTACCGTTTCTAACCTGTTGCCTGGGTCAGTTTTTTATTCAAGTCATATATTTTCTACAACTGGCTTGCAAGGCCTGTCATAGCTTCATGTGCCTTATAATTTATATGAAGACTAGGCCATTAATTTATCAATGTGAAAGGGTAAACCCATATTTGCATCCATGATAAATTTTTGGCCATGCCGGGAATCGAACCCATAACCCTTAATGCAGTAGGTAGACATGCTACCAACTAAGCTAAAGTGTCAATAATTTAACTAATATTGAAATACTCCCGCCCATTGTTGAAAAGAATAGCTCGGCATAATGTTGAAGTTGTTTAATTAATGGTCAATGATGAAAATAAAAATGCAAAAAAGGGCTAAACATTGTATTATTGTAGTGTTTATATTTCTATATATATAATAAAATCACTAATCCCAAAGATGAAAGATAGTTTAAAAAAATACTTCATTACATTGATAATACCAAAAACATAGATATTTATTAACATAAATATATTCAACATTTTAACAAAGCCTCTTAACACAATTTAAATAACAAAAATACATTAAAATATGAATGAAAACTGACCTTGGGCACAGGCCAATCCCTGAATAATTCAGTTGTAGAGCAGTGGAACACTCAGCCAAAGGTACTGTGTTCGATTACCATGTCCAGGTGTTATTTTTCAATTTATTTGATTAAATATTTGGTTCAGAAACTGTTCATACTTAGCCCACATAGATCAATTTTTCTTAATAAATTATATTATCTTTACTCATTTAAAGGCTTCTAAATTACAAGAGAAAAGCTTTCTAAGCTATATATATAATACTGTACACAAATGATCTATGGCTTTACATTGAAGCACTGTAACTGTCAACTATTATATAATAAATAAGTGGAATGTAAAAATTTAATGGCAACATATTCATTTACCATAGAAAGTATATAAAGCTACCACTTGCCCTTCCACACAACTTATTTTTGTGACTTGTATCTTACTACCTATCCAGGCTATGTATGTATACATTAATGGTGCAGGGATGAGGATGGTAGAATTTATATGGAATGTACTCACATTTGTGTGTAGGGAGGGGTGAATACATCAGGAAAAACTACCCTTGGTACACTCAACCCTGACCTCCCTGTCACCGGCAAACCAGCCTATATGAGTCACACCCCCTTCACCAAATGAGAAAGCTTATATAAAGAAATTACACCCAAAATTCTTTACAAACATAAAAAGTAATTCTATGCTTGAAACAAACTACAGGAACCAACAATATAGCCTGTGCAATGATAAGAAATAAGTTCACTCTTTACACTACTGCCACTTGACAAAGAGTAAGTGGTCGCCTATTAAAGAAAATTGATTGCTACTGCCCAATCTCTTGACCTAGACCCGCCTCGGTGGTGTAGTTGGCTAACGCGCTTGTCGTGTTGAGCCCGACTGCTGAGGACGGGGAGATCGAGGTTCGAATCTCGGTACGGATGAACTGGGGGTGGTTTTTCCTAAATGGTTTTCCACTCTCCCTCCACGCAAATGCGGGTTCAATTCCTTTAATTCAACCTTCCTAATTCCTAATCCATTAGTGTAATTAGTATTTGAGCGTATAACCTGAACAGGTAGTAAGACACGGTGCTAAATAATAATAAAAAAATATTGCAAGAGTAACAACTTTTAGACCATATGGCCTGCGAAGCGGGTAACATATAATTAGAATAGAGTTATTTGTTAAATGTAATTTCATGAGAGATTGATAAATGAGGGAGAAATGATAAACGTTGACATTAGGTTTACGCTCCTAATTATATTTCTCTAAGTTTTAAAATAAAATGTAATAAATATATAATTTTAAATTGAGATTATATTTACTTTCAACTCTCCAATCAAAATATGCTAATTAATAATGTTCTTCTTATCATACTCTTGTGTGATGTAAAAATTGTTTATAATTTATTAATAGAATAACTTACCAAACTTGACCAAAGAAAATACTTTTTCATTTTATAGTACAAACTTTAAATAATATTAAACTTATATTTTCCTTATTTTGAAGCTAGAAAATGTATCACACATTATAAAAACTTAAAGCGTCAATAACCAGAAAGTCCCATGGAGTGACTACATAATATATATATGTGTCAGAGTGACTACATATATATATATATATATATATATGTGTGTGTGTGTGTGTTAGAGTGACTACATCAGGGGCGGCTCGTCCCTAAGGCGCGGAGGCGCGCGCCCCCCATTCCCACGAATCCCCAGTTCCTTTTAAAGTTATTATTCGCACTCTCACGACAATTTTATCTTGCCACAATAGTTTCAAGAAAAATATGTTTTTGGTCTAAGTAATAGCAGGCAATGTTTTTAAAATGGCATGCGGTTGGGCGCGAGGCGGTCAGCGCCTGATATTGGAAACCAAACCTTCCCACCTCTTCACCTCTTATCTTCAAATGGCATGCAGTAAGGCGAGCGACGGTCAGCGCCTGACATAGTAAGACCAAAACTTCCCTCCCCTTAACCCGTTCGTTGTCCTCCTCCTGCTATAGCTAGCTAGCTAGCATCGCTTTTTCTTCTTTTGAAGGCGCACTCCCTTACGCGCCCTAAGGTTGAAAGCTTGTGAAATGTGTATAGCGTGAACCAGCTTTAATTGTTGTCAGTCATCCTGCGTGCTCCTGCATCTTGAGGATGTGTGTGGCATATGCGTTTATAATAATATTATGTAGGGTTATTTTAGGATAATGTTTATTTGAGTTATATGTTTTAATACTTTTTGTAACTAGGCTTAATATGAATAGTTCAATTCAGGAGCTTAAGACAACGAATATTGCAAGATTAACTCTTGATCAAAAAAGAGAATTGAATTCATTAGGTGGGCCATGTTCTGAATTTTGTATGGAACAAAGTGAAAACATACATACCTATATATTTATGCACATTACACGGCTGCAGTTTTTCTACAACACATCCACGTCCTTTAGAGGAAGTTTTTTTTATCTTTCCATCTTGTTTGTGATATTAATTTTTGAGTTTAGCTAAATGAATATTTAGCAAAACATATTCCAAAATTTGTGTCTTCTTTTAAATATATTATTTAGAAATAATTTATTAATTAAACAGGCTGCGCCCTCCAGCTTCTAAAGTGACGAGCTGCCACTGGACTACATATATATATATATATATGCTACACAATTATTATTTTTTGCTTAAAAACTAGTAAAAATCTAATTTTGCCACAATATTTTAATGTACATAAATTACCATCATGTTTATAAACTAAATAAGTAAGAGTATAGTTTGACAAATGGTATGTGGTTAAAAAATAAAATTAAGACTACTTGGCTTTATGTCAAATCTAACAAGGTCCTCTTCCTACCTATTGATTTTTTGGTCATTAAAATATGTATTATTATTTACATGTATAAATCATGCAATATTTGCCTGTGGTACATAGACCTATTGATACTTAAATTTTAATAGTAAATTTAAATACATCCCTCTACCATTAAGATAAGAAATAGACTATCATGTAGATCACAGTTGAATTACTTCATATTTGTTCATCACACTTTATACATACCATGAAGTGAAATTATAATACATCTGTATATTATCTATATGTGCACAGGAACCCAGTCATACCAATGGTATCGCAAAGAAAAGAGTTAGGTATGTACAAAATTAATCCAACTTACACACAAATTAGATGTTTAGTACTCAAATAAGCATGAAGCAAAAGCCACACTTTTTGTTAAACAATAAAAATTGAAAGTCTCTCTTTAATTTCGGCTTAGAATGTTGATTGAAACTTATAGTTCATACCATTAGGCTGATCGCCTAATGGCAAGAATTAATTTGAAAAACTATAATATTGGCCCACACACTTAGCTTAGTGATGATACTGGAGTAGAAATTGCTTGGATAGAAAACTATAAAACACACACACATATTTTTTTAAGAACAAGCCTTCACTGCTTCATCAGGTCAAGAGAGTAGACTGATGTGCTTGGTTGGACTTCACAGTGTTTGTGGGTATTTTTTTAGGGTTCTAACTAAACAATTTCCACTTCAGTATCACTAAGGTACCCTTCTAATTTTAACCTTAAACAGAACATTACTTTAGTTTTTCAAACCTACTGTGCAGAGTCTACCCAGTTATTGTTAACCTAATTTTCTATTATATTCTAAATATAGCTTTTACAAAAGTGTATCCATACAAAGTTTATTGATGTCTGTTAACTTTGATTTTTCTTAGAAAAAATCAAATATACTAAAAACTTCTGTGGCATAGCTTCACCCATTATAATCCTACTTCCCAATGCCTATTACTATAGGTAAAGGCGTAAGATGTAACCCATGTGACAGAACAGATATTTCACAAGAGACAGAAATACTTCACAAAAACAGCAGAGCATACATGCAACAAGAAGTAAGCAAACAAAAAATAATTTGTAATGGTACACAGCATAATTCAAGGTCACTTTTACAACGACTCATTATTTGACTGACAATAGTGAATATGCACTATACATTTCATCATGATTTAAAGTGCTTTTCCACACAATGCGGCTGAAGGCAACACAGAAGAAGATTATATATATAGTGGCCACAAAATTAAGAAAAATTAAAATGTCGCCTCTCAATTTGATCTAAGTATGCTAGAAATAGTGCATGAGCAAGTCAGAGCATGGCCATTGATTTTTTTGTATACAAATACAATACCAAGTTGATGAGAAAACAAAATAATAAAGTGAATGGTCAAAGTTAAGTGAGCTAAAGATTTAAAACTATTTCCTTTACTAAGTTTTATTTTAAATTGTTCTTAATCATTACCTGATAATAAAAAAAATACAATAAGGATATCATACTTAAGCCAGTAAAAAATATAACTCATATTATTACAACAATTATCAATAACAAAGGAGGATGGATATTTTTCATGGAGATATTTGCCTTGCAAGTTCCAACTTGATGCTGTTTAGAAGACGGCTTGCACAAATTTGTTAATGCAAAATTTTAAATAAGGAGTTCCAAAGAAATTTAGAAATTTGAAAATGATAGTAATACTACTTTCACTTCATTCAAACAATAAATGAATGAAATATATCAAAATCAATGGCTGGTTATACTATATTGTTAACTTATACCTAGTTTCCTGACATCAAAGAGCTATCATTGCATTTCTTATGCTCCTTTAGTCTTAATTTAACTAAACAAAGTTTAATGAAACATTGTAAAAGAGGCCCTTAATGTGAGCACAGTAAAACAGTCGCTAAATATCTAAGTACCTTGATGCCTTGCTGGCTTGAAGATCTGCTCCTGATGCTAAACTTTCGAAGCTTCTTCTAAAAAAAATTCGGTTTATGTAGTTGTGTTTGTTCATAAGCAAATCTTTGTTCACACATTTATTTGTAACAAAGAAAATAGAACCATTCAAATAGTTTAAATATATTTTATAAAAATGTGTAAACAAAGTTTCACTAGTTTAGTTGTTATTATTTTGTTTAAAAAAACTAGATTTATCAAAAGTAAAACTTTATTGTAATCAAATCCAAAGTAAAACTATAGAGTAAAGTTTAATAGGTTGTAGTTTACTATAGCAATTTTCAAACTCAATTGATTTATTAAAATTGTGATTTACTAGGAATTGATTGACAAATGTATACTTATGAATAAAAATAATAAGAATTTAAAAAAATATGTTAAAATATGGTTAATAGGTTGCATGTGAATAAAATAAGATGTGTTTGAGAAATGGCAGAAAACCAAAAAGAAGTAATTTGTGTTCTAGAAGTTTTAAATTTCTTTGATCTTTTTTCACAGTTGCCAAAAGTTGTTACATCTAATATGAAAACTCTTAATGATATAATATTTTTTGTTAAAAATTCTTGTGGAAAATAAAACTATAGTATTAATAGCCTCCCACCTCTAGCCGTGAAAGAAGCTCAGCAAAACACAAATAACATATCTCCACCATAAAACAGTACTGTCACCACAACAAAAAATGTTTCTCCTTGCTCAACTAATCATATCTCTCAAAATTAGGGAGTTTTCAAGTTTTCATCATTGGTTAGATTACAGTTTCCATCAAATGATGACAGATTAAGCTGAAATAATTTGTTCAATGATCAAAATGAAAAGAAACTATTACTATCATTGCAGTTGTGAAAAAATTCTGAATGGTGCAATATTTTTCTAACTAATTCCTTCAAAATATTTGAAGTGTGAAAATTGAAAATCATGTCTTGACCTTTTAACATGCATGCTATCCGCTGTGAAGTCGCGATGTTGAATCTTGACAAAGGAGTGTAAATCTTTCCATTTTGAAACCTTTGCATGTTTGATAGAAAACTTGCTTTGTAGAAGTTGTATTAAGACTTTCATGAATAATATTTTTAATTTCAGCAGGTGTGTTACATAACAGTTTCAGCTTTCCATAATAAACAAATGAAAAATTGGTCCATTAATAAGATTCTAATCATGTTATAACACATAGTGAGAGTAGCCATCATTAAATATCTGTCATAACAAAAGGGCTTGACTACAATTTTTCAACTATTTTTAATTAGAAAAATGTGAGATATATGTCTAACCAGGCTAGATTTAGATTAAGCATGATAATTTATTTTAACAAAATGCACACCTATTATTGCAAATTAAGTTAAAAGAAAATTCTTTCAATCATAGAATGTGCAACTAATGCATGAGGAAAATATCAGTTTTTACACAATGCGTGGATAAATGTAAGATAAAGACTCAGCCAACCAATGTGATAATAACATATTTTTTATATGATATTTTAGTTTTAGTTTTCAAAGACTAATACTAAAGAATCGATTAAAAATATATGTTTAGCAGAAGGATTAAAATATTGTTATGTTTTTGAAGGTTTAAACTTATTTTATAACAAATTAATGATACTAAATAATCAAGTGTTCATGTGGGCCATTTTTAGTTTGTACGGTGTAGTGGGTTTGCTTGTACAAGCTTAAATAAAAATTAGAGCTAATTTAAATATGGTTCATTTTATCGTTGCTCCTATCACCATCTAAAGATTGTTTGTATCAGTCAAATTGACACCACTTTTCTTATGGTTAAGTTTGTGATAATTTTATTTAAGAATTTTATTTTGAAATCTGGGCATATGGTAAATATATTAGTTTTAGATTTTAAAAAATATATAAAAACATATTTTGTTCATTAAAGTGGAATTTAAATTTACATCTATTACTGTTTTCAGCCTATGGCTTGGTTCAATTTGGAATTTAAATAAACAGAAGTTCTGAATCCATTAGGTAGTTTTGAAACCTTGAATATTTCTTGGTTTTAACTTCACTTGAATCTTCCCCAGCTTTGACTTCCTTTGACTTTTACCCAGTTCTAGCTTTCCTTGACTCTTCGCCAGTTTTGGTTTCCCTTGAGTCTTCCCAAATTTTAACTTTCAGGGTGAATTAACAAAAGCTAAATAATAAGAATGGGTAAGTTAAAATGCCAATCATCATTTACTGACTGTGCCATAATCAATCGATGATCTGATTGATGATCAGCATCCTAGTATTAATATTATGATGAATGCATTATAACAAATAAATCAATAATATTATAGTTCTATTTCCTTTTATGTAAATAAATTTTCTAAAATTCAGGATTCCTATTCATAAAATAGTGGATTTGACCCATTATGTTAAAGTGTTTTGACTCTGTTTTCATTCATTAGTTCAAACTTAATTAGTTATGCTGCTATAATATTTAAATGCGTAACTATTAACTATTTTGGGGGATCCTAATGTAGAAGTTGGAATTAAGCCTCGACTTGTTAGATTAGAGACCTGGTTGTTTCTTTGTATTAGTTGTAAATGTGGGCAGCAAGTTTAAAAACATCCTTAGGTGTTAACACCTTAAAAAAGTCAATTGGCACATTAGAGCTTATTAAAAGAGTAATGCAAAAAATTATTATTAAAAGAAAGTATACCTTTAAGGTAAGCACCCACTGGGTCAGTACCGCGCGGACAAGAAGGAAAGTACGACTAATTCGTAGCATTATTTGTAACCAAGATGCACCTATTACGTCGGTACCACCAGCAATGGACTCTCCACTGTTGCACCATTCTAGCGAAAGTAATTAAAATCAAGTGTGGGCCGGAATTTTTGGCGTCATCTTCAACCAGATCAGGAAATAATATGTGGTATTTGCCAAACATAAGTCTTTTCCTGTTGACGTTGTGAACCCAGAATCATCATTTCCTACATTTTCTTCTAGCCTCTTCAATCAAAAGGCAACTAATAACTACAATTTATTCCTCGCTTTCCATATTTAAATAATACGGTGAAATATATCTCACAAAAGCACAACTATAAACATGAAATAAAGCCAACAATAACAGAAATGCAAACATTACTTCCTTGAGCACGCAAACGAGAAGCTCACCTTCTGGCTTGAGAGCAGCTGTGCGAACCGAGTCTCCGCCCATGCCGTCAGTGCGGATAATGGGCGCACCCCTCCCTAAAATGTGTGGTCCATGCGGTATCGACCCAATGGGCTCTTACCTTAAGGGTGATATTATTACATGTTGGTTGTGAGTTAAAATAGTATTCTGACTAATTAAATTTGAAAATAAAATAGAAACAAAAAATATAAGTTAGACTTTTATTAGGAGTTAAATTTAGAAATTAAATAAGTATTAGGTAATAGTAAAACATGTTTGTGACATATGAATTTTACTAAATGTTGAATCATAAAGAATGTTATTAAAATACCTTCTTTCAATTCTGATCAAAATAAAAGGCCAAACAATACTGTAGTAGCCATTCACCAAAAACAAAGCAATATAATTTCATTGAACAAGCTGCATTTGCACAATATGAATAAACTGGAATTGTAGTTTCTAATCTAATGAGTCATTGTTCATACTATCTTATCATGACTCAATGTAGATTCTTCCATCATATGTGAATAAAGGTAGTTTGAATTTTAAATGCTTTGATAGATAAAGTGTGTTGCACTTGCTAATATGGTCTTGATAATTTTGACAGATAAAAGAGAGAAATTAAAGAACTTACTGCTCTAAATATATTAAGAAAATATTCTAGCATGAATACATGTATGTTTAGTATTGCAAAACATGCTCAAATTGAAAAAAATATTAGAGAGTATTGAAACTGTCAACTGTTTTTGTATATATATGTGAGGTTTGTTCTATCTTTTTGACATAAATGATCACTCAAAAACAAAATGTGCATAAGGGATAAAATAGATTCTATTTAGTTTAACAAGTTTAATGTCTAGTTCAACATACAAATTAAAATTTGGTGGTTTATAAAAGTGACTAATAAACTTTAAAAAAATACTATTCTTTGATTAGTACAACTCAAATTAAATAAAGAAGTTACTTTCTGTCACAGGTTGTTTGCTAGCTATGTTATAAAATTGTAGATAACTGATCTAAGCTAAGCTCCTACAAGTTTTAAGAAGTTACTGATTTAGATAGCGATTGAAAAACTATATTGGGCCTAGAAAGGACTTAGAAATTATATTACTAGTTGGAAAAAGAGAAAAATATCATGAACCCACATATTGTTATTATTATTATTATTTAGCACCGCGTCTTACTACCCGTTCGGGTTATACGCTCACATATTGTTAAATGCAAAGAGTTCAATGAAAAATTTGGTACGGCTTGTAAGAAGCTCTTAAGAATGAAAAGTATCAAAACTATAGAAAAATCTAGTCATGACACAAACTGTCTTTGAACAACATTCAAGTGACAGGAAACATTCTCACCTCAGCGTCAGGATCAGTGTTGCGTGCATCCAGTGGGCGCTCATCCAGGCTTTCATTCTCTTCCTCTAGACCAATAAGGTGCTCCTCCTCTGTCTGTGGCATGAGTTGGAGTTCCTCCTTGGACTTGAAATCCAGCTTCAAGACATACAGCGGGCACAGTAGCCCAAGGATTACCTGTGAGGAAGGAACCATCTATGTCAACACTCAAAAAGTAAGGTTAGATGCAGGGTTCTAAATATAAGTTTGCCATGTCACTAATGGTGACCAAAAATCCTCAATCTCACAATCAAATGTATGTTCATTCATTTAAAAAATACTATGCGATTCATTTTTAACAAACGAGTTAATTTTTTGACACACAAGTGGAACTCACTCTCACAGCTTTTAATAGTGGATTTGTTGTTAAATAAAACCCAGACTTTAGACCAACTGATTGAAACAGTCATTACACTAACTTAAATCATGGTTTATTGTCCAAACAGAGTTGTTGATATACAAAGTACTAGTCTGCTTCCTTAACCTGGTCACACCTTGCCCGTAAGTAAGCAGTATATCGAATGCCACATTGCTTCACCCCACCTTCCTCACACGGCGCAGCTGTTGTTCTCCAGTTCCCAAGCTACCAGGACAACTGCGTCGTGACCATCCAGACCAAAAGGGGTAGTGAGGGATTGTGACAGCATCATTACCCACATATTTGATTGAATATAAGGTTTTTTTTTACCCATTTAAGAATTTTTTAAGTTAATATATGGACAGGCATATCATTCACTGTCATGTCACCATGAACTTTGTGAAGAAAATACTTAGAAATCGTCTTTGGTCATACTTCAGTGAATATTTTGTGCTGTTAAAGACAACAAGTTATAAATCTAACATAAATATCTTGACTAGCAAAATATGACAACATGTTTCAAACTAATATGGAAAAAATTCCTTTAAGTTTTTGATTATAACATAAATTTGTCTGTATTTCACTGAAGGTGTTAGTTTTAATGCTTTTACTTTGATTAAATAAAATTAACATTGTCTAAGACACTCCCTTTGACAATTTAATACATTTTCCTCCTTTAAAATTTAGGCATTAGAAGAATATTTACCATTTGATTTGAGTCATACATTACAATTCATAATATTCAACAAGTTTTGATTTCTAAATATTCATTACAAAATATAAATAAGAGATGGCACACTAAACTAAAGTTCAAAATTCCACTAATGATTAAGTGGTACACTGGTTGAAAAAAAAAATTGCCAGCCTTGGTCTATAAATTAAATTGATGCAAAGTCTGGTGCTTAAAGGAGTGTGTGCTCAAACATTAGTTGGCAACTTCAAGGGAAAATTAATAAGGATTAATTTTATTTTCTTAAATTACTTTGAAATATTTAAAGCTCACTTTCTGAACTTTGTGATTATATCACATAACTTACAAACTATCCAACACCTTAACTCAGTTGGTAGCATGTCTGTCTACTGAGCTAAGGTTCCCAGGTTCAATTCCCGACATGGCAAAAAAAAAAGTGTTGTTGGTGAAATGTGTGTTTACCCTTTCACATTAATGAATAACGGCTGGGGATTGGATGTTGTGCCTGTTCTAGTCTTAAGTTATATTATATGGTATATGAAGATTCGACAGGCAGCTGGTAGTGGAAAATATATGGCTTCAATAAAAAACTGACCCAGACCACAAGCTGGAATCGATAATGGATGTAAAAAATTACTAACTTAATTCTAGAACAGACCTTCTCCCAGCCCCATTACTATTAATATGTCTATGTGAAAGGAGAAGACCAAATTTTAACAGTGATACATTTTTCAATCATGGTAGTAATTGAACTGGGGACCCTATCTCAAGAGTCAAAAGCTCCACAGACTTAACTAAGGTATCTGACAATCAGAGGGATGAGAATGGTTCAAAGTCTCCTGACACGGGGTAGCAAACGATGAAGGCCTTATCATATTAAGAGTATTAAGAAATAAAATCAATTGATTCAGTAACACAAACATCACCTTAAGGTTGGTGTTCTTGCGTGTTCGCAGTCCCCCCATCCATAGATCAGCTAGGATGATCTGGCTGCAAGGGTGCGCTAACAGCGCCCTGTGATTGGCTGTCACAGCTAGACTCAGGCAGGTTTGTCCACTCCAGTTCTGAAGCTCACATGTCAGCAGTTGCTGAGTCTGATCATCATCTTGTCTGTAGCAGAAGTCAAGTAGCTCCAAGGCTGTATATATAAATGATAAAATATAAACATGAAATTTTAAGTAATCAAATAGTATTTACAATCAAGACTCAAAAGCTTAATAAGTTCACTTTAAACCAAGTTCTGCTTTAGGCTAACAAGCCTGAATCATTTTAAAACTTTGTTACAAAAAATGTCCTACAAAACATATTTTTCTGACAATGAATTGAATTTAACAAAAATAATTTAGTCTTTAGCATTAAAATGGCACATTATTTAACCACTTTACACATTTTTGTTCAAATTTAGGTGCAAAAATAAAATGAATAGATAAACTACATACCATATAATATCAATCAAAATTAAGAAATCATTGGGATTAAAAACACAGAAGCTAGCCTAAAATAAATGTAGAGGTTCACTAGTTTTTCAAGATGAAAGATTGCCATTAAGAGTAGCATCCCAACAAGCCTTTTGTTTAGTGTTTTTTTTTTAACCATTTATCTATCAACATCCCTCCCAATTAACCTAATCTCCCAGATTACTTTATTTTTACATACACAATTGGATGAAATTCATTAAAACAGGGCTTGAGTGAAATAAGTAAGTAAAATTAATGCTTTTTGGAGATTGAACCTCGTTGAAGAGGTTATACCTTCCAACGTTTTGGCTGTAGCTACAAAAGCCATCTTCTGGGATGAGTAAGAAAATACTATTTTTTAAATGCAGCTTAATCCCAAAAACATTATTAGTTTTAATTCAAACAATGGCCACAAAAATACTCAAAACAATTAGGTCAACATTAATATACAATTAACATTGTCTCCCTGTTAATGATCTTGAAACACGTTAGTCTAACTTCACCTTTCCTGTACCTTCCTCCAAATATAATATATTATACTTATGTTATTGTAATGTACTCACTTGTGTCCATCATTACCATGCATGCATAAGATATCAAGGAATGTACTAATAATATGTAAAACAATAGTTTTACTGGTTGTTTTCTATAGTTGTGAAACATGATCCTCTACCTTGCATGACAAAAAAAAAATTTAAGGTGTTCGAAAATAAGGTTTTTAAAAGATATTTGGTCTAAAAAGGGATGAAGATATTGGGCAGTAGAGAAAGTTACATGATGACAAGTTGCATACCATGTAGGCCTATTCATCACAATACATTGTTAGCATGATAAAATATCACAGATGATAGTGGGCAGGACATTCAGTGTGAGCGGGAGAATCTAAAACGATGATCAATACAACTGGCAAACCCAATGGGAAAAGAAAGTTGGGAAGATCTAGATACATCTGGAGGATAACGCTAGAATGGACCTGAAAGAGATAAGGTGTAGTGAGGTGGACTGGATAGAACTAGCTCAAGATAGGGATAATACTCGAGTTTCTAAGGCCATAAAGTACCGTAAGTAAGTCTGAGACATACCTATATTGTCAAACTCTTTGCCATAGTTCCTTAGTTCTTCATAGATTTCAGTTTCTAAATCATCTTCTGCTGCTTCATTAGCCATCGCCTTGTAGAGTTTGCATGCAACCAACGCTTTAGCTAAAGCTTCTTCCCCATGTTGCCACATTAGTAAAGCCATTTCTTGTCTCTTTGTCAACACGGCCCAAGTCTGAAAGTTACAAATCACAACGTATTCAACTTTTGATATAAAAGGCTAATTTAATGTCTAGTAGACTTTTAATCAGATGATTCCAGGTAAAACATAGCAAGAGAGTGTTAATTCACTACCAATTTAAAGGGAGTAAACAGAATTGAAATTATAACTATTTGTGTAGGGTCTGGTTTCAAACTTAGGACCTTTACATCAATAGGTAGATAAACTACTGACTTAGTTTGTGTATAAGACAGTATTTTTTCATTAAATTTATTCAAGGTATTTAACATGGACTTTATGAAGCGAGGGATTATATCCACACATGACTTATAAACTAGCTTAAATACAAATATGTATAACAAAATACTTCAAAAAGTGAAAGCGGTGATATTATATTAATTATTATATCTAGAATAGACCCAACATTCAGCCTCCGGTTGTTATTTCACCATTGTGAAAGGGAAAACTCACATTTTCCCCTAATATACATTTTTCAGCTATGTCAGGAATCACACTCAGGACCCTTAGTTCCGTACACAACATTTAATACAGATAGTATTACCTTGTGAAAATAATCTACTAGCAGTGTTGGCTATGCCTCAACAAGCTTGAATGGTACTTATCCTTAACTATGACCTCAGATTCAAAAAGTTCCGTTTTAATTCTTGTTGGGTTAGATTTTTTATTGTGTAATTTTAACTTTTTTTTTCTACAGGTTAATGCTGGTGCATCTACTTAAACTAAACCTTACTTTTCATATGTCTTTACATTAGTGTGTCCTGTGTCTTTATATTAATGTAAATAATTGGCAGATAGTTTTTTGCTACCATATTACCTTGTGTTTTCCTGGTTTTCAAGAAGGAATTTCCATTTTTCCAATCAGCTTGTATTAAAGAATGGAATAGTGAAATTCATTTTTATGTATTTATATTGGTTAAGGTAATGACCCTAAATTATAAAAAAGAATATAATGAATTTGATAAATTTTATGAAGTGTAATTATTAAATATTTTATTTATATAGTTATGAAATATATATATATATATATATATTATAGATACAGTATCATACAAAAAAAGCTGGTAGCTAATGATTTAACAATAGGGCTATATCAAATTCAGTTTTCTATTCAAAGTATGTTTATATAGTGTATCCAAGTTGCTTTACTTCATCCTCTGAGCATGAGCAAAGATAAATATGAGTAGACCTAATCATCACTTTCTTAATGCATTCACAATAATTTGTATCCATTCATGTATCAAATTAAACACAATTATAAGTGTGAGAGTGAATGGGAGTAGCTTGTGGACTAGGCCCACATGATTTCCTCCTCATCACTGGGAAGATAATAGGTCCACAAGAATCTGTCATTGGCTCGGACAGAACTGTCATCAGTGAGAGGAGATAACATAATTCATGTGTTATTGTAAATAACTAAAGTTTCTTAATGAGTGTGGCTTTTATCCACAGAATATGGGAAGGGACAAAATCCAGCAGAAAAGACTTTATTGTTCTTGCCCTAGTTATTTTTTCAACTCTATTTCTAGGCAAGTTTTGACTTTTTCTTTGAATATCACATATGTAAATTCACCAGCAAATTATTTGTAGGTTATGCAGTTGAAGATCAATCATAAATCAGGCTCAGGCCCTGAAATGACTTTTTTATGTTTGGATCACAGCTTCAGAATAGTGAAAATAGTTTTAACAATAAAAAAGGTGTTCATTCTCTTCAATTCAACTTAAATTAGTGAAAACATAGTGGTTTAAAGAGACTACCCTCAACTATATTACTGTGCCTATCTTGTCAGTTGGTATTTTGTCTAAATATTCCAGTTTTGCTAAAGTGGTTTTAACGAATTTTTTATGATAGCACATGCTTTTCATGTTAGTTTGGATACGCTAATAATGCAATTTTTATTAATGTTCCCTTGATTTTTCAATATAATATTTTCTAGTGCTATTTTCTATTTTTAATTTTTATCATTATTGGAGATAAAAATATATAGGCCTACAATTCAGGACAACATCATATGAAATAACTCATAATGAATTGTATCATCAACATATAAATCACATACACATTTTTTAATAATAAATAAAAATACAACAGTTTCAAGAATTTACATGGATTTGTTTACAGTTTGTCAAATTATATTTCAGCCTGCTTAACATTATTAACTAATTATTACATTGAATATAGAAAGTGAAAGAATGGTAAAAAAATTTTTTTTTTTTTTTTTTTCAAATTATTTACATGACCTCACCTACATATTTAAACTAATTTTTCTTTTAATCATAGCAGTACTTTTAAGTAAAAGTAGGACTGTTTTTATAAATGTATACTGTGACTGGTTTTATATCATAGACAAAATGTGAAAGTACCTAACTTATACTATAATTTAATTTTCTTCACACGGTGATATCAACAGTTGTTGAATATCTGTCATAACTCATAAGCATAACATCATTTAATGAGAAACTTTATAAATGAACATAAAACGTTTTCATTAAATTCTAGGACATCCATGACAGATATTCAGCAACTGTTAATATCACTGTGTGAAGAAAATTAAACTAAACATTTCTTCTGGTGAAATATTTTATTTACTTTGGAAAAAGAAATGTTTTGCTATAAAAACTGCAAAATCACCGACCTATTCTCGCATCCCCTTCCACCTCAGCTTAACTAAACATTTTGCCAAATATATTGTTTATAAACAATAAAAAAGCCAACAAACAGGATGGTTTTTAATTTAATGCCATTGTATATCTTAACAAATTATGTAGGCTGGACCCACTCCCTGGTACTTTTGACCAGAATGTAATAAAAACAGTAATTTGGATTTGAATGATTAGTTTTATTTTAGTTTACGATAGTTGTGGTGGCCCAAATCAAACCGACCAACCAGGATATCTCCCGGCCACCCAGTCCACCCCCGCTTGTTGGCCAATTTGTTTTGCTGTGAAATTTTAAGACTACATTATTCTGGTAAGTTTGTAAGCCTTGTCCTTCTATCCTTCTTTCTATGTTTATTTAATTTAACCATTTGGCACAATTTTTTCCTATGTTTACATAATAATATGCTTAGTAAAGGCTCGCCACAAAAAAAAAGTTTATCCTTCATAAACATTTATTTCTACCAGAAAATTACTATAAATAATGGGAAAAGAATGTTCGAGATCAATAAATTGTAAAAGTCTTAACACATTGGTCCATCCCATGTGCTATTGTAAGTAAGGCCCTTCAAGAGGGTAATTTTCAAATACTAGTCAGTGAGTTCAATTGTAGATTTATCTGGCAAGATACAGATTTGAACTAGTCCAATGTAACCATAAAAAGAGCCATGTAAAAATATTAACCAAAGTTGGTCGTTATCATTTCCATCATTTATGAGGTCAAGCTAGGGAAAACATTTGAGTGGATTAAATAAATTCTTAAGATGATATAAAATAATGCAAGCCCAAATCCCTGAAAATCCATATTAAAAAATAAAAATGTTAAAGGCATATCACGCCTAGTTTTCTTTACATAAGAATAGAGCAGTTAAAAACTTAATCAACTAAAAATAAGTTGCCCTTATAGAGACATGTGACAGGTAGATTATGTATAGTTAATCCTTACCAGCAATTCATTAAAAGGATAGTCAAAGAGAGCAGTTTCCTTTGTCGTTGGTAACGTTTCTGCCAAAAGACTCAGTGTCAGGTTTGTGTTGCCATAGTAACGAATAAATGATGCGCTGTTGCGATGGACGTGTGGGGACCTTTTCATCACCTTGGCATAGATTATTCGAAACTTTCGGCGGGTGTATGATGCCCTAAAATAAGAGTTTATTTTAATGCAAAGCAATAACTTATCATATACATAATGTAAATTTTTTTAACTATGCTAATGGGTAAGAAATGAGAATAGGCTGAATTTAGGATAAATGTACCCAAATTTGTTTAATAATAATACTCAGCACCGCATCTTACTACCAGTCCAGGTTCTACGCTTAACACATTTGTGTAGAAAGAGTGGAAAACCATTTAGTAAAAACCACTTGAGTACACCTAACCAGAATTCAAACCTCGATATCTCTGTCATCAACTGTATAGACTATTGCAAGAGTGATTGCCTGAGACCATGCGACCATTGAAGTGGAGAGAAAATAATATAATAAACTTAATTTTAATACAATCGGATATCATATAAATAAAAACATGTTGTAGTTATAACAGTTCTGCCATGGTAGAAGTGGTTGTGCTCAAATCCCTGTTGAAGAATTTAAGTCAATATTTATTTGGCAAGATATAGGTTATCCAGAATCTCTTATATGCCAGCAGTTCATTGGGATAATAATTCCAGTGTATTAATTGACTAAAGGGACAAATTAAAAGTAAAAATTTAGACTTTGAAGGTACACTCTACCAGAAGACCTATGTTTTCATAATGTCTTGAAAAATATCATCCCATGATTTAAATTAAAACTATATTACTGAAATTAAATACTTTCTTATGAAACTAAATTCTCAATATTTTCTTAAATTGATCTCTTTTGTTAGCATTTTATATCTATTAACTTATAGGTAAAACTATTTTAAACAATTAAGTATATTCAATTTATTTTTTTACTATTATTTCAAACAAAATGGAAAATAACCCATTGGTGCTGAAATGGTCTTTTAATCATATTGTCTAGTGTTAACTGATAATCCTCTGTAAGGCTGATCAATCTAATTCTAAAATTACTAGTAAATAAGATGGTAGATAGCCTTCAGAGGGTTTGTTCTAACCCCTATGTTCATAAAATAGTTATAGTCATACTAAGTTTTATCAATATAGATAGAGATTTCAAAAAATTAAGTCCTTAATTTATATGGATTTTAGTTACCCGGATTTGTATAAATAGGCGGTTGTGCTATTTTGAGTTATAATTAGAAAAGCCATCTACCAAGCACCAATTTAAACATAATATATGGCATTCATAGTTAGCTGACAGTGTCATTACCATTTTGTTTGTTTCAACGTTAAGCACAAGTCATTTTCTTAAAATTTTATTTTCATAAGCAGAACCTGTTTAGCTCCAATAGACATTTTAAATGAACATTCATGCCGAAAATACACTGCGTTCTAGCAGCACTTGTACTTTTGCAGTTTTTAAAATGTTTTGATAACACTACCGTTACTACTTGAGTAGATTTTTTATTTTTTGCTAATAAGTTGACTCTTAGATTTATAAATAATAATTTAATATATTTTTTAAAGTTGATATTATTTGAAAGTGCTGAATGTTTTATATATTATTTTTTTTACAAAAAAACATACCTGAACAAGTAGTGAGATGTGGTGCAAAAAAANAAAAAAAAAAAGTTTAATGTACCCAAATTTATATAAAATGTTTATTAAATGAATCATTTATTTTCTAGTGAAAAATAATGGTTAGTTTTGACCAAAGAGTTATGAGCTTTACTTAAGGTTGAAACTTTACATTGCAAATTAAAGCTATTTATTCTCTACAATCTGGTAGTCAGGTTTACTATTTTGGCAATACTTAAACCAACATTGTGGGTTGGTATCAGAATCAGAAAATGTCTGGTTCTTATTGTTTACATTGGGTTTAAACCAAAGTGTCAATTACATTTTGTATAACACTACTAAGTATGCAGATAAATTTGATTTTCAGTACCAGTGATCCCTAAATAAGAGAAAGTTTGGAATGTACTTGAGGTGTTTGAATTTACTTTTGATAAAAATTAAGCTAGAGATTCAAAAATACAACTTTACCAACTTTGTTTTGATATACTATCTTAAAATTGAATCAAACTAATTAAGATAAAAATGTTCATGATAAAATTGAAAAAAAAAACCAAAAAAACTAGTTCAAATTTTTTTGAGTTTTGGAAAATGTTTCAAGTTGAGTTCAAACAACTTATAACTAGTCTCATTAAATTTTTGACCATTCACTCATAATTAATTTGAATTATTATAAATGAAAGAAAGTTGGAAACAAATAAAAGGAACAAAAACATTATGGCTTTCGCGATTAAAAAGAGTAATTCTTTTCACATTGTACACTATTACCACTCTGATATTATTCTTTTCTTTCCTTTTATTGGGTTTTAGGAAGTAGAGTCAAATGTCACACACTCTGTCCTGAAAAGTTCTGATAGAACAAAACCTAGGCCAAGAGATTGAGCAGTAGATAATGACGGATTTTTTTTTTAAGAGGCAGCCAATACATTTTTGTCTGGTGGCAACAGTGTATAATGTGAGTGTGAAATGTGTTCCTCTTTCCATTGTTCAAGACATAGTGCTTGTTCTCCTCGCTCAATCCTGTGCTTTTTTTTATCTTCAACAAGTGAATAGAGGTAGTCCTCACCAGTCAAACATATAACTAAATACATTAATGAGTTAGATGAAGAAATCCATAGACATGATTGCTTTTTATTTTAATATTGTATTGAATTATTCTAGTACATGAATTAAAAAACAAAACAATTTTGTATAAAAAAAATTTAAACCTAAAATGAAAGAAGTGAAAATGTAGTGAGTGCATTACAAAGAGAGAAAGACTAATTACAAATTCTTGCCTGGGTCAAAGTTCTAATCTTTCACCTTTAACAGCCACTGGTAAAGAAAAAAATTATGTTCTCTGATGATATGAGGAGGAGGGAACTAAGAGGAAGTATAGTAAAAGAAATGGAACGTGGAATTTTAAAAAATATCAGATAAAATTTAGCATGGTGAATAACAAAGTTTTTTGGTAATGGCAAGAAAAAGCGTGTAAGGTTCTGAGAGTAGTAAAGAATGTAAAATATCTTAAAAGTGTGATTGAGGCAAAGGAGGAAAGCAGATAGGTTGTAATGAGAAGAGGGCAGCATTGGGAGGTGTCCTACAGATGTGTAAGAGACCTGCTATAGAAAAGAGAAATGTCCCTGAAGAGTAAGAAAGTGTTATAGAGGGCATACTGTGTACTTATAGTTACATATGCAGCAGAAACATGGACATTGGGGGTGGTATGCTAGAACAATGCTAAATAAGGCTGGAGTACCGATCAAGTACAAGTAAAGTTGAAGAAAAGCCCAATTCAAGTCTATCAGATGCCTTGCTATAACATCTGGCTAACAGTCACATGATGAAATCTTACAAAGAGGTACCACACCCCAGAGCAAAGAAAGCGTGGGAAGAATAACCAAAAATTTTAACTCTACCGGTAATTTCCGAAATGTGAGTGTGGTTTGATCAGTATTTAATTTCATAGGCCTTTCATTTGTATCTGTTATATTATACCCATGTATATTAATTGAGTAGTTGGCTTATCAAAATCTAGATAGTCTAAGCCCGCCATATCCCGTTTCAAAAATAAAACCATATCAAAATATGTGTTGTTTCGTTAGTCCATGTGCGCCATCTTGAAGAATATCATCAGAGTATAATGGAAGCACGGCCAAAGCCTACTCAGGATCATACATCAGCATTACTAACTTTATTGCATCATTTATTGGAATTGAGCCTCTTTATTGTCCGAGCTAGCAAGTCCACATGTCTTCGACTTTAGTTGTACTTCAGGCCTGTCAAGTATTTTTCTTGCATACCTCCCTGGAAGTAAAGAGGTCAGGAAGGTGGAGGCCATGGGAACTACGTTTTCAAGCAGCATGCTGTGTCACCCGGATAGATAGAATTAAGAATTAAGCTGTTCAGGCAAAAGTTGGGTTACAGGGGTACATGAGATTGGTGAGATGGTATGGACATATAATAGAGTTTCCAGGTACTAATAACACTGAAATATTAAGATGACTGAAAAAGAGACCATGTGCCAATAACAAACACTATATACTACTATATTCACTCAATTAAAAGACTATTAAGAGCAAATCTCATGGCAGAATAACCATAATACTAGACAGACAATTATGCTTGGACTAGAAAAAGTGTCAAAGTGCAGTTTTCTGCATTCCTTATTTGACATTGGCGAAATTGAGCAAGTTTTTATTTTCATTTGTTTCATTTTAAAATAATTATTTTTCAATTTTGTGGTATTTTTTTAAAAAAATATTGTATATCAATTTCAATGGTTTCATTTCCAGAGTTTTTCTAAAATAGATATACCTAAGTTAGGTGATGTTGGTAGGGAGCAACGCTCTTCAGAAACATACTCACTTATGTGTCAAGATGGCCAAGAACAAAATAGTTGGTCTACTTTTTCTTAAATTTTTAATGGATGTGAACACATTGTAAAATTAAAATCAATGTCAAGATGACAGTTGTTTCTTTGGTGTGATCAAGATTAGAAAATAGTTTAGGTATGTGGGATATTACAATGAAGTAGTTGGTAACATTGTTTTAGCTATGAAATGGTATGATGATCTATGAGAGGTGTGACTTTGGAGGTGTTGTTCCACTTGTGCAACAAGATAGGAAGAGTGAAACGTAAAATAGTGGCGAGTATTTAACATTGGCGACGAGGATGGGATCGCCCACTGTCAAATCTGGTGTTGACCAAAAGCAAAAATAACAAGTATTCAAGTTTACAAACTTAATTAGTGCATTCCGCAATTGAAGATATGAGACGTCAATCCCAGGGAAGAAGTCTACATTAGCATTCAAAATGGCTGAAGACAGAGAAACCACACTGATTGGTGTCTTGAGGGAGTTTACTTTAAAAAATAACTGGTCTCTTTACAAACCTAGGAAGAAGAGTTTCTTCGACGCTAATCACATCAAGAGTGAAACCAGAAGCAAGGCCTGTTTCTCAACGCATTGGATGAAGATACTTTTAAGTTAATGAATAACTTAAGTGTACCTAAAAAGCCTAAGGAGTTGAAATATGATGCACTCGTTGAGTTGTTTAACAAGTACTTTCTGCCCGCTGAGTCTGTTTTTGCAACGAGATTTAAGTTTTTCAATGCTAGTAAAGAACCTGGAGAGAATGTAAATGAGTGGCTGGCAAGAATACGGGAATTGGTGGCTAATTGTGAATTTGACACCAATCTAGACTTTGCTCTGATAAATAAATTAGTTTTAGGAATGGTTTAAGGTCACATTCGTGATAGACTTTTTGAGGAAAACGCCACTAAGTTAACGATTGACAAAGGAGTAGAGCTAGCTAGTGCTAAGCAAGCGTCTTCCATTCAATATCGGTTAATAGATATTTAGATTAAAAAAATTAGCCAGTTTGTAATATATCTACAAGGGATAGCCAAAGTAGACAAATTAGTCAACTAAAACAACAGCCTGGTTCCTCTAAAGGGGTTTGTTATGGTTTTTGCACAGGTTATAGCCATGCCTCAGAAAACTGTAAGTATCGTGGTTACACATGCAATATTTGCTCACAGATTGGAAATTTAGCAAGGGTATGCAGAAATAAGGATAAATCAAATCCCGTAAATAAGAAGCAATCTTATTTTAAAGGGAAAATTCAAGAAAATACACACTTTTTATCTCAAGATACCAAAGATGATAGTGAACGCTTGTACAAGATTAATGAGGTAGAAGAAGAGAGCCTGAATTGTCATGCTGGTTTGAAGATTAACAATGAAAGCATTAAATTTCAGTTTGATACCAAGTGCTGGAGCACAATAGTACCGTTGAAATTGTTTAGTGAAAAGTTCCCTAATTTAGTGCCAAATCCAACTTCCAAAACCTTCGTTTCATATTTCAAGGAAAGATTGCTACCGTTAGGTACCATTACTGTCAAGGTCGAATATAATGGACAAATTTTTCCAAGCCTTCAATTTTTTTGTGGTGGCGTCAGATGGCCCACCACTACTGGGAAGGACCTGGTTTAGTGAACTGGGATTTCACATTATAAACACCGGTGCAGCCGGTGTTCTTCTCAGAAGACAACACGCAGCATATGCTTCAAGGAATTTCTCAGCAATTTCCAAAGGTTTTCAGAGACCGTCTTGGTATGTTTAACAAACGGATATTGTCATTGTCTCTACAGCAGGATGCTAAGCCCAAATCTATGAAGGCTCGTCCAATCCCGCTTGCTCTTCAAGAGGGGGTTGCCATCTAAATTGACAGACTTTTGAAAGAAGGGATTCTAGAGCCTATGGACTAGAGTCAATTTGGATCACGGATAGTTCCGGTGATGAATAAGGTTGGGGGAATTCAAACCTGTGGCGACCATAAGTTGACGTTAAATCCATGTTTACAAGTGGATCAGCACCCTCTTCCTAGGCTGGAGGATCTGTTTCACAAAGTCCAGGGCAGCATGTTTGTGAAGCTCGATTTGTCCAACTTTAATCAACAGTTTGAGTTAGAGGAGACATTTCAATTGCTCATGACAATAACCACGCCAAAAGGCTTGTTCAAATATACCCGCATGTTCTTTGAGGTTGCATGTGCTTCCACCAAATCCCAAAAAATAATGGACACTTTAATTGGTAGTCTAGAAGGTACAGCTGCTCTAGTTGATGACATTCTAATAGAGGCTGAAGACCTAGCACAACTCAAATTTTGACTCCCCAAGGTTTTGGAGATAATCAGAGATTGTGGGTTGACCTTGTCTATAAAGAAATGTGCAGTAGGTAAATCTTCAGTGGCATATCTCGGCTTCAGGAATGACTCAAATGGCTTGCATTCAATTGAGGACAAGGTTCGTGTAATTTTAGAAGTTTCCAAGCCAAAGAACGTGAAGGAGCTGAAGTCATACTTAGGATCTATAAATTATCTGTCCAAGTTTTGTCCTCTCTAACTACAATTTTGCGACCCCTGTACAAGTTATTGCATAAAGGCGTGCCTTGGGAGTCGGATGAGCGTTGTGAACAGGCATTCTGCCAGATCAAAGAGTTAGTTCAAACCAACTGATCGCTGGCTCATTTTAACCCTCAGTATTCAGTTCATTTATCGGTTGATGGGTTAGACCTATTACTCGGTTCAGTGATTTCACAAAGAAATCCTAACGGTGAAGAGAAGCCGCTAGCTAGCATTTGCAAACCGCTCGCTATCCAAAGTGGAATAATCTTACAGCCAGTTGCACAAGGAAGGAGTGGAGCTCATTTTCGGCGCTAAGAAGTTTAACACTTACTTATTTGAAAGGAGGTGAACTTTTGTGAACAATAAGCCTTTGTTAGCTATCTTTGATCCAAAGTATGGTATTTCAGCATGTGCAGCAAACAAATTGCAACGATGGGCATTGATAGTATCGAATTACAATTATGATGTTGAATGGGTAAAATCTTCCCATGATGTTGCTGATTGGCTGTCAAGGGCACCACTGCCCGAGCGACCAATGTTCAAGAAGGTGTTGATGAAACAGTTCATTATGTTCTGGACAACATTAATAATTTGCCGCTTGACTATAAGCAGTTATTAACAGCAACAAAGAAAGACCAGGTCATTATGAAAACCCCATCAATTATTTAAAGTATGGGTGACCACAAGCTGTTGAGGCTAATTTACAACCCTACTTCTGACGCAAGGAATAACTCCATATTGAAAGAGATGTGTTGCTTTGGAGGTATCGAATTGTGGTACCTTTAGCCCTAAGAGCCGCCATACTACAAAAACTATATGCAACTCATCTGGGCATCGTCAAGAGCAAGGCTGTAGCACGCTCATATATTTGGTGGAAACATTACTGAACTACTACCAAAGACTGAATTGGTACCGTGAGAATGGCCAACAAGACCATGGGAACGCCTGCACATTTATTACCTGCATCTTTCTTTGGTAAATACTATCTGCTCATCATAGACGGTCACTCTAAACGGCCAGAAGTGTTCTCAACATTGTCCATGTCGGCAGTCACGACCATTCAGTTTTTGCCCGATTCAGCCTACAGGTATACTTTTTCTCGGGAAACTATTCATCCTTTGAAAGTGAGGAATTCCAGACATTCCTAAGGAAAAATGAAGTCCAATGGAAGCATGGAGCCCCATTTTGGCCAAAAACAAATGGTGCCGCAGAGAATATGGTAAAGACCGTAGAAAGCTGTCTCCAAACAGCCCTGGAGGGAGTTCCTCCATCCCAACTTGATGCGGTTCCTACTCGATTATAGAAATGATTCCCATGCAACCACCGGGATTTCACCAGCTAAAGCTTTGATGAAAAGGCAGTTGAGGAATCGTCTGGACCTACTTCGTCCCCTCCAACATAGAGCAGAGTGCAGCAGTTCAAGATAAACAGAGGGAGGCCTATGGGGGAGTTAATCCCAACACTAATTGTTATTCTGTGGGCGACCAAGTCTGGGTGAAGAATTATAGGAGAAATGAATCAAAGTGGGTCAGGGCAAAGGTGAAACAAATACTTGGACCATGGCGTATCTGGGTTTATGTTTCACACCCTGATAAGACTTGGATTCGACATGAGGGCCAATCAAGAAAGCCACCCATAAGTATTGATGAAGAAAATGGGCGAGCACCGCTTACAGCCCAATTCCCAAATAATGTGTAACCCTTTCCTGAGGACACGCCGAGTGAACCGGATCTGAAGCAAGAACCCCAAACCCCTGCAGCTGTGTACTTAAATAATGAGGACACTCCTGGTATGAGTCCCCTTGGAAAAGAGCACAGCTTGTAAGTGCGTGGTTCAACTCCACAAGCTTTGCACCCTCGATGGGAAATTAAGCCGGGGAGGAGACTTATCAAAGAGTTGTGAAATTAGAGGGGGGAAGATGTGGGATATTACAGTAGTGTAGTTGGTAACATTGTTTTGGTTATGAAATGGTATGATGATCTGTGAGAGGTGTGACTTGGGAGGTGTTGTGCCACTTGTGTTACAAGATAGGAAGTGTAAACTAGTGGCGAATATTTAGCATGTGACTTGGGAGGTGTTGTGCCACTTGTGTTACAAGATAGGAAGTGTAAACAGTAAAATAGTGGCGAGTATTTAACGTATGACTTGGGAGGTGTTGTACCACTTGTGTTACAAGAGAGGATGTGTGAACGGTAAAATATTGGTGAGTATTTAACGTATGACTTGGGAGGTGTTGTACCACTTGTGTTACAAGAGAGGATGTGTGAACGGTAAAATATTAGTGAGTATTTAACAAGATATTTTTGTTAAATTTATTTAACATAATGTTAAAAATGCATATGTTGGCCTACCATGTACTTTTATTAAGATAAAGAGACTTACTACTTATGACAAATCTTTAAGGAAAACCTCTTTTCACTATATGTGGTACAGTTTGTTATATTTGTAAGAAGCTATAAATATAATAAAATATAACAAATAAAACAAAATGTACCCCATAAAGTAAAATGTTGTTTTCCTTATATATTATTCACATCCATTATCAATCTCCTGTATTTGACCTTTATGTTAGTCCTTTTACATGTTACCATCTAAGTGTTATATCATTCTTTACAATTTTCCTCTTTCTCTCTCTAGTTTGTTGTTGTTGTTGTTGTTTCCTGTTTAAGAAAGTTGCATTGCGCGTTTCACACCCTCTTCAGATGAGTTCCAATAGAATGAAACCTCGTTCGGGGGATTGGGTGGTAATGATCGATTTTCTTCGAGAGGCAGCCATTATCTCTTTGTCCAATGGCAACAATGTAAAAGCTGAACTTTGTTCTTCTATTGACTGTAAAAAGCCATATTGTGTTTGTTCCTTTAATATGTTTATATCCATCTTCCCTGTGCCTTCTTCCAAATATAATACAAGGTTTAGTTTTAAATGCTTGAATAAAAGGGATAGATGAAGAAAAGGAAATTTTATTTTCCTATTAGGATATGAATGGAGAGGGGAACTTTTATCTAGAAATAGGGTGAATAAAGTTTATATTTGAACAAGAAGTCATGCTAACATTCTATGAGGAAAGTAGGAAAGACAGAAGTAACATACAGACATAGTTAATGTGGAAAGGCAACCTGTAAGCTCCACCCATCAGCTTATTGATGACCAAACCAATGTCGTGCAGCGTGTAAATGTAACCTCGAGGAATGTGGGGTCGAACATCCCTCAAAATATAACCTAAGGTGTTGGTGGGGCCTTGCTTCTGCAATCAAAGTGGACACAACATATATATTAGCCAGAGATTGTTAAATGAAATAACAATAATTACAATTAGATGATCCTTGTGGCAAAATGGTCATCAAGATTAACCACAAATCTAAAGTAACCTAGAATTCTATATTTTAATATTTGTTCCCTTTATGTAATTCAATATTATCTTTTCGTTCTCCTTACCTTTGTGTTATTTGATTTCATCTTTTATGAAGTTAGAATTGGTCAGTAAATATCAATTATCTTTAAAAGGAAACCCTCTCCACTTTGTCCAGCCACCAATGGCAGTGTTAAGTGTGAGCTATATTCTTATTTTCACCATAAAATACACATTGGGTTTGTACCTATCTCTTTTCCTATACCTTCCTCCATGTTATAAAAGTAATAACAAATATTTTCCTTCCCACACAAGCTAAAATCTCTTAAAAGCAAGAGTGTTAACATTAATTAGTCAACACATTATAAAATACAGTAATTTTTTGGCTCAAAGTAATTTAAGTATAACTCAGTCACATGAATTGAGAAATTAACTTTGATCAAGAAGCATTTCAATATATTTGTATTATTAGTATGTTCAAAAGATGGTAACTAACCATGTGAACTAATGGGTAAGAACGAGAAAGGTATTTAAAGTAGAAATGGGACCCTCAAATGCTTAAGGTGTAGTCGCATGGAAACTAATACACAGTAAAACTAACTGATTTGCGATCAAAATTATAGATTAACCAACAATGGTTTTTTTTATTATGACTGTATTTACACTTTTCTAAATTGCTAGTGAATTATATAATTATTTTTTATACATATATTTTTAAAATTTACTCAAAAAACAAATTTTTGAAAATGGTTGGATTTAAATAAAACAACACAATTTTAAGTCTTGTGTGTAATTTACCAATATAATATTTTTTAATAACATAAACCTATTCACTGGGCCATAAATCGGCCATTAGTTACATGAATTTAGGTTTATTACAGGATAGGGGTGACAACCCCCATCATACCTACTCATTCCAAGAGAAAGGGGAAGTTTCTTTGTGGAACCCAAGAGAGATTCAGTCAGCAGTAATCCTATTGTTCGCTTGACCGGACAACCCTAATAGCCTTGAAACCTCTAAAGAAGATCATTTAGAATATTTTGATATATATATTTTTTTTTTAATCTTTGCAAGCTATAAAGTAAGCCTACAACGACATTATTTCATAAAATATATTATTTAATTATTTTTTTTCCAATGGGAATTTTTAACCTGCAATTTATGAAAACAAGGATTATCATTAACACTTTCTAATAAAATCTTTGGTAAAAAGTGTATTTTTTACACAATAGGAGAAGAATTAACTCAAGTCCAAAGGGACAGTAAGACAATAAGTGTAAAAAAAATCTTTCATTGGTAGTTCAGGGGGTGGGGGGCTGTTACCCCCTAAAAAAATCTCTTTCCAACCAAATGCCCTCCCACAGTGAAAAATTAAATACTACAAACGTGCTTGGCTCACACCATTTTGAGAGTAGCTCCTGAATATACCAAGTACTTTTATCAAATGAGGAATATAATGAATAGAGGTAATACTTTTATTTTTATGTATTTATCTAAACTATAGAATTGTGGTTCCCAAAATTGACGAACTTTGTACCATACAAATATTTTTTGTATTTTGGAGTACCACCAAGATAGTGCTGAATAATTCATATTTAGGTACATTTTAATTGCGGCTAGGAATATGACGGGTGTATACAATTACATCGCAAGTCCATTACATCGCAGGTCCAACACATCACATTTCTCCACCTGTCTACACACAGCTAACCATATTGGCCAACACAATCCCAACAAGTTGTGTTACAATATAAACGCACTCCCAACTTGTTGGGGATGTTGGCCAACATGATAATGTTGGGCGAGCTGGTCAGAAAGCTGGTCAGAGCCAACAAGTTGTGTTGGGTTGTGTTGGATCATTTGTTAGAGATAATAAATGACCAACCCAACATGTTGGCCGAGTCAGGAGGTTCTGCGCGTGCGCTATTGAGTTGAATGAGTGTCTAACCTTGGTGAAGCATGTGTTTTATTTTCATATTAGTTTAACTTTTAAAATCGGGGCTAGTATAATTTTGTGATCATGGAATGGAACAAAGGTAATACAGTTAAACTAATTGATTTAAATTCTTAAAATGGAAAAATTACACCTAGACATGTGTATCGAGCCCGGGACCGTGTTCAGGTGTAATTTTTCAATTTTCAGAATTGATGGAGATGGAGAGTTACTCAATAAAAAGAATAAATAATAATAGCTTCGGCTACTAGATTCTTAATTGATTTATATCAAAAGTATTTTGTTATTTGTGATGTCTCATGTGTACAAAGCTATAAACTCCACTTTACAAATGTAGATAACTCATTATTACCATATAAACACCTTCGATTCGACGTCTAGCAAAAAAAAAAAAAAACTTTGAACGCCCTACCGTTTTTTAAGTTTTGGTACTTCTGCAAGAGTACACTTCCTGTCATCACAATAAATGAAGAAACGGCAAGTAATACGTCGTTATCCATGGCTAGAAATGTGTAAACTGATTAAAAAAAGATGGAGGAACCAGGATGTTGGTCCAACAAGTTGGCTAGAATAAACACAGCTTACTTTTCCACATGAATTGTCTTTAACATGTTGGATCCAACTTGTTACATAATAAACGAGGCTTCACTCTCACTATGAAGGTAGGTTTGGTTGAGAGGATTATGTGCCTGACTCAATAGCGCATGCACAGAACCTCCCGACTCGGCCAACATGTTGGGTTGGTTATCTCTAACAAATGTTCCAACACAACCCAACACAACTTGTTGGCTCTGACCAGCTCGCCCAACATTATCATGTTGGCCAACATCCCCAACAAGTTGGGAGTGCGTTTATATTGTAACACAACTTGTTGGGATCGTGTTGGCCAATATAGTTAGCTGTATGTAGAGAGGTGGAGAAATGCGACGTGTTGGACCTGCGATGTAATGGACTTGCAATGTAATTGTATATATACGCCCCTTCAATCCTATTGGTTGTACGTCAGAGAAGGGTTAGCTGTGTATAGAGAGGTGGGGGAAATGCGACGTGAAGGACCTGCAATGTATTTGTTCCAAAAACGTGATGTAATGGACATGCAATGTAATGGTGCCCACCCGAATATGACACAACACCATTTATAGATTAACAGTTTTTATTTATCTTTATTTAATATTTCTACTCAATAAATATGGATAATAGGGCACAGGTATCAAAGAAATATAAAACATTCCCATATTTACCCCTCCAACAACTGTTTAAATCTCTTTTCCTTTTGGTTTGACTTAGTCGTAATATATTTATGGTATTTGATGAGACATTATCTTTTTACAACTTGAATTTGCTTGTTTTGTTTTGTTTTGCTTCTCATGGCGTACTACCTAGAATAATTGTACGTACCACTGGTAGTACGCATACCATGATTTGGGAAACAATGCTTTAGATAATTGAGCCGAATACTTGATCATATTTTGATTAATTTACAGCCTCAAGGTCTGCCCTAGGACTACACTAGTTTGTGAGACTTGCATTTATATAGTCACTTTCCAGTGTACAATAGGCATGATAAATATTCAACTATAATTTATAGTTTCTAGGTCATGTGCTAATATAGCTAATTTTCAGTAAGTTTAGAAAGTGCATGAATAACTTTCCGATTGATTTTAAAAATCAATAGAATCATTATATTATACAATTAGTCTATTTAAAAAGTTTTGACAAAATTCCAGGACACCCTTGATAGATATTCAAGATCTGTTGATATTAGCATGTGCAGAAAACTAAACTCTACTTTGCTACTGGAGAAATATTTGATTTATTTTGTCCAAAAAATGTAATGCTATAAAAACTGTAAAATTACTTGTGTTCCCTTATGCAGCACCTTAAACTTTTGAACCCATGATTATCAATTTGGGAGTTTCAAATGTTTTGTTTGTACAATTCTCACATAAAAACATATAGCACACAAGGTGTTTATCAACATACTGTGTTGTAGAGTTCCTCTAGCCTTGGAATGGACAGAAATTTCTTCATACTAACACCATTTTCCAATAGCAGTTTGACAAAGTCTGTGCGGTCGTGCTCTAGAGCTTGCATCATTGCTTCGTCCAATGCTCCTGGTAAAAGGAAAACACATATATTTTAGATTGATATATTTATGACAAAAAATTATAATCAAAACATTAACATATGCAGAAGCTACTCATTGCAAAAATATAAACTAGGCATATTATTAAAATATATTATTCTATTTTTTAAACTTTCACTTCAAAATGATAGTATTTGAATTAATTCAAGTACAATAGAATCTCAACTATGTGGGACCCCCTCATTTGAGATTTTATTTTAACCTAGGTGCAAAAAATAATTTGTTTCATCTATGAAATGCTTCATTTACCGAGTCCTTTTCTAATGCACAGCCATTGTATCATGTATAGTCAATTTTTGCGCAAAACTGATAGTGACATTTTGATAACCATCTCGAAAGGTAGTTATCAACTGAGCCCCAAAGACTAAAACCCTCAAGCAAGTGACACCGACTTTCAGCCATAAGCACACTATATCCAAATTATAACACAACTGTTTATATTCTTTAAATTGAAAAATGACACCTGGACACAAGAATTGAACCCAGGACCTTTGGCTTGTACTTTTATATTTAGTTCATAACTCCCAATTATGTCCAAAAAGGCAAACAATCTATGAAATTATGAAATGTATTTTGAATCGTATTTTACTTAAATCCTTACTTAGAGGTTCCTTTCAAATCTTGAATCCAAATCAAATACTCAAATCTCTAAGATTGAAATTGCAAACAGAAAATAAAAATTGGTTTGGTTTAGAAAATTAACATTATGTAACATGTAATGTAATGAAATAACATGATACTTACTTACTCTATGGCATTAGGAACTCCAAATATCATTATCGAACTTACAAAAGTATGCTACCTATACCCATCATGAGCTAGTTCTATCCACTTTACCTCATTAGTAATAAGGTAAAGACACCACAATAATGCCATAATCTCAGCTCTTGACGTTTCTTTTACGTCCCTGTCCCTAGAATATGGTGCCGTCAATTGTATTTTTGCAATATGCATATTTGTAAATTTTACAATGTCATCTAACATAACTATATCAATAATTTTATGATATGCCGATATTTAATCTTATATATCTCTTGCAAAAAGTTTGGGACCAGGAGATACCTTGACTATGTTTTTCCTGTTAATTTTTCCTTTCTTTGAAAAGTCAGTTTTTCTTCTAATACATTATCTATCTTATCCGGTAAAATAATCTTCATTAGTTATAGTTTTACTATCTTCATCTGATAGAGAAAAAACACAATCTTGTTCAGACTCACTATTATAGTCACTATGAATTAAAATTTCTTCATTTTCATCAGAATCAGCGCTATCAATATATTCTTCGTCATCTGACAGTGCCTGCAATATTTTGTCGATTTCTTCGGGAGACATTATTCTAAATGAATAAAGATTTATTTGAATTTTTGTATTTATTAGATTTTGCCATTTCTAAAACCAATTGGTTATAACAGAGTAGTAAATAAAAATGGAATTATTTTTAGGAGACAAACATGATGTAAATTCAATAAGTATATATTATATAACCTTGAAAGGACTCGAACACAAGCTTCTTAGTTCTATTAAAAATAAAAAACAAAAATACCCAACAAATAGTTATAGTGAGATTTGCATAGAAATTTATTCATTTATAAAAAATCAATTAGATAAATATATAAAACTTATGTGACTTGAGTAGGCACGTGGGGTTTGCATTACTCCAGTAATACTCTTTTTCAAATAAATTCAATTTTGTTGCACTAATTGATTTCACTGAACACTAACCATACCGACTGATAGTCAAAGTCACACCAAAGGAATAGATAAAGCAACATGTCCACCAGGCGCCTGACAGTACTACCACACACTAAAAAGAAAAAAATAGTGTACTTTATACCCCAGCGCGCCCGCTCTAGGGTTAATATTAATAAATAAAATAAGCTTATTCCTACATTTCTTCATAGAATCTTCTCCCTTACACTTCAATATTTTGATGCCACATAAGATTCCACTTAAAGAGGTGTTTGTTAATATATGTTAGTGTTTTTACTTTTGATTGTGTTTTATTTTCTATAAGCACTTAATTTTTTCCAATTCTTTACTTTTTTTCTTTTTTTTTCTTTCTCGCCTAAAGAGAAAGTATTGCAATCATGAAAAATGTTGACCTCAAGATTATGATGAATATTTACGTTTTATGTGTCCTTCAAAAAAATGGATTTTACAATTTTGACTTTCCCCATTTCTGTCTGTTTGTCCTAACAACAAATCTGAAACAATTTGTTCAAACTCGATATTTAGATATGATATGACAATACCTCTGTATAGTTTTTGATAATAAGCCTAACCCTTAAATTAAGGGTAGAGTGATTTTGGAAAATTCAAATTATTTTAGAAACAGCTTAAATAAGTTTGTTTAAAATGTATATATGGGGTGTTTTTAGCACTATCAATAAAACTCTAGGCCCTTATACTGGTTTTTTAGAAAGAAAAAAATTATAGACAGTCAGTTTAATGATTTGTTTTAAAAATTGGAAATATTTTTAAAATGGCTCTAACAATTTGAGTCAAAATGGGTAACTGGTAAGATTTTTACAATATAAATAATTTTATATATTTGTTTTCTGAAAAAAAAAAGTTTTAAACTGGTGACTGATTTTTGAATAGTTTTAATTTTTTTGAAAATATCGTCAAAGATTTGGTTTAAAATTGGTATGTTAGGTCTATTTTACATGCTAAGTAATTTGTAAAAACATATGTTTATTAATCTAAAATGAATTAATTTAGAATTATTTATTACTACTAACATGCTATGTTTAAAAATGAGGTGGCCCAATGGCTAAATAATTTTATAATAAAGGAAATTGATAAAACTAAAGAAAAAGGAAAAATAAACTACTAAGAGTAGATTTGATGAAGAAAGCCCACCGAGGGAAAGAGGAAAAATGTCCGAATAATCCAATGCACAAAGGTGACATCTTCTTCCTTTCTTCTGTCTTCTCTAGTAGAAGTAGTTACACACACATTTTAACACAAATATAATAATATTTCGGCATTGTTGCCTTTATCAAACACAAAGAAGAAAGAATAGTGTACATATATTGTTTGTGTTATTTGTACAATTTTATTGAATTAATCGGTCCGGGTTGGGCGTTGATTAAAACGTTACAGATCGGCGATGGGCGCCGATTGAAGTGATACTGTTTAATTAGCTGATAACTACCTCGTTATTGAGCATTAATTAAAGCGGTATAGTATTTTGATGATATAATTGGTATTTATAGGCCCGTGACCGGGCGCCAATCATTATGATACGATATTTTAACTGAATAAATAAGACCTTTAATATTGCACACGATTTATTAAAGTGATTTTATCTTCGGTATGAAGATATTATCTAAAATGATACAATTTTCGTGTAACTACAGATTATTTCTCTGTAACATTTTCTGTGTACCCTATGGATTTCAGTTAGTGGCACTGCCTTATTACAACATTCTATAGATTTATGTCACCGGCACTATTAATAATTTGTTAGATTTATGTGACCGGCACTGTGTGTATTCATACGCACAAGTGGCTTATATATGACCTACGCCTTTCCCCTTGGACCTCTCATGACCAATGTCAGAACCAACAAGTTGAAAGAGTCCTGACAACAGATGTTATGAAGGCTAGCTTAAATGTTGTCTTTCTAATTTATGATTCCACCAAATATATTAAAATTAAGATTTCAAATCAAGATAATAATTAGAGGTTTTTTTTTGTGATTCTTTAGAACCTCAGGTATTTGAATATTATAAAGATTTGAAAGATTATAGGAATCGAGGATTCAAGTGTAACATATCTACAAATGATCAAGAATATTAGTAACTTAATCAGAACAAAAAATTCAAATAGAGTGTATCCTTTTATTACAAATTTTAGCCGGCAAGAGGGCAAACGCATTTACAACTCTTACCTGGAGGCCACTCTTGACCATACACGAAGATCTCTGACCTAGCAATATCCACACGGTTCCAGGTCAGAGCCAAACTGAGTTGTTCTGAAGGAGAGAGGTGTTGACTTTTAAAAAGAGCTGTTAGAATTGTCTGGTCGAGCTCTTGGGTGACTCCTTCTGGCCTGTCTGTTATCCTGAACACTGTTATCTGAAACAATTGCCCAAATGGTCACTAACTATTTTTATAACTTACTATATGATATAATCCTGGAATTTTTTTTTGTATCTACTAAAATTTGAAGCTGATATTTTATTTAAATTAATTATATAATCTTTTAACTATGTTATAATGCTATTATTTAATGAATAAATGTTAAACACAAATTTATATAAGAATATGATCTACAAAACTTATTGATAATGGTCATTTCACCTTTATCTACAGCAGTAGGCACAAAGATAACAGCATCAGCTCTGTATGATGATGGGGAGGTCTGAATTTGAATCACGGCAATGTGTGTGTGATTTTTTTTAATTATTATTATTATTATTATTATTATTATTATTATTATTATTATTATTATTAATAATAATATTATTAATATTATTATTATTATTATTATTATTATTATTATTATTATTATTATTATTATTATTATTATTATTATTATTATTATTATTATTATTATTATTATTAGCACCGCATCTTACTACCCGTTCGGGTTATACGCACTTACGCTAATGTGTAATGGTAGGGTGATTGTGAGATGAAATGGAGGACCTACAGTTTAACGTGGAATCCGAACCACGGTGGAGGCCTGGCATTCCCCACATTCACAAGATGTCTTGTCAGAGGTGAAGGAAGGGTTTGATAATCATATAAATCTGTGCCGGGACCGAGGATTGAACCCCGGCCGCCAGCACAGAAGTCTGACACCTTACCCCTAGACCGCCAGGTCACCCACGGCAATGTGTACCATAGGCGTAGGAATGGGGGGTTAGGGGGAGGGGGGGGCAAATCATTTATGTTTTCTAATTTTCTAAAGCTGCACAATAGTTTCAGATAGTGCTGTGTGGGAATAACGATTCCCCACGAGAACAAGATAGGAAACAAAATTAAGAATAATTTTCCACTTTAGGATTATATTTTTTTTCAGATTTATAATTTTAGTTTAAGCTTAGCTTTTACATTTGTTTCAATTAAAAAGTTATATCATTTGAAAGTTTAAATTAAGTTAAATGTAGTGATAGTTGTCAGTAATATTTTGAATAGTCAAGAAAAAGAACAAAAACTCCGATTTGGTTGCACTTATGGCCAATACATTTACCTTCTAAGATTTACCTCCTATAATCTTGCAAATAAAATAAATGAATTAATAATTAAAGGAAAAAAATTGTACCTACACTTAAAATTTTATATTTATTTATTTGTAAACTGTAAGTTTTACAAATAAAAACTAATTATTTTGTCTAAAAAGTGTTGAGTAAGAATTTGTATACATGTAAATAAAATAACTAGGCTAATACAACTATAATAACAGTGTACTTTTAATAACACTTTCAGATAACATGCATGAACAATCACCGTTTTCTTACTCACCACAAAAATCTAGATAAACCAGTTCCTTCTCGGGCTAACACCCACTACAGGGAGAAACTTGCAATAACTCTCAAAATAGGTAATGGAAACTTGAACATCAATAGGTAACCAAATCTAGACTACCCCCCTGGTTTGAATCTGAGATTTAAAAAATATTATAATATCAATTATTTTTTTAACTTTTTATAATTATTTCATAAATTATTATATAATTTATTTCTATTTATTATTTTAAGTGTAATCCCTGTTAGTCTTAAAGTTATTTTTTAACTATTAATTCTAGAAACATGTAGCATATATTTCTTTGTTTGTTTTCAATGTGTCTCTTCAAATGATAAAGGAATATTTTCAAAAATTTAAAAACAATATGTTAAGTGTAATAGTGCAATAGTTCAAGAAGAAATGAATAGAGAAGTGTGTTTTCTATCTAGGTCTAACCAAACTATCCTTTAAGGTCGGCTTCCATCACTATCAATTGCTTTACATCATTGTACAGTGCTTCTACAATGTATTATTATACATTTCCAAGCCATTAGGCACCAATTCATTTTATTAAAATATAATAAGATACATTTGTTTTTAGTAGAATAAGTCTATTACTTAAGATATTTTGAAATTAACATTGTGTACTTAAACTGTTCGACTTTTGTATTAAAACATTTTAAAGCTTTGTTTAAGAGATAAAATTACAAGGTTCCCCCCACTCCCCATAGTGTCACCTTTGCAAGAAGTGTTTAGTTTGTGGGCTAATAGTTACTATAATTTATAGTTCATAACTGGGTGAAAGGTGTATCTACATTGCCAGGTTTTCTTGTTAAAACAGTTACAGAAATTATAAAAAGCTTCTGGTCTAGTATGTAAAGACATGCTGTGGAAAAACTGTGATTACAACTCGAAAACTACCAAATGGCACTATTATTCTCACAATGTTGTCAGATAGTGTGTTTGTTGTAATAAGACAATTTTCCAACAGCTTTTGTTTGTATACTAAACTTGAACCTTCAAAATATATGTCAACCATGCGTGATGTGCAAAAGCTTCTAAATATAATTAAGTTTTTTAAAATATATAATGGAAAATAATACCTTATTTAACACCTTCATACCAGTCACAATGATACGGGTAACCTAATAATACTAAAATCATAATTATTAAAAATTATTTATAATTAATAATTACTGTTTCAACTCTTGCCTAAGTCTCATATTGTTGATGCTTGAAACTCCTTCCTCGCAAATGCTGATAAATAACCTCTACAAATTTTCCTTCCTCATCCCTATCCCATTAGAGTAATTCATATTATGTTCCTTTGGCAATACTATTTTTTCTAACAGTATCTACACAACCCAAATCTTTACTCTTAAGATGAGTATACAACCTTTCAAGGGCTAAGCCACTAACCTTGTGGTGTCCATTCCTAAGTTCTAGTAATATATATGACAACATCGATGGTCTTAGGGTAAAGTGCTCAACTCAGGTCCCAATTTTCATAGGTTCAAACCCAGCCAGGGTCAAAGAATTTTTCTTGGGTGATACAAATCTGTAGCACAGCTTTCTTTGGAGGGGAAGTAGAGCGGTAGGTCCCATGTCAATTGTGGCATGTAAAAGACCTGGAAGGCATATGGAAATACCTTTCCTGGCAATATTGGTAGGCCCATTCGCTCTCGCTTAGAGAAATTCTTATGTACTGATATAATATGTCAGTTCAGAGACTACACGTTAAATACCATACACAAAAATTTAAAACATGATACTTACAAGATTTTTTTTGCGTGTGCACTGAAGCAGTTCAGAATAGAGACATTCCGCCTGTTCTAATCCTACTTCGAATGTCCTCTGTATTGTACCGATGAGGTAGTCCTTCATACTCTCTAAAACACTTTGCTCTCCAGACTCAGAAGCATACCTGTTAACAAAATAAAATTCAATTTTTGGCATGGATATACAGTGAAATTTCCCTTGATGAACATCTCTGAATAGAGGATTCTGATTTATACCGGACCGCTTAAATTTCCCCGGCAAAATAGTATGGGTTCTTATGGTGAAACAACTTCCCAATAGCAAAAACAGACACTTTTAGAGAGTAGAGACAAATATATTTATGCCTAACAAGCTCTAAACAGCGAACTAAAGTTAAAATCACCGATCCATATTCTCTATCTTAATGTGGGAACGTCAACAATGTCATTGTCTCATGTGAAGTGTGAGTAGTCCACCTCTAGGGAAAGTTTATAAAATAGCCTATGTAGTAATGACTGAAGTACTTCAAGGTCATACCTCCCACCCCTACAGATCCATCAGCAAAGGGAGGGAAATTTCCAGCAGCTGTCTGCACTCATGTATAGGGATGTGAAAAAAAAGTATCGCTACTTTACTAATATCAGTATTTTCCTTTCTATACTAGTAATTTTTTACTCCATAGCTGTTCTTTCATCTTTGTTTATCAATACAGTCACCTGACTGGTTGACAGATGAGTGGAGACTTGTCCACACAACACATCCTTCCTTTATCAATGATCATTTATCATGATTTTTTGTATAATCACAATATACTCAGTCTACTCAAGGTGCTCCAAGCAGACTAAGAAGAAACGTTTATGTGCAGATGAGACATGGAATCCATTCTTATATTGTTTGTCAATAGTTAATAATCTATATTGATAGGAGGTTATATACCTATGTACTAATTACACTAATGTGTTAGGGATTAGGAAGGCTTGATTTAGATGAAATACACCCGAATCTGTGTGGTGGGTGAATGGAAAGCCATTTAGGGAAAATCACCTTCAGTACACCCGACCGGGTCTTTGCTAGTCTAGTCCAACACAAGATTAGCGTGTCAGATCAAAATGTTGATACCGATACTTACTGTTATCAATACTTTTCTTTAGATGCTAGCACATCGATATTTTTCTTCCGATACTTTTAATGAGCAATGTATCGATACCACATCCCTAAACATGCGCACATATTACAGAAGGCCTACCATCAACTTTTTATTTCATTTGATTTGTGTATTTTACAATCTGTACAGTAAGCTATGTGCAACATGTATCCATTAGTCATAATTATCTTGCATTCAATAGTGCACAGTGCAGTAATTAGATTGTTGTAGTCAATATAGATTAAAATGCGTTCAAGAAGTATGATTAAGAATTTTTTTTTTCCCTCCAAATGGAGGGGGGAGGGGACACCTCTTATTAATGGACATTTTTTTGATCCCAGAAAGTGTCTGCTACTACACAATTTCTTTGTTCAAAAAGCATTTAGCCCTGTATTTAGGTACTATGCTCACAGAATTTGTTATGTGAAGATCAGTATGTGCTATACCCATCACTATATTATAATTTTTAGGCACTTTGATAAATATATTAAGTAAAAGTAAAAATTACAGAAAAAAAACTGTTTGGGTGTCAATTTTAAAGTAATAAAGAGGGTTTGATAAAATTTATGTTTCCATTATTATTTTAAGTTTATTTATATTAAGATATGTATGGCTGTGCTACAGTACATATTTACATAACAGTGAAAACTATCAATTTTATAACAGTGTTTTCCTCCACACTTCAGGGTTGATAAACTTTTAAAGTTTAAAAACTCCATGACAAACTTCCAAGTTGATAAACTTTTATTTAAAGTTTCAAAATTTCTTGACAAACTTACAGGTTGATTAACTTTTTTGAGTCTAAAAACTCCCTGAATTTTTCCAGGTTTGCCAGACCAAAGATATGCATTTCTTTATTGTTTTATAATTTAAAGATTTCTATTAGCCTAAATTTGACATAAGAATTATTAAGATAAGCATGTTAGTGCTTTTCATAAAATCACATGACATGTAGATAATACTCATACTATTAGTTTACAGTGGGTGGTTTTGCTCATCTACTTAGTATTCCAAACATTTTCCAAAAATATTTGAAACTACTAGGAACTTTCAAATTTCCTTTAATTGTCCCTAATACACCATATTTATTTACTATTCCAGGTTTTACCTGTTTTTCCAAGTGTGTATTAACCCTAAACTTGACCTTATAGAGAAAGAGCTGATACATATAATGCTGGACAAACAAGAGTTGGCTGCACAAGAAATAGTAGAAATAAGACTTCTTTTTGCAAGTTATAGTAAACTCAATTTTCCGTGAAAATGCAGGGGTGAAGAAGAAGGGCCAAATAACATCTGATACAAAAAATTATAATTTATTTGCTAAATCACAAAATGTACAATTTAAATAAATCATTAATTTTTTTCTGTTGTTTATATGTCTCTAGGGATGTAAGTAGTGGCTGTTAAATCAGTTTATTTGCAACTAAAATCATATTGCTGCTACACATATATTGACTCACATTCCACAGTTCTCAAAGTATTTGAATGTGTGGGACTGATGGTGTACACCACAAAGTTATGTACTATTTGTGGTAGTAAAGGGATTTATTTCCAACCCATGTAATCTGCAAATGGTTCAAGTGTTCACTATAGTAATAAATAAGGATAGGATTTTACCTATTCGCCTTTTTTCTTCCTTGACCATAAAACAGTTGAGATATGCATGCGTTTCATGTTATTAAAAGTAAAATATGTTAATTTTATAGTGCCTATTATTGCCTTTTCTGTTGATTTTTGCCTATTTTATTAATAAGTGGATTAATGCAACTATTTTGGCTTTGGTCTCACTCTTTATCACACAGTATGGATTTTCTTCTAAAAGAGAAAGTGTCCAGTTTCTTATAAATTGTAAGTTGTAGCATAGGGCTACTTGTTTTGAGTAGGTTTGAGAATTGGCAATTGTTAAATAGCTTCCAATGAGCATAAATCAGGTTGAGGACAATAGTAGCAGTGGCAGACATCTTGGAAGGAAGCCACATTCCATTGCAGAAGAAAAGTTCAACTTCTTTAGAAACGGCAAATTTGAAATTTTGTCCCTTGGCATCACAAAGTAGAACTTAGCTTTTAAGATTATAAAAAACATTATATCTGAAAATATAACACATTTCACTACTGAGAATCAAGAAAAAGTATCTAAAGATTAAAATCATGTGACCCACTTCAGTGGTCAAATGGGCAAAGGTGTCACTCTCGCGATAGACTAGATTGTCGATAACGAGGAGACCAAGATTTTAATCTCGGTCTGATGTACTTAAGCTGTTTTTTAATAATTGGGTTTTGACTTTCCCTCCATGTAAACACAAATACACTTTCTCAGAACTCCACCTTCCTAAAGCCCAAGACACAAGCATAACTAATACAACAAATGAGTACAAGCCGAACAAGTAGTGAGACATGGTGCAAATAAAAACAGCTTAATGTGGATTGGCTGTAATTAATAAATTCAATAGTAGGTAGTAAAATCAATTTTATACTACCAACTCTATACTTTCTTTGGTGCCGTACTGTAAGTGCTTATTACTGGGCCTAGATGATAGATTCCATATTTTTAATGCCTATTTGCCTGCCAAATTTAAACATTTTTGGTGCATAAGAATTTGATCCCTAGTTATAAATAAAGAATGTTATTCTTTAAGTAACAGTTGGTCTAAAGAGCTACATTCTGCAAAATATCAATGCTACCATAATTACAAAGGCTGCTGGTCTTAGTTTAATCAAATCTAAAACAGAGCAGTGGCCACAAGGCCTGAGGTGTTAGTCTCACATTGTATAAGGAAGCCCAGGTTCAAATACCAGCCATTTGTAATTTATCAAAGTTGTTCAACAATACTAACTGTCAACAGGAGAAATAGAATTAGGATTTAAGTTTGGGCAAGAGTTGGGGTACATAGAGTAAATGAGATAGTAGAGGAAGCAGGGTTGTGGTGGTATGGTCATGTAATGAGGATGTAAAAGGAAATAAATCCAAGGAGAATGATGGAGGTGAAGTAAGTAGAGAAAATACTGCAAAAGAGATCAAGAAAAAAATGGGATGAACAGATGATAGCAACAAGAATGCGACAGAGAGGAACATAATAAAAGCAAATAAAGGAATAATAATAATGGTGGAAGTACAAAGGAATATGGGGGTATTTTACTAAACTGGCCAGGCTACAAGTTGTTATGATGTTTTAACAATGCTCTCTAAATGCTAATATGTGTTTACTTCTGTAAAACCACCCTCTTAATCCTTACACCTTAGACTAAGCCATTAGTATTCTATATGTTAAAATGTTATTACTGATATTAATTTTTCCTTTAAATGCTAGCCAGCTAATTTAGGTTAATTTGAGTAATTATGTAGGTTTTGCAAATTTTATTTAAAAAAAGTAGGCCTATGCATGCTCTGATTTCTTATATTTGTTATAAATTAATAAGACTATAGTTACAACAAGCATTGATGCAGTATTGCAAATTAAGATTTTAGGTGTGATATTACAGGCTGCAGATATTAATTCCAAACTGGCTAGGAAAGTTTGAAGGAACTTTTAACTGAATATTTTCTTACTTGTGTGTGAAAGCGATGAGATCTGCAGCGCGGCCAGACCCATCACAGACAACAACAGGGACAGGTGGGGTGTCCGTCACATACTCCAGCACTGCGCGGATGGTATTGGTCCCTCCTTCAATCACCAGGCAGACTACTGGTGTGCTGCAGTGGGTCCCTAATTAAGAACAACAAGATTTTACTTTTGATCCATTTATATTGGGATTATATTTTTTTTTGTTTATGTGTTTTATTTTTTTAAACTATTAACAAATATTGTTAAGAGCATGAAATACTTAAAAAAAGTTCTTTAAATCTGTGATTTTTAAAGGATATTTTAATAAATTGATAAATTTCTCGATACAAAATTTTTGTAGATTAAACTAGGAGAACGAAAAATGATACCAATTCTAGAAAGATAATCACTTATGCCTAGTTTAATTTTTAAGATTCAAATGTAAGGCTTTATAGATTAAGGATAGTGTCTACAACCTTACAGGTAATAAAAAATATAATATAATGGTATGTAGCTCCCAAAATGCAATGTCTTTAGTATTAGTAATAAATAATGCAATAATTGCAATGTCTTTAGTACAGTAATAAAAACTAAACTATTTAAATAGTGTTTTAGTTATTATTTTAATTAGTAAGTCTTACTAACAGTTGTTGACATAGTGTATGGGGAACCATATTTTAGGATAAAGTAGTCTCATTGTATTGTTTGAAGTTATTTAAAACATCTCCATTGCACATTTATTAATACATATATTTGTATAGATAAAAGCATATGTTAATTTAATTGGCATAAATATAATGTTAAATTAATATGAGAATAAATGGGCAACAAACAGGCTACATCAAAATAGAAGAAAATCAGCTAGATATGATACATAAATTACAATATCTTGGCAGTGCTATATCAAAAAGAGGTTATGTAGATGAAGAAATTACTGTCAGGTGTCAAGCTGCTGGTAGCTTATAAAATACAAATGAAGCTCTCAAACAGAACAAGAACAGAACAAGAAGATTCCATTGCAATGAAAGAGAGTGATCTACGAAGCCTATTTAGTTAAACACCCATTTTGACATACAGATGTGAAACATGTACTTGACTATGAGGAAGAAAGATGAAAAAAGAATCCAAACAATATAGATGTGATTTATAAGGACCAATGTTTGCAATACAAGACGAGATAGAAAATGGAGTGCAGAGATAAGAAATTTAGCTCAAATTGACCGAATACAAGATAAAATAACATTTCACAGACTCAAATATGCCACATGAAAAGAATGAATGTCAACAGAATCACTGGGAAAATGTATGAATTACATCTGGGAGATGAGACAACCAAGAAGAAGACTGAGATCGAGAAATAGGAGCATGGGGAAGTCAGACATAGACCAGAAAGGACAAGAGTGGGACAGTATTGAAGAAGAAGACGACAAATACAATGATTGATGTTATTGGAGGGGCTCCATTCGCCGACCCATTGACTAGATGGAACACCGCACGATATGATATTGATGATGATAATAATATTGCACATCTGGGCTACATTCGTAACCTAGTAGTGAAAATATTAGCCAGTACTAATGTAACGTTGCCCAGGGAACAGCAGAATGAACTAACCATACATCCTTTCCATGGAGGCTCTTTCCATAACCTGATGAGAGAAGGTGATGGTGATAGTGAATATGAGGGTGTGGAACCAGTGGAAACTCTTAAACCTAAATTAAGCCTAACTAAACAAACCCTGGTGATCGTTGAGAGAATTCCTCCTAAGGGAAAAATACCCAGGGTACCAGCTGGGAATCTAACCCAGGACCCCTATGCTCGTATCTAGGTGCAGTGAACACTATACCATGGATCCGGTTGATGATGATGATGTTGATGATTGATTGACTCATTTTATAATGATAATGATGGTGAAGGATTATTGATTGTAAATGCATATTTTATATTTAGATTGAATATAATTAAAAATATACTCCTTTAAATGACTGTTACCGATACCATTGGCAATTTCTATCAGTTGAATTCATATTTTATTTGTAGTGTGTTTAAGTAATTAATTAAATATGGTGGATTTAGCTTGAATTTTAAGTTAAGGCTGTTGAGTCTTCAAATACAGCCATTTTAATAATGTTTCAAATCATACCATTACATTTGAAAATGAAACTTCAAACAGAGTTGTAATTAAGGGTGTGGAAAATAAATTTTTCCAGGGGGGGTCAACTTTATATATATTTATTTCATCTTTCCAGCCACCGTGGATTGGAATGTACGGAAAAATCAACCCATCTCCACTTCACTCCATGAAGGTTTGAATTTTGAAAAATAAAAAAATAACTATCACTCTTTACCGTAAAAAAGAACCTCCTTGCCAAATTTCATCTTTTAAGCTCAACTGGTTTAGAGGATACACAAAAAACACTCCCTCCTGCTTCACCCCCCTAGTGGCTGAAGTTCGAAAATTCCCAAAATCCTGTTGCTCATTTGTAATATCAAGAAAAGCCCCTTGGTGGGCATCAATTTATAATATCTAAAGAGGATTCTATGCTGAAAGCCTCACTGTTGGGTTAAAATTTATAATATCCTATGAAGCCCTTCGTTGGATATCCAATTATATAACTCTTCCTCTACCACCTACGACGATTTAATGCCCCAATGTTGAGCTCCAATTTATTATATCCTACAAAGTCCCTCGTTGGGTAGCCAATTATAAAACTCTTCCTTTACCACCTACGATGATTTAATGCCACTTGGTTGGGCGACATTTATAAAACTCTACATAAAGACGACATATAATCTTGATATCTATCCCCAGCTAGCTCAGCTTCTCTTATCGATACAATTATAATTTAAGGAAACTACCACTTATACAATAAATATACTTTGATCATTTTTATATTAATTTATTGTAAGAACATACTCTTTTATAGCTATTACTATAATAATTAACAATCTAAGTTTGTACAAACGACCCGTCTCTACGCTTGTCACTGTACACTAAAACATAATTAAATATGTGACAACAAGATACACACATCTTGTCGCCACCTCGGTCATTGCATGTCTCTTTCTCGTGTGACAGTGAGAGTTTGTTTCCACCTCACATATTTTTCAAACTCTGATGACATTGATGATTGCACCAGAGTGGACTGACAATCTTGACCTATCACAAGAGAGTAGTTTGAATCCTGGCTTTCTAGTTGGCTGGACAATGCAACCACCCTGTGCTAAGGTGTATTCCTCTTAGAATAAAAACACAGTGCTAGATCAGCTCGTTCCGTTTTTGGTTTCATCGTCCAAAGCAGCCAGTAAGCACATTTAATATAAAATATATGTATTGACTTCCAAACTGCCGATGGGCTTAAATATTCTAAAATGCAAATGAATAATTAAAATAATATAAAATAAAGAGAATTCCTGAATTTAAATATAAAATGCAAATAAGATATAAAACTGCAGTCTCATCCTTCCTTTTCGAAACAACATAGGGTTTACAAGTTGGGACATTACACGTTACTTTAAGAGAACTTCTCTTCTATCCTTCCAGCTCAAGCAGTTTGGAAGATGAGGATAACCCCCTCCTCCCTGCTTCACTCCCTTAAGTATTGAATTAAAAAAATAAAATAAAATTATAACTCTCATCCTTTACATAAAAATAAACTCCCTCCCAAAATCCATATTTCCAGCTCAAGTGACTTAGAATAGAAAATACGAAAAAACAACCCCTTTCCCACTTCACCTCCTTAGGGATTGAATTATGTAAAAATCTCAAAAAATCTTTGAGCGTGTATCTCTTCAATTTTGACAAAGAACACTCATGCCAAATTTCGTGTTTCACCATATAAATACATATACATCAACATAATGCAGTGTTGGTGTTGTCAGAATTGGTGGTATACTGGTTGTGTCAGGAGTGAGAAGGATACACGGGTGTATGCTAGATTATAAAATATTAAATACTATTTTTAATCTAAGCTGTGTGCATTTGAATGTAAAAAATTACATTAAGAGCCTAATAGGAATAGAAAAGTAGTAGATAATGTTTTAGAAACATCATCTACTTTCTCAAAAATGTTATCTACCTGTTCCTACTTGTAAAATATATAGCTTTATTGACATATACTACTATATAAACAAATACAGATTTTTTTCAAATCCTATAGTCAAACAATTTAAGCACTAGAGCTGAGTTGCTTAGTTTGTTTTATAAGCAAGACAAATGACATGTTCATAATCAAATGGCGGGTCAAATCAACTCAATAAAATATAAAAGTTGATTTAATATATAGTCGTAACCGTACAATTGGTGGGTGCTTCCTTTGGAGGTTAATTCACCCCCTTTATCCAAAAATATCATATTCCTGGACCACGGATTGATGAAACTTTTCCAACCAGTTTGCCACTCAGGGGGCTTGTTGAATTTTGGGCTAGTCTATTGTGGCACATATTATTTACATTTTTTAATGAATCTTTAAAACCAAAACTTTTTTTATCTCGACGTCCTACATTGTTCAGGCTATACGTTTATTAATAATTGCTCAAATGAGGTAGGGATGAGGAAGGAAACATTTTCAAGATAATCTACCTGCATTTACTTGGAAGGAGAGTGGAAATCCAATCCGGAATTCCAACCCCGATCTCGTGATCAGCATGCCAGTTTAATATTAGGTGGACATATTGCATTTTGATAGTTATGTATTAAATTTTCAGTTCAAACCATAGTGAACGTAATAAATATAAGATGCATTGACAAAAAAAAAGTACAGTGGAGAAACTATGGGTGATAACGGAGCCATTGATAAGCTAATAAGTCGATCGGGGTAAAAAAAAAAAATTTGGATTATTGATCCAGAAGGCCAAGAAAAAAATGGATTTATAAATATAGCCACTTGTGGAACAACGAAGAATCAGACACATGGCTGCCCAAAAACACACCTCAATCCTTGTTATAAATAATTTAGATGTTTTCGTTGTTAGATTTTTGCCTTATTTATATTCCTTCAAAATTTGTGATACTGTATTTACCAACAAAAAAACAATGTGTAAGTTCATTGTTAAAATAAAGTAAAAATGTTTCTACCTTAGCATTGTGTTTTCTTAAGTATCTCGTCTATGCTTTTTTTTTTTTTTTTTTTTTNTTCATTTTTTTTTTAATTTTTTTTTTTTTTTTTTTTTTTTTTTTTTTGTATAATTAACATATTTTTGATAATCCAGACAAACCAACAATCCTAACTGGGTCAATCCCTAATGAGTCTGAATTATTGATGCTCTAGGGTAGTGTTAAGTAAAGATATAATGACAGGTAATCATATGGGTAAGTGTAAGCTTGCTTTACTTACCAGGATGTAGTTTTTGGATGGATATGTATTTTTCAAGTTTCCTCCTCAGTATAATCTCAGCCCCATACTTTCCTACTGTTCCATTGTCAACCAATAGAAAGTAGGCATGACGATTGTTTAGGGCAGCAAACTTAGACCTGGACCAAACAATAAAACACTCCCGATATATGCAATCAACAGTTTCAACTCAAAGTACTTATAGTAATTTATTCAATATTTGTAAAGAAGCTTATTCTACAATGGGTAAAGATCATTTAGTCCAATAGAGGGCAGTGATTTAACCCAATGTTATTGGAATTCCAGGAGGCAAATGAAATAACTTCAATATGATGGCCATTAACAACCAACCAATCATTGAATAACCAATTAGAAACATACCAAAATATACATTATTTGACAAACAAATATCAAGTAAATTGTTTCTACTAACAATTGACAAAGATAATATATGGGTATTAAGAAGGAGTTATGTTCAGATAGAAATTGTTGAAATAAAACAATTACTTTTGTGTGTGTTTCTTCCGATCATAAAATAATACTTCAGAAAATTAAAAGTGAATGTGTGTGTGTGTGTGTGAGTGAGAGAAAGAGAGAGGAGGGATAGTGAATAAAATATGTGTGAAGTGTGTATAAAGACATGAAGAGAGAAGTCAATTGTAATCAATAACTCAATTATTCTATCAGTTTGGCTATTTTCCCTATCACTTACATAACATTGTTTTACAGTGTATCTACTATATTTTTTATATATTTCTGAGCAATAAGCAATTAATAATTTTCTTTAATCAAATATATCACTAATATACCGTTCATAAAAATACATTTAACAACTAGCTTTCACCAGATATCATAGACCAGGCATGTCCAACCAATCCCTGGCTGAGGGCTGCATAAAGTCTTAGCTCTTGGGGTATTGGACTAGGTTCATACATGAAATTTATAGGACCTAGTTCCCAAATAAAATAAAAACATTAACTAATAAAATGCATACATATCTTATAATTACAATTCTAAAACTTTGTGGAAATTAGCAAGCAACTATCAGCTCCAAGAGCCTAGTTTGTTGTTTAATTCTGAAACTGCAAGTATTTAAATGTTAGCTGGTAGGCCACAAAGGTTTCCGTGGTTTGGACATGCCTGCCATAGGTATTTAAAGTTATCCACTATCAATATGAAATAATACAATTCTTATTTTTAGGGGTGTGTGAAATCCACTTTTTCAATTCAAAGCAATGAGCTCGAATCAAATATATGAATTATTCTTGAAACAGAATAGAAGTTTGAATATTTTTTATTAATTTTTTATCCTTGAAAAGATATTATATTGTGTTATTTATATAACTTTATGCACAACATTACTTTGAAAATGTTTCATGGAACATTTGTATGTAGTATTTCATTTTATTCTAATAAATAAAGCTATTATTCCTTAATTACTCTATGGCATTAGGAACCTTTAAAGTTCATTGTTGCACTTACAAAAGTAAGCCACTTATCCCTATCTTGAGCTAGTTCTATCCAGTCCACCTCATTAAACACTATATATTTCAGGTCCATTCTAATGTTGTTCTCCCATCTGTGTCTAAGTCTTTCCAATGGTATCTTCCCATTAGGTTTGCCTGTCAATATACCGAATAAGGTTCTAGGATCTCCAATTCGCTCTGCATGTCTTTCACACAGTAATCTGCGAGACTTTACTATCCTAACAATGTCTTAAAATGAGTACAGGTTATGTAACTCATAATTATGTAACCTCCTCCACCACCCAGTAGCCTTGTCCCTTTAATAACCAGATATCTTCCTAAGCACCTTATTTTCGAGCCCCCTTAATTTGTTTTTGTCACTCCCATAGAAAACAACGGGTAAAATGATTTTTTTGTATATTTTGAGTTATACATTCCTTGAAAGCAATTGATGTCAACTACTTACTGAGCTAATCATTTCCCTGACTTTATTTTTTTCCTATTTTCTAATCTAATGTCGGTTTTGCTAGTTAATATTGTTACTAAATATTTAAACTCATTAACCCTGTCAAATAATATGTTGTACACAGTAATCTTTAAATTATAGACACCAACCTGTGGTCTGTGTGTGATTATATACTTCAAGTCTTCAACCCAAATCTGAGTTATCTGTGTGATCATTTGATTAATCTTTTCAGAATTCCCTTATAAACCTATTTCCTTACTAATCTCTAATAAAATTTCTGAATTTCTTGCATAAGATCCCTTAATATTGCCCAACAAAGCTAAATCATCTACAGATCCTAATAGTTGTTTTGTGCTGTTTAGTAAGTATCAACCCTTCTCTACTCTCTTGCATTACCCTAAGAGCATATTTTAAGGCTAGATTAAAAAGTAATGGGGAAAGTGCATCTCCTTGTATAAACCCATTATGTATGTATTATGTATGTATGTATGTATGTATCTGATAGGTAACATCCAATCCACACCCTCCTGCCCCTATCAGTAAAACAAACCTCAATTATCTCAACAAGTTTTTTTGGGTATCCCAAACTTACTAAAATGCCATATAATTTATCTATTTTAATGGAATCATAGGGCTTTTTAAAATCTATGAATAATTGATGAATTGTTGATGTATTCCCACATTTTTTATTAATATTTGCCAAATAATATAGATCTGATCCGTTGTTGATCTATTTCGTCAAAATTCACAATGATTATCCCCAGTTATTTGATCTGTATAATGTTGTCAAATTCATAAAATTTATTTAAGAAAAATGTATAGTATGTTATTATTAGTGAGAGTTATTATTGCTACTTACAGTTAAATTACTTCAGATTTTTTTTCTATAAGAAGGTGACCTGGTGGTCTAGGGGTAAGGTGTCAGACTTCTATGCTGGCGGCCGGGGCTCAATCCTCGGTCCCGGCAAAGATTTATCTGATTACCAAACCCTTCCTTCACCTCTGACAAGACATCTTGTGAGTGTGGGGAATGCCAGGCCTCCACCGTGGTTCGGATTCCACGTTAAACTGTAGGTCCTCCATTTCATCTCACAATCACCCTACCATTACACATTAGCATAAGTGCGTATAGCCTGAATGGGTAGTAAGACGCGGTGCTAATAATAATAATAATAATAATAATAATAATAATTTTCTATAAGAATATTTATTTTTAATGTATACAACAGCTCAGACTGGAATAAAATGACCATAAATCGAGTACTTTAACTGTCAATATCTTTACTGGTGGAGCTTCGTAATTGTCAAAACCAACTTAAAAAAAAAAATCAAAGCTGATATTTGTTTTGAAGCCCAATTGAAGTTTCAAAGCTTCACACACCCCTACCAACAAATATTTAAACAAAACAACATTATTAATACCTAGGAGAAGATATGGAATGATAAGGAACATCACGATTGAGACCCACAAGTTCATGGTTATTCTCGACGATTCCCCAGGGGGCAATCCCTATACTGACTACTCTCCCACTGCGTTGAGACCTCTCTAGCAAGAGTGCATCGCCCACCTGCCTTGTCACACCTGAAACATACATATTTCACATACAGTTAAGCTCTTAAAATATAATTTGAGTAGAAAATCCTCTCACCTTCTTTGAATGTAAACACTATGTTTAGGATGGGCTTGATTTAGTTAATTATATGTCATATATAATGTAGTGTTTAGCCTGTAGTTCTCTACACTTATATAGATTTTCTGTGATTGATAATAACTAATAAGTGAAGATGGAAATCAAACATTACATGTAGTTAGAATCTATGAAAAGTGACACTTTTGTTAATATATTAAAAGCTGAGGGGGTGTAAGGTATTTATTTAACACACACTTCATAAACACACAAAAAAACACCTAATATAAAAAAGTATAGCATTTAAAAAACTCGGAAAAGTCAGTAAATTCCATCAGCACAATTTTAAAGGATAATTATACTGCACTTTTTAAGCAGGTATATGGCTTACAAACTTTTTAATTCTAAAGCAAATACAATATCCAATATCCCAGTTGTCAATTCATCATCACTTATAAATAAAACTCAGGTAAAACATTTTTCAGTTACAGCAGATATCAAACCAGGAACTCTTAGCTCAGTAAGCAGACGTGCTATCACCTGAACCAAGGAGTTACATATCATTCGGCGACTAACAAAAACCGTTATTCTTTTCTTATTTCCTGAGGGAAGTTGCTTAACACTTTTCCATGGATGATTAGTTGGTTAAAGTAAGATGATCTCTCACCAGTGTTGGTACCACCGGTGAATATCCATGCGCCAGTGGTCTTTGCGGCCTTGAGCAGTCCTTTGCGCAGGACTTTCTTGAGCTTGGGCTGCAGCTCGAAATTGGCCTTACCCCCTTGCACTGTGATGAGGAGTTTTGGGAGTTCCAGACTCCACTCTCTTGTGAACAACTGCACAATCAGCTCTGGGCGGGTGTCGTAGGCCAACCGCACATACTGTAAGAATACCAGAGTAAATCAAGCTTTATCTAGTGGCTTACCTACCTAATTTTTCAGTGAATTAGTGTGAGAATTGAGAAACTTGAGGACACAATCCTCTCATATATAAATGAGCCTTCTTTTTGTTTCTGAGAAAGAAATTTGAAATGGACCAATATTTTTTTATTACAAATGAGATTGAGAAAATTAAAAGCCTTACCTATAGAGCTAAATTATTGGTCTTACCTTGAGTTAATTATTTCCTAAAACTCTCAAGAAATACAAGCAAATAAAATAATTATTTTTAAAAAAAGACAGTTATAACCCATCTTTTAGAACTTTTATTTCTGAATATTTATAAAATTAGATCATAATCAGGATGTTATAATTATGAATAGTAACAAAGCTCAAGTAAAAGAGAAAAAAAATGTGTTTATTTTAACCAACTATACAATTTTTAAATCACCCATTAATGTGTTTTGAAATTCCTTCCCTAATCAAATATATGTGGTGAACTTTGAAATGTTACACACATTTTTAGAGCGTATATAACCTACCAATTTCACTTTATTTATTTCATTCATACAACTGACACAAATGTTATCGACAACTTAATAATACGAGCATTTAGATAATTAGAGCAAGTGAGAAGAAATATACCAACATTCTTCAAGGTCTATGATTTGAACTATAGTATTCAACCATTTTAGTCAGAATCCGGCATTGTATTCAAACTCTCTGTGGTTGATCTACATCTGATGGGTGACCTGGTGGTCTAGGGGGGGTAAGGTGTCAGACTTCTATGCTGGCGGCCGGGGTTCAATCCTCGGTCCCGGCAAAGATTTATCTGATTACCAAACCCTTCCTTCACCTCTGACAAGACATCTTGTGAATGTGAGGAATGCCAGGCCTCCACCGTGGTTCGGATTCCACGTTAAACTGTAGGTCCTCCATTTCATCTCACAATCACCCTACCATTACACATTAGCGTAAGTGCGTATAACCCGAACGGGTAGTAAGACGCGGTGCTAATAATAATAATAATAATAATAATAATAATAATACATCTGATGGTTTTACACTCAGGTTGGTTGTTGGAGAGTTACTTCATCCCTAACTGAAAAGTTCAGACCTAGATTATAATAAGATATTGTTGAGATCGAAACTACTTCTATTCACATCAAGAATGTGTGGATTATTTTAAGGAGGGGATGAATACCTGTGCCTTGCTAGGATGTGGTCCTCCTTGGAACTCAATAGTACCATAGGCGTCGGTGGGATTATTTTAAGGAGGGAATGAATACCTGTGCCTTGCTAGGATGTGGTCCTCCTTGGAACTCAATAGTACCATAGGCGTCGGTGGGGGATGGTTTAGTGTGGCGAGAAGGAGTCCATGGATCCACACCCTCACAACTAATGTCAGCACCCAGGCCCACATGAAATGTGAGTGACAATCCACAGCAACATCTGAAAACATGAGACAAAGAATGTTATTAACATTTATTTTTATAAATGATGTACTATGTCTCTTACAGAGGTTAGACATATCAATAATAATAATAATAATACTTAGCACCGCGTCTTACTACCCGTTCGGGTTATACGCTTTTAAGTACTATTTACTCTAATGGATTTAGGAATTGGGAAGGTTGAATTAGAGGAAGTGAACCCGCATTTGCGTGGAGGTAGAGTGGAAAACCATTTAGGGAAAACCACCCCCCAGTTCACCCGACCGAGATTCGAACCTCGATCTCCCCGACATATTAATAAAAAGTATATTTGGGTAAGGGTGATTTAAGAGTAATGTTTAATAAGAAATACATAAGAATTTTCTTTAAGGACTTGGGAAAACCATTTATGGAAAATATCACCCCTATATATCTACAGTAGCTCCGTGGCTTCTTTGGTGCTGACTGACAGTTCACAGCTGACTTCTGACAGTCAACATTTAGGTATATACCTAAATTTTGACTGTCAGAAGTGACAGCTGCTAAACACATGTTTTTGCAGATCATATGGTTCGGCGTAGGGATAAATAATTTGGTGTGGTAACTTTTCAAAGCCATCAGCTGTGAGCTGTGAACTGTCAGTCAGCACCAAAGAAGCCATGGGGCTACTGTAAGGCACCTAACAGAAATTTGAGTTTAAAGATTTGAACTGAGCTAAAACAATTTTGCTAGTATTTTTTTTTTTTTAATTAGTAGGGCCTATACTGTATCTTAAGCCTTAATGCAATAAAAGTTAAAAGCTTGGCACAGGGAAGATATCAAGGGCTAAGTAGCATAATGCCATAAATTACACAAGCATTAATTCACCTAGAGTAATATTAAAAAGTTATTATGGCAGTGGGGGTTGGGGGAATTTTGCCATACAGGATTCACTTTGTCTATAAACAAGGACATGAAATGCATGCATTAACTATTCTTGTAATCAACTTAATTTTTTTTTTCTAACTTTTTTTCCAGATAAGTTACTGATGTTTCACTAAAAGTGTTAAGTTACCATGTTTCAATAATAATACTACAATGATGAAGTTGGGTCGAACATATTGGCTACATTTTAAGAGAAGGCTTAGACCTACGGCTTGATATTCAAAAGGTAGGCTATAGCTTATGCAATATTATTTAAAAAATTAAAAGTTCCGTCTAAGATGACTAGTTGGAAAAAATACATAAAAACAATAAGTTCAATACATTATACAATTCCTAATCCATGAAGTAAAATATGCAGTGGCGGATCATGTATAGGCACTGCGGAACTGCACACCCCCCCTATTTCCACTTGATATTATCAATAACATTTAATACAATGAGTCATTTTTTCTTTAATTCTTTCTTTATTTTTGTAGTAAAATATATATTCCTTAAGCATAATGTCAGTACTTCAGTAGCCATCCCCCAGTTTATGAAAAAGATACAGAAATCTTTGTATGGAACTGTGCGCTTCACAGTGCCAGCGATTCCTACTTTCTATATAATCATATAGTATATATTTCTCTCCATATATTTATATCTCTCTCCATATTTCTTTCTAACCATAAGCGCGCACACACACACACACACACAAACACACACAAACACACATGAAAAATGAATAATTGAAAATGACACGTGAGAACTCGCCTGATGGTATAAAAACATACTCACTAGTAGAAGTACTCGGCGTTGCCCGTGGTAGCAACGCAATCCAATACGTGATTACCCCTGGCAACACTTTTATTTGCCTCAAACAGACAGAAAAAATAATCGCATTTTCATATTTTCCGATCCAGTTTTTAATTAATTTAAAAAAATCAAATTAAAAATGTTAAGATTCTTACTTTGAGGTTCACATGTTCGTACACAGGGGATAATAATATTCAAATTTCAAACCTCTGCGTGCGATAGATAGATATCTCGCAATGCTCATAACAGCCAAACAAACCAACTAACTCTTCATTTCATTAATATATATATATTAAAAACTTATACAAAAATGCCTGAAAATGATTCAAAAATATCAAATAGGACGTTTCTACAACCAGTGCATCATTAACAAAGTGTAGACACACATAAGCATTGTCTGTGATGTACCAAATAAAAGATGACATGCCAACAAAATTCGAGTCCTGCTAATAATTTTACTAACCGTCAGATACCCTTCATCGTAAGATGATGCACCGTTTAAGGAAAACGCAATGCAGTACGGTGTATGTAAAATATTGTGCCGAGTTAATAAGTATTAGCTTGCACAAGGGAATGGGTATCTCACTTTGCATGGTATCTACTACCTTTCATCGACCTCCTGATGTTCCTAGATCTTCACTAATGAGTGCTAAAACCTCTTCCAAGAAACTCTTGTAATGTTTGATGCTCAGATGTTTTGTCTCCCCTATATCTGCTCGTTACGCATGCGCCAACTTCTCACCCCCTTTCGCTCCGTCTTGCTGAGGCGTAGTTGGCTGAACTTTCCACCCCTTCTCTTTTCTCCTGTTCATATCCCAGTCGGGGAGTGTTTTGTAAATTTGTACTACTACGAGCTATGTTTTAGAAAAAAAGACTTCTACTTACTGTCTGGAACTGAACGGTTGTCTAATTCTTGTTCTCTTAACCTATATCGCAGCGGACCGTCATAGCCTGACCAGGATGCTATGGCGTCCCGTGGACTAGAATCCTGGACTCGCAGGAGCTATCCCCGCCATAGCTGTTTTGCATTTATCAAATATTCTACCGCTGGTGCACTACACGCACTTGCACCTTTCTACCGAGAGGATTAAGATAGACAACTACTATCTACGTTTTGTTTGGTTAACACCCGGTTAATGGGCAGGTTCAACTGTACTTATGTGGAGGAGACATGGACGATGTCTAAGCTACTTCGCTGTGCTCTATAAGTGTGGTACCTGTAATAGTGAAATGGAGGTGGTTTGATTTGAACTGTTGCTAGCTAGGCTCCCTCAGGGCTGATAGCTTGTCTTGTTAAAATGTATGTGATATTTACCTAAGTCACAGACAAAGAAATAACCTCCTTCTCTGTGAACTAGGTTAACTAGGCTCCCTCAGGGCTGATTGATTGTTTGGTTAATATGTATTGGGTGTGCACTCAGTTTATTGGGAATACCCCCTTTACAACACAAGCCAGTTAGGGTTAGATGGTTGGCCGAACAATATTTTCAGTATGGGTTTATCAAAATTTAGATTTGATATTGGTTATAAGCTGGCTCTTATATCTGAGTGGCGTGTAGTCTTGTAAACATGTACGTGCTTCGGCTAAGTAAATTTAGTAACGCAAAAGCGTTTAATTAGTTACGAGATTTCTCATATAGTTTATTACCTTAGGAGAACGTATGCCTTCGATAATAAGGAGTTGCTGGATATTATCAACGACCTAATTGGGTTGGCCGGGCCTATCATAAGACCCTCTTTACTTATGGTTATTTGGTATGATTGTAGCCTCTCATTTTGGGCACGGCTTGTCTGAGTGAGACCGTAGTGGCCCGCTGTGTTGTATTGAATTCTTTTCTTTTAGACGGGCTTCTTAAGTCACGCCCTTGCAGGTATTATACCTGCTTTAATGTACACCGTTATTATACATTTTTATCATGAGCATAGTGTTAGCCAACAACTACTAATACTGTGATCCCCCAATTGGGGCTTACTATTTATGAACTGGTAGAATACGGTTAACTTCCCCGTATGGTGGGCATGACGTTCACGCAGTTTATCTTTCGTCTTATACGGGCATACAAATATCTTTGATTGATATGTGCCAGCATCTTGAGGAAACTTTGGTTTATTGGCTTTACCCCATAATCTGTTAAGCTCAGTCTAAACGACTCGCTAAGGAACTGGCTACCTGGCTGGTAGTCAGCTGCATCGTGTTTTGGTGATTGATCAACGTGTAAACTATTGATCTCTTATCTGATGTATTATTTAGACGACCAATACCATATGAACAACCTGTATTGATCTGCTAATATATTATTAAATGTTTACACTTATTAAATTGTTACTTTCATTGTTATTCCTGCTATGTAAATTTGCATCCCCCTTTAGTTTTATTAAGTAGGGTGCAATATGTATAACTTCTCAGAGAAAACACACATTTACCGAATTTCCCGTTTTAAATGAAGTTCAGTTGTTGCACATGCGCTGCTGAGGAGGCACTTGTTGAGGGGGCATTGATATTTTGTACATGTAAAGTAGATAGGAGTGTAGGTGACAACTAGCAGAAGGTTATCTATTCCAAATATGGCTGAAAGTATTATTAAAAGCGTTTGATAATTTGTTTATAGACAATATAGTGTTGAATACCAACGCATAGGTTGCAAATCATTGTAACTACAGGAATGTCTATATTATGAAGAATACCACAGTTTTATTAATTTAAATTAATTGGAAAATGACACCTAGACCTGGGATTCTCGGGTTCAATTCCCGTGTCAAAGAGTCATACTTACGTTAATTTAAACTGCTAAACTATTACCAAGCACACGAACGACTCTGTGGCCTAGTGGTCAGAGTTCCAGAAGTCCCAAATCCGGTCCCCGGCGTTTCCAAAATGTATATTCAAAGCAGCGACTAGAACGGGGTCAAACTCAGTCTCGTGAGGACAAAAGAGGAGCTACTTAAATAAAGATGTAACAGCTACGGTTTAGAAAACTGAATTAGCGGCTGGAGGCCTCGGTGTTCTGACCATATGACACACTCTATCCGCAAATGGTTCTCTTACCGTGGATGGGGTATAGTCAGTAAGACAGAGCATTTAACATTAATAGTTGTATAGTAAGATTCTGGGGAGAGGAACCTTCTAACAAATACAAATATATATATACTTTTTACGGTCAACATTAATAACGAACGATCAGGTGAATTGGTGTATGTTATGTTAAGTGTATGAGGGATGCTTGTGAGGACGTGATTGGTGGACATAATGGACAATGAGGAGTGTTGTTATATGCAGGTGATGCCGTATTAATGACTGAGAATGAAAGTGATTTGAATAATGCATTAAATAGTTTGAATATTGTGACAGGCAGAATGGATCTTCGTGTAAATGTCTCCAAAACTAAGGTGGTAGTTTTTGATAAGAACGGATCAGGAGATGATTGTCAGCCTTGCATAGATGGGGAAATGTTAGGACAAGTGAATGCTTTGGTGTATCTGGTAAGAATGTTCAATAAAAATGGAAGAATTGATAGTGAAATCGACAAACGGGTGAATGCATCTCTGAGAGTAGTTGGATATGTGTGGACTATTGCAAAGCTTGGCATTTTGTTGTCATCACCTGCTGTTGTTCTTTCAGCTTGAGACACCATTTACAACCATCCTAAATGGAGCGCCACAATAGCCGGGACCGAGCTAGTACATCAGTACGTCTTGTTTACAATCCCCAAGAAGGAACTCATAGCCCAACTGTACTGGAGGATAAGAATAACCTTATAAACGAAGGTAAACTCGTGACCCAGGACAGATATCTGGCAACATTTCATTAATTCTATAATAACATTTTGGTAGGTTGAAACTTTGAGAAAATCCAAACTTGTTTGTGGCCAACATTGATCACATAATACTCTATTATTAATATTATGTTATAGGTATTGATATTACCTATCAAAAGTGACAGCTAACTGACGTATGAATAAGTGAAATAAGATCTAGCACCCTTTTTAGCTGTCAAATAAAGGTGCTTGTTATACAATTTTTTTTCCTCAACATTAATTTAGGTGACCTGGTGGTCTAGGGGTAAGGTGTCAGACTTCTGTGCTGGCGGCCGGGGTTCAATCCTCGGTCCCGGCACAGATTTATCTGATTTCCAAACCCTTCCTTCACCTCTGACAAGATATCTTGTGAATGTGGGGAATGCCAGGCCTCCACCGTGGTTCGGATTCCACGTTAAACTGTAGGTCCTTCATTTCATCTCACAATCACCCTACCATTACACATTAGCGTAAGTGCGTACAACCCGAACGGGTAGTAAGACGCGGTGCTAATAATAATAATAATAACATTAATTTAATTTTACTACATTATTATTTAATGTTATTTTATAGGTACTGATAGTAATAAGTAACAGCTACAGATCAAATGACCTGACGTATGAATAAGTCTAGCATCTAACTCTCAGATAAGGTTGTTTCTGTGAAAATTGGACTCTAGATAGTGCCCGTACTCGGGTTAATCCCAGCGAAGGTTGAAATTGTATAATCGTGAAACGTAGAATTTGCTCAATTTCGTTAAGTGATAAATTAGATGTATAGGGTCTGGTTGTTGTATTAATCACAGAATAAATCAAGGATAAGTCGTTAGAAGCCCTGAATGCACAATGAAAACATTCCCAGCTCTCGTGTTTGATGTTTACATATTTTGTGTTGGTCTTTGGTTTTTATAAAATACATTTTGGAAGGAGCAAGTAAAATAGTCAAATTTAAAAAATTAGATAAAAATTACTTTATATATTTATTGCGTTAGATTAATCCCAAATAAATCAGTGAACGATTAAATTATAAAGAGGAGTTTCTAAAATCTTTCTAAGAGAAAAAATTAACGTTTTCAGCGCTTTCCCAATCGTTGGTACATTTAAATAAAAGAGAAGTGAACATAAATTACCTCGTTAATATGGAGTTTTCCTTATTTCCATTGTAATTACAGGAGCTTCACAAGCCAACTGTTCTGCAATGAATAAGTCGAGTTTTTAATTATATTACTAACGAGACAGCAGTGTCTTAGATAACAGAAGAACCGGAAATACTCTCAAGCAAACAAATGAGCAAATATAATTATGATTCAGGTAGAAAGCAATTTTTAGAAGAAGAAAAAAATTAAAGTAAATATTGATAACATTTTACTTTATTATTGGTATTATTTCATATGTAGGCCTAATGATAGTACCTACCAAAGTACCAGTTGCAGATCAGATTAACTGACGTATGAAGATTGTTTTAGAAAATTTAATAACTGTTAAAAACGGTTCCTTCTTTTAAATACCTACGACTGTAGAATATTTGAGTATATGCTATTCCTACCATTATCTCACAATAGTTACTAGGTATTTTCTTTAAATTGTTCGTGCATCTGACAGGTATTCTAACCTTGATTTCTCAGTCAAAGACAGTCCACTATGTTGTAATCCTAGGTGGTAAGGATGAGGAGGTTAACTAATAGGAAATACACACGAGTTTGCGAGGATTATAATAATAAAAATTATTATTATTATTATTATAGTTTGAAGGCGCACTAAACAAATGTTACTAGCATATAGGAATTTGCGGGGAGAGAAGGCGGAGGAAAATCATGTAAACAACCCCCTCCAATAAACCAGGCCAGTATTAGAACGCCGACTTCGTCCATCAAATACGAGAAACTGCGCAATCTTTGTAAGTATTGTAAAATCTTCTTTTAAGATTTCACAATGTAAGGTAGTTTTCATGTGATATTAATATTTGATCGTAAAACATCAGTCGTAAAAAAACCTTGTTTTTATCTGTAAGAGTAACACGTGTGCACATGATTTTCTCTCGACAAATGCATATTAAAAATTATAGGCAGAAAGGCTTCATAGGTAAACAACGTTCCATTCTTAAGTACCTAATAATAAAAACTTGTGGTAAAGGGGTAAAAAAAATTCGATCAATCTTATAAAGCACTTTAATCGAATCACTGTACAATACAACTATTGATGCAAATAGTAATCCGGGGTTGCGTAGTTATTTCGCTTCAGCTAACAGAATTAACGATCAAATCCTATCCCGTAAAAAAAAAAAAAAAAA